>VXBX01000228.1:208265-262179 GCA_013400415.1 Scytalopus superciliaris | reverse complement strand
TTTTTTTTTTTTTTTTTTTTTTTTTTTTTTTTTTTTTTTTTTTTTGTATGTAAATGGACTATATTTTAGCAATAGGTAGCATTCAGGTTTGCATCCTAATTGGTGACTTAGAATGCCCAACATTATCCTTCAGCAAAGTCAGCCTTTCGTACTGAAATTCCTCAATGTCACAATGACTGAGAATAGATGGAGAACTATTAATTATGGTTTTTTAAAACTGTCCTGGGTTTCAATAACTCTCTCCAGGGGAGGTGAAGAGCATAGCATTTACCTGCTTGCATAGGTGTTATTTTATATGAATGGCTTTAAATATTTTACTTTGTGATACTGAAAAAGAGACTCTGTGACCTCTTAGATTTATATTTTCTTTTTAAAATATTGTAAATATTTACTGGTGTTTCTCTCTCTTTTGGAGTTACTGTAATTGGTGCTCTTTTAGCTGAGCAGCAAGAGTCTTTGGAAATAGAATATCAGTAGAAACATGTTTATATTTGTGCATTTATGTATACACAAATAAAACAAATAAAGGTAAAACAAAGGCATAAAGCAGTTGTGTATTGCCTGATGCACACACAAGATCACAAGGAGTTAAGAAACTATCAGGCTGAGCAGCAGTGGGCTCAAAACCCCAGTGAAACACCTGAAGAGCCTTTGCTGGCCAGGTAGGCACCATCCAGGCAGGAAGGAGCCCTCAGAGTTTTGCCAGCTTGCCATCTTTCAAATCCTCTGATGCTGATACTTTTCCACATTTTCCCTTCAGGGTTTCAAACCTATCCTTCTCATTGGTCTTTCAGCTTGGAATTTTGAGGGACTGATAATCTCTTATCTCTACAGTTCTGCCTATATTTCTTATCTCGCATGGCCCTGCTACCCAGACTATTTCACTTCTCTTTTTCAAGACGTAGCAAATGCCTCTGAGCTCTGAGCCATAGTGTCAGTGACTCCTTGAAAGACAGATGCAGAATTCCGTTTGTGTTGAGAAGAAATTACAGTGACTTAGGAAGGAAAGGGTTATATGAGCATTCTGATCATAACATTCATTATAATTAAATCAGATAGCTTTATCAAGAAATGCATTAGACATTTTCATTAGAAAGAAAATGCAGTAAGGACAGAATAAGCAAATATGTCTTTCTCTTATAATAAGAAATGTTGAAATAGTCCAATAACTTTTGAAGATTGCAGGAGGCAGCTACTGCTAAGTGGTTTATTAGTTCTGGCACTAGACGAAAAAGAACTAGCCTTGGCACATAAGACTTTATCAAATCCCATAATTCTCCACTTTTCATTCTTCTTGCATATGAGCTTAAGCAGCAACATCTTAGAAAGCTGGCAAATGTCTGCCAGCAGCAGATGTAGAACTAGAGTATGACAATGTTGAGTGCAATGCATATGGAAATGTCTTTTCCTTCACATAAGCATGTGATTGTCTATATATAGAACATCTAGTACAATAATAAAATCTACTTTAAATCTATGGATCTTAACACTCATTTTAGGAGGAGCAACCCTGTTATTCTCAACTTACAGATGGGAAAACTAAAATCACAGAACCAGAATAAAAGAGAGAAAATATAGCACAGAGGCTGCAGGGGAAGCTCATAATGTGATTCTCAGTTCAGTATTCTGTCTGTGTGGCTTCAGTACACTCTTGTCCACACTTTAGGCCCCTGTAGTACTCCAAGTATAGGATAAAAGTCTGATGTATGCAAGTGAGAACACTGAGTAACTTCATGTGGTGAACCATGATAAGTTTTATTGTTTGAAAAAATACTTCAATTCTAAATTAATTCACTAAGGTTATCTAAATCAAAGCAGATTCTAAAATGGCATTTCAATAGGTTTATTGGTAAGGTTAGGTGTTTAACCATCTTACTTCATTAAAAGGCAGGAGGATTTAGACATGAAAACTCTGCCTTTCTTTCAGTTTTGGTACCACGTTAAGATTCATCCCTCCTTTTCCATCACCTGCAAAGGGAGGATACAAAAGAGGTATTTTCAAATGGTTTGAAATCTGGAGTAAAGATTTGATGGTTTTCAAATGTGAATTAAAACCAGGTCTGCTTCAATAGCTTCTGATATTTAGTACCTGCATTATAATTATTTTTGTGGGAAGGGGAACGAAGTCAGAGAGTTGACCAGTAGATGTATAGGATAAGAAGCCAGGAGAGTGAAACTGATATGATCTCCTCTACATGTTTCCTCATAATGTCCCAATGCCTCTTGAAATGTGAGATGAGACAGTGTTCTGATATATAGTGCAGAAATAATTGCCTTCTGTGTTCTTCCAGCAGATAATGTAAAATAAAAGGGTATCTAATATTTTATACTCTCTCACCACAAATACAGTAGAAGGCCTTTAAAAGATTTGTGAAAGATTCTGCAATGTGATTTATTTTTTTTGGCAGCAGTAGGGTCATTGAAGTACCTCGGACTGTCTTCTGAAGGTTAATTAATTTTATGCTAAGAAGCTAGTCTTTCAGAAGCAGCCATCTAATGGAAATAGAAAAGTCTTTAATTAACAAACATTGAATCTCATATTCAGTAGTTATATGAAGACACACAAACCTGCGGTCTTTATATTATCATACCATATAATTATTTCTCCATATCCTCTACTACCCCAGATTTTTATAAAAAAAAAAACTGTAAAACCTTTGTGCTTCTTCAAATTGGCTCTTGCTGCTAATACTAGAAGAATACTTCAGAATATAGAATTAGTAGGAAGATTCTTCCTTTGACATATACCATAAAATAATGAATATTAAACCCTTTGCTTTCAAAGACTGATTTATATTTTTGTGCTCTTAACTCCAAACATTATGAAACAGCCTTCTAAGAAATTATTGTTCTATTTTTAAGCAAATTTCTAGAGAAATGTAAAAATATTTTCCTGTCAATATCCAAAAATTATATTGATATGTAATATGGCAGGTATTTTTAGGTCATAAATCACTATAATTTGAGATAATTGTTTGTTATAGTTAAGCTTTTAAGTTCTATCTTAAATTTCAGTTGCACTCTGCTAAACATTGACAGAACTGATTATTTTAACCTCAGATGGTGATTAGGAAAAGCATTTATGCTTTCATGGGCTCCTTTAGTGCTGTAGGTAACACTCACTGCATGTACTCTCAAGGACAGAGAAACCAATTTGTTGACATCTTGGCAAAGGAATGCTCACACAGGAAGTCTAATCTTCTGAAGAGGGTGGTCATTCACTGTTTGGGAAGATGGGCTTCTCCATTGCTGCCAGCAGCATCTTTAGCTCCATTGCTGCCAGCAGCATCTTTAGCTCAATTGTGGACTGCTGGTTTCTTCATTTCATATTTTTCAGCTGATCATAGTCTTATAAGACAGCCCAGCACATGCGTCATCCACCTCTATTAATTATCCTACTTATATATAAAGTATCTCATAAGTGTACATAAGACTATACTTTCAAACCCTTTTTGCATCTATATGAATAATGTCTGCTGTTTATTGTTGTTAACCTTTTCTGGCTGCCACATGCCTGCTCAGGCACTCTTTCTCTCTCCTAAGCAGGAACAGGGGGGAGAAAACAAGATTGAGATGCTCATGGGTTAAGGACAGGGAAATCACTTACCCATTACTGTCATGGACAAAACGGAGTTGACTTGGAAAAAATTCCTTTCCCCTTCCTCCCTTGTCCCAGGCTCAGCTTCATTCTTCTACCTCACCTCTCCCCTGCAAATGGTACAGGGAGATGGGGAATGGGGGTTACAGTCAATCCATAGCAGTTCCTCTCTGCTGCTCCTTCCCTCTCACACTCTTCCCCTGCTCCACTCTGGCCCTTCCCACAGGCTGCCATCCTTTAGGATAAACCTACTCCAGCATGGACTCTCCAAAGACTGCAGTTCCTTCAGGGAATATCCATCTGCTGCAGCACGGAGTGCTCCACAGTCTGCAGTGTGGATACCTGATCCACTCTGATCTCTGCAGGGGCATCCGGGATCCCCTTCTTGGGTACCTGGATTACCTCCCCTCCCTCTTCCTTCCATCTCTGTGCTCACTGGGCCGCTTTCCCCTCACCCCTCACCACTGGGCAGGTTCTGCCTTCTTTCCCACAGGCAGTCACTGAGGAACCACCACAGTGGCTGTGGGGCTCAGCTTTGCCCTATGGTGGGTCAGCTGTGGGTGGCTGGAATTGGCTGTGTCCAACACAAGACAGCCCTTGATGTTCCTCTCAGCACCTGGGCACCTGGTGGAAATGTCTTATCTATTTACAATTTGATCATTTCCACATAGGAAATGAAACTGTCTAGGAATTCCCAAGTCACTCCACAAGGATGTAGACCAGCACATTTAAACTGCGGGGAGCTCAGGCGACTGTTTCAAGCTGTCTCTTTCCAACCCAGACATTGTGTCAGCTGTGCAGACAAGTAGCTGGGGAGTTATGTGTTCAGCCTTCTTGCCCAGCTGAGAGGATCACCAGGAGACACGCTATCAATGCACACCAGCATCCCATAATGGTTTATGAAAGCAGTCCTGAGTCAAGCTCATTTTCTTAGCTACCTGCTGAAACCACCACCTGTATTGTGGTCTGTTCTGTAGTTATTCTAATGTACACCTTCATATGTTTTACAGAGCTGGCAGCAAGGCTAATGTTTTTAATACAATTTTTCAGTTTAAGAATCTTTCAAAAGATTGTCTGAGTTTTTTCATCATGTCTGTCTCATATCAAATGGTTTTAGGACTTGACTTTTAAGTTTCTCTAGTACTTCCATTTTATTTTGAAATCATTTGAGTATGAAGACAAGCCATAATCCTTGATTCGGATGTAGTATTAGAAACTTAAAGGGTAGATAAAAGAGGAATACATTCAAAATTCACTAATTTAAGTATTTAAAACGGGTAACCTCTGTTTCACCTAAATTAACTACGATTTCCATTTTATTCTGTGTTAGGCCAGAAGAAATGTTTAATTACTTATTCCAATTCTTAATTAGTTATCTCCCAGATAACATTCCTTTTCACCTTTAGTCAAATTCCTCTTGAACTTCCAAGATAACCATTTGTTCTTAATAGTTTTAATTTGGACTTTCTCCTTGATCTCATCCAAGTTAAGACAAAGGGCATACCTCCCTGCGAAAAAACTGTTTGAAGCTGTTTCCCACACCACAGAAAAAAATTAGTCAGTCTTAGAAATACTCTATGTATCATCATTATTAACAATTGTCAAGATTAAATATCAGAAAAAAATTAAAGCTGTTTTTGGGAGATGAGCAAATGGTATTCTACCTGTATAAAGCTGGTTTATGTTTGTCAGTAGTCATGCACTATGGTGGTTTTGCATTATGTATGCTTGCCTCACCTCTGTCTTTTGTTTTCCACTGCAACATAAGTCAACATTTCTAAGGACAGACATCTCACAGTCCATCCTTGCACTGGCCTTGATGCTGTTGAGAAAGCTTCCAGTTTGTTGACAGTGGCTGATGATTCGTTTGTCAAGGAAAATCATCTAATCTGGGCAAGGCAAATTTGCTCTCAGAGTGAGGCAATTAGTACTGTGTTGCAGAGTTTTCCAGTGTATAGTAATTGTTTTCCTAAATCCATACAGACAGATGTCTTGGTTTTGTCTGGGACAGAGTGAACATTCTCAGTAGCCGGCACAGCACTGTATTTTGCATTCATATGAGAATAATGCTGTTAACACACTGATGGTTTAGTTGCTAATATGTAGTCCTTACCCTAAGTCAAGTACTTTTTGGTGTCCCGTGCTCTGTCAGGCAGCAGGTGCACAAGAAGGTGGGAAGGGCCATGACTGGGACAGCTGATCTGAACTGGCCAATGGGATATTCAGTACCACAGAATGTCGTGTCCAGTATATGAACTGGGATGAACTGGATGGGGGACAGGCTGGGCATTGATCAGTGTGTGATGAGTCAGTGTATTAGGCATCACTTGTTTCTCTCAGGTCTTATTCCCCTCCCTGTTATAATTATCATCATATCATCTTCACTATCATCATCACCACCATCATATTATATTATACTTCAATTATTAAATTCTCTATGTCAACCCATGTGTTTTACCTCTGTCAGATTCTTCTCCCCAGAAGAGAGTGAACCAGTGGCTGGATGATGCTTAGGAGATATCTGAATTTAAACCACTATGATGGGGAACACAACTTACCTGGAACCCTGTCTCTGATTGCTGGCAGAGGTATGGATTTAGAACCTGCTCCAGTGACTTAAAAGGTATTAGCTGGAATTAAATATAGCAAAAGAATTATGTATTTCACATGCTTGAGTCCAAAGCTGTCATTGGCTATGAAAGTTTCTTTATTGGCACCAAATTTAAATGGTGGGTTTCTACTGTGTTTGTTGCTCTTCCATTAAAAAAGATCAATGCATTTTTACATTTAAAAACCAGCAAGATTTACAGTGCAAAAAATCAAAGTACTCTGAACACTGCACTCATACAGCAAGTTTATCCATTCAATGTGTTAACTCTGGGATGTTATTAAAAATAGAAAAGACTAATCAAAACACATTTCTGAGGCATATGCTTTAAAGTCATCAGAAGCAGAGATAATATTTTTTTTTATTATTATTATTTTTTTAATTTATTTATCTTTATTTGCCAGACTTCAGGATGGTTTCCTGGAAAGAGTACAGAAAAGCCAAAATATACATATTTCTGGAGACATTGTTAAAGTTTTGGAAAAGGTAGCAAGACTTCCTAGGTTTGGTATGTATGATTACAAAAGAAACCAGTCAGGCTGAAGGATCTAAAGGCTGACATTGATTCTTAGATCTCCACTTTGCATCACTGAGATTTAAATGATTAAGTGCAGAAATAATTGCATCACAGTTCTTAGTTTTGTGATAATTCTCCTCACTAATGGCACAGCTGGAATCTTGCAAAAATGAATAATAAAGATTAGCAACTTCCTTTTGTGTTATTCATGAATTATTCAAGGATCAGAGGATTAGTAATTTTTGGTCAAAATCCAAACAGATACAGAATGTTTCTAATCCAGCCACACAAATATCTGTGAAATGCACCTAATAATTTGTTTTTGAACCTCCTTCCACTTTGGTGGTTTTGACATTTTGTTCTCAATCAATTTTATTGACAATGCCACTGAAAGCATCCCAGTGCAATTCAGTAAAATCAATTCTCAAGTTAGTATAGATTTTGCCTATTGGATCTACAAACAATTTTATGCAAGATTCTCCTGTGAATTTCTGTTGGATAAACAGAATGACAAGAAATCTTGGGATTACCTTCTTTATTTTTTTTCTTCTTCCTTAGGCTTTTTTTTTTAGATTTGGCATGAAGAACATGCTTGTATCCCTCCATACTTACAAGGCTGTAGCAATCTCAAGTTTTATTCCAAATATAGTGAAAAGCCAATGGAATATAGCACAAATTCTGGAATTTGGAAACAAGAATTGAGTGAACATATATACGGATAGCAGCTCATGCCCTTTTTTGCAGGGATAATTATGGGGAATAATGGTTACTTCATCTTTACCAAAGGTATGAAATTCTAATATAATACTAAAGTGAGACTTCATACCTATTCTGAGGCCAACAAAATGTGCAGCTTCACTGCAAGTATGTTATAAATGTGAGAGCCAGAGATAGTGCAAGGCTGTTTCCTGTATCCTCTGCCAGAGGTAGCTTTTGATAAGTGTGAAGAAGGTCCACTATATATATTTCAAATACTTAACAATCCATGCCAGCATTCATGTTTAGCACTATTTTGACTCACTTGAGTAAATAAAGCTATATATGATAACCAACATGTGAAGAACAGGGTGACAACACTTGATACAGGTAAGTAGGAAGAAGAGAGGACATTTAAGGAGCATGAAAAAGCAGCTCCTAAAATTAAAACAGAGAAGGAAGGGAAATGAGAACAGAATTTCACATTCCCTGTGGTTTCAGGTTCCTTACTCTCCCAGTTTTCATGATCACAAATAGAATAAGAAAGGGTGGAAGACACAATGAACACAAGCTTACTGTGTTACCAGCCTGTAGGCTTCATTCACCCAAACTGTCACACAGGCTGATGCATTCTCCAGTATGAAATCTATCCTTCTGCTTAAGGTGAGCATATGCAAATTAGTCAATTATGCAAATTGTTTCCTGAAATAATTGCAAAAATGCCAGACATGGAGGTGTGCAAAATATGGTAGTTATATAAGACAACCCACCTCTAAACAGATGAGTTTATTTTAAATGTTTCCCATATCTGTGTCCTGATTCATAAGTTATTTAATCATATGTAGGGTTTTCAGTCTCGTAATTATAAAATTAATTCTGCTTTATTTAAGTTCTTATTGACACCAAAAATAAGAACTTGTTATTCCCCATGTGAGGTTTCACTACAGAAGGAGATCAAAACTCTGTTGGGGTCAGTGGGGCTCTGGAAAAACGAGTGGCATTTTCCCATCCACTCTATTCAGTCTCCACTTGTGTCCATCAATTCAGCCCTCCCTGCTACTGCTGTTCCGTCAGCAGACCCAAAAGAAACAAGCTGGCTGTTAAGAAGAGTCCATTCTACCTTCTGCTGCAAAAGTAACTATAATAGAATCATAGAATCATTAAAGTTGGGAAAGGTCTCCAAGGTCACTGAGTCAAAGTGTTAACCCAGCACTGTCATGTTCATGACTAAACACTATCCCCACATGCCACATTCACACAATTTTTTAACATTTCCAGGGATGGTGATTCCACTACTTCCCTGGGTAGCCTGTTCCAATGCCTGATCACACTTACTAAAGAGATTTTTCCTAATATCCTAATATCCAATCTAAATCTCCCCTGGTGAAACTCCCCTGTGGCCATTTCCTCTCATCCTGGCACTTGTTACCTGAAAGAAGAGATCGACCCCCATCTCACTGCAACCTCTTACCAGGGAGTTGGACAGATCGATAAGGTCTCCCCTGAGCCTCCTTTTGTCCAGGCTAAACACCCGCAGTTTTCTCAGCCGCTCCTCATCAGACTTGTGCTCCAGACACTTCC
This sequence comes from Scytalopus superciliaris, assembly GCA_013400415.1. Lineage (NCBI taxonomy): Eukaryota > Metazoa > Chordata > Aves > Passeriformes > Rhinocryptidae > Scytalopus > Scytalopus superciliaris. Next base: position 253,179 of record VXBX01000228.1, on the reverse strand, counting down.
CCTGATCCACTGTCCTTCTCTGAACACGCTCCAGCCACTCAATACCTTTCTTCCAGTGAGGGGTCCAGACCTGGACACAGCACTTGAGGTGTGGCCTCGCCAGTGCTGAGTACAGGTGGATAATCTCTGCCGTGGTCCTGCTGGCCACACTATTTCTGATAAAAGCCAGGATGCCACTGCCTTGTTGCCCACTTGGGTATACATTGGATCATGTTCAACTGCTGTTGATCAGCACTCCCTGGCCCTTTTCCACCATGCACTTTTCATCCTTTCTGCCCCCCAGCCTGTAGCACTGCCTAGGATTGTTGTGATCCAAGGCAGGACCCGGAACTTGGCCTTGTGGAACCTCACACAATTGTCCTCAGCCCATGGACCCAGCCTGTCTGCAGAGCCTTCCTACCTTCCAACAGAATTACGCTCCCACCATGATATTTTCCCTATTGGTCTTCCCCTCATTTCTTGCCCACAAACACGTAACCATATCATCATCATTAAAACTGCAACAAAAGCACTCCTTGACATACAGGGCCACCCAAACCATCTTTGCTTCCTTGCCTATCCCTTCTGAAGGGTTTATAGACATCCATTGGAGCACTCCATTTGTGTGAGTCATCCCACCACATTACTGTGTTGGCAGCTATGTCAAACCCTTCCTGCTGCACCTTGACTTCCAGTTCCTCCTGTTTGTTGCCCATGCTGTGGGTGTTGGTGTAGATGACCTTCAGCTGGGTTATTGATCCCACTGCCTTTTCAGGGGGAGAAGCTTTAATGCCTGCATGACTGTTCTCAGGCACCTCTGTGGTTTCTAACACATCGATAAGCTTTGCATCCTTGCTGCTGCAAACCACTTCCCAAGTAACACATAGGCACAAACACTGTTTTAAAGAACAATGACATCATATCAAAGAAAGGATAGATATTCTGAGCTTACATGTCATTGCAGTCTTTGAAAATTTTGATAAATATTGATAGTTTTATATTAACCTTTTGTAAACTGAAGCTCTGTAGAGGCCTAAAATGTTTCAGTTTCCCAAATGCCCTTGAGCATTGGAAATTCTGAACAGATGTGACATGTCTAAATGCTGTACTAAGCAATATGTGAGCAACATAAATATTTCAAGGTTTTTAAATATTGTCCCTAAATTCAAAAAATGTCACACTAAGTACTGGTTGGCTCTTCTGCAGTGACATAAGTATAGCTTCAAGGAAGAAATTTGGATAACGTCTTGAGTCAAAGATGGCAAGACAACAGAAACCTTGCTGCTGTTTAAAAGGTTTAAATAACTCAACTGAGGAGGGATGAAAGGCTGAATTTAGACAACAGAATTGAAACCTGTCTTACATTAATAGGTAGAAAACTCACTGGTAATTTTGGGGTTGGTTCTGAGCATTTTTTTTCTACCTTTAAATAAGTGGAACTTCAGTGACTTCAGTAGTATTAGTTCTGATTTATACTGGTATAAATGAGAGAAGAATCTACCCATATGTCTTCCTGCATGCCTGTAATAAATCCTGCAGGCTATTGGTGCTATATAAATAACATATTAGGTTCAGGATAAATTGCCAGACAGAGGGTTATGTATAAATATTGTCAGAATTGGGGTTTATAAGGTGATTTTTGTGGCATAGCTTACAAATAATGTCATCGTGTGCATCTTTTTCACAGACTATTCAGGAACAAGATAAAATAGCAGAAGCAAAAAGAATTTGGGGTTCAAGAGAAATTTCTAAGCAGTCTGGCAAAATGCAGATTTATTTCCAAGTTGTGATTTTTGTATTTCTATTACTGTCCATCTTTTGTTCTTTTTCTTGTAATATTGGTTGCAATGATATGAAACAGACAACTGACCCTTGCAGCCTTCAGTTAGGAATATTTCTAATGGAGCAGTCAAAGATTCTTTGCAAATACTAGATTTGGATGCACCAAGATTTCAATAATTGAATGAGAGTTTGAGGGTTTTTGCTAATGTCCCCTTCCACTACTACTAACATTACCCCTGGTTGATTTGGTGCTTAGCTGCAGGAAGATGTCAGTGCCATTTGCAGAGCATTTAACTGTGAAGATAAAATCATTACTTTTGAATATATCCCCAAGAGGCTGCAGTGAGATCTGTTCATTTAGTAGTTTGCTAAACTGTAAATAAACACACAAAGATATGTTGACCTTCAGGAACTGTTATCAAATTTATACCACTCTTTTTATTACTGTTCTAGACTCAGGTTAGCCTGATCTATTTTTTTCATGTGTGTATCTAAGCACAATATTTCTAGAAAACCGAGTCAGTGACATGATTTCCACCAGGCAGCAAAATGTAATTTGAATTTTGGGATGTCTTCCTAAATCATGCCTAACCAGCTTATAGACCAATAACTGAGCCTTAGCTCTCAGAAAAAGCTAATGCAGTCCCATGCAGCTAAAGAAGACCGTAAGTTTGGTCCTTAATATTAATTTGTGACCAGCAGTAGAGCTAAGTTTGCATGGATTTCCCAGTGTTCACAGTTTATGAATACATCTGTTGTCTCTCAAGTTCAATGAATTTTTGTCTCTTTCTCAGCTCAAAGTTTATATTCATCTTTATTTTTAAACAATTTAAATGTATGAATGTTATGATGGCTTCAGTTCTGCAATTTTTTGATGTTATGATTGTTAATAATTTATTCCAGTTAAGAAGAAATTTATAATTAATAGGCTCACTTTACCAACTGTACATTTTGCTAATACACTTGTGTTTTGCTCCAAGCTTTCTGGCATAAGTTTCTCTGTATTCTTGATAGTGTGTCTGCAGAACCTCCATTAATGCTAGAATGATTTATATTTGCACTGTAAAAGGCATATACTATGTCTACTTTTAATCTAACTCTCCTAAGTAAACTAATTCCTTGGAATCTGTAGAAGAAGAGGTAGAATAAGTTCAATATAAGTTCAAATTTCTTGGACGGTTATCATGAAGACTGTTCTTCCTTTGGGATGTAAATTATTTTTAAACCTCATTCAATGCAGTTTTGTATTGCTGTTTCTTTTTATAGCTATACCCCATCATTGTGCACAAGTTCTCAGTGACACATCTGTTAAAAGATGCAAAAGTCTTGTGGAATATTCATGTGACTGATGGATCAGATCCCTGCTTTCAGTCACTTTCTGAAGATTCAAGCTAAATTCCTGCTATACTCAAAGCCCACAAGTAAATTTTGTGGTATTGGGTCATGTCCCATTGAGGAAAAGTTGACATTAGTTCAAGTTTATCAGAATAAAGAATGATGAATATTTAGCAAAGCTACTTTGAGGGACTCTGGAACTTACTCAAGATTATGCAGAAGTGAAAATTTTTAAATTTAAGGCATTATGTAAGGTTCACATTCCACCTAGCTCAGATTTCATATGCTTTTATTTCTCCAGACTACAATTAAAATTCATTTCTACATTTTGAGATTGAGTGAACTCTGCCTTGTTAATACATATTATCTCATTTGATGAAAGAGGCTGTGATCCCTCACAAGCTGCCAACCCTGCTCCAAATCTGAACGTATGGATATGGATGCAATCAGCTAAGTGAGTCTTTATGCTGTCAGGCAACAGCACAATCAGATGTGGTCATGTGGTCATGAAGGAATGAAAAGTGCAGATACCAGACTAGGAACTGAAAATAATGTGTTTTGCTGTAGTGATGAGGGAAAGGGTCAATTACTGGGATCAATCCTCGAAGGGGCACAATAGCCCACAATAAACTGAGACAGAAATCCTAAAGATAAGACTTACATATGGTCAAATACAGAGGAAAATATTATTGTTGCTTTGAAGGCTTTAGAAAGAGCTGAGCTGGAACAATAATTGTCCTACAATGTGTTTGTATGCTAACTCACATATCATTTTCTAGAAAACAGAGATTCTAACTTGAGATATCTGTTTCTATGAAAGCTGCTTATCTGAGAAGGCAGAAACTGGCACCTCTCCTCATATCACCAAGGAAAAAAGCTGTGATACTGTGAAGATACTCTATTACTGTGTGACAGGTTTGAAAGGTAGTCTTTTAAATACCCACCATCCATCAAATTAAGTTTTCAAGGGATTATTGATCAAAATGCAAGGAAAGGGTATGATCTCAGTTAATCTTAGTTCTATGGTCTTAGGGATCTGTTTTCAGAAAAAGAAAAAAGAGTTTATTTTGAGCTGCGATATGTCTCTTTTGGAGGAATTCAAGATGTGGAAGATTTCCTCTGGCTTTTATTTGTTAGTTTCTCCTTCCTTTATTCCCTGCAAGCCTCATTATGAAATGGTAAAAGAGACACCAGCCTTAGTCTTGACTGTGAAGTTCTTCCACAATAGGGAAAAAATGGAAGTTAATAAGGAAAGAACAAGTTAGAAAGGAAAGAAATAAGGAAAACAAAGAGGAAGAAAAGGTAATCATATTTGGGCAATAATAAAGGAGACCTGAAACTTCTTGAAAGAAGCTAGAAAAGTATCCTAATGTGAGTTCTTGATTATTCTGAAATCTCAAATTTTATGGCTAGTAACTTTAATGTATTAAGCACAAAGTAAATAATTTTTTTTTTTTCAGAATTTAAAACAAACTTAAGAGTTAAAAGTAGTTTTCTAAAGCACCAAAAGTAGTAGATTCTAAAGAAACTGAACTGTCTTGAAAGATTGTTTGCAGGGACATGTGTTTTTTTTTTTCCTCCCTGTGCAGCATGACTCTTTAATTTAGTCCTGTCAGTGTACTTCCGTTTGTATTCATTATGCAGATTCCTAACAAAATTTCCTTTTAAATTTAGTATGCATCAGGTGGCTTTCTCAGTGATACTGAAGTGTAATAAACAAAAGAGAATAAGGTCATTTTTTTGCCACTCCTATGTCAATAAGTTGAGTTTTCCGCAATTCTGTATGAAAGAATTGCTTCTGCAATGAAGGTGAACCATAGATTGTGAGGGCAGATCATGGTGATCTCTCCTAAGCCTCACAACAGGACTGAGCATAGTCTTCTCCTTGTCCCTGAGAACGAGTTATAGTAGGTATCCAGTGTTGCTGTTTATGCATGCAAATATTTCCATTCCCATGAGAGATACATTTAAGGAAAAAAAAAATCTCACTTTGTTTTAAAAACCCCTTATTTTTCTTTTTCAATTTTATTGCTCTGAATTATTTTAGTTTAAAAGCTGGAGTGAGAAATGGAAAATGTTATTGTTTGCAATGATTTACTAAGCATGTTGTAAATCTTTACAGTTCAGTTTGTTTATTAATTTATATTTCTAAATATAAATGTTCATGTGTATGTACCTTTAAGACTCTTTGATCTAAAGCAGAGATAGCTGAAAAAAATTCAGCTAGAGAAACTTCCATCAAGTGAAACTAAATTTGTTTCTTTCATGAGGAAGAAAGTCCATTTGGAATAGCCCTATTTTATTCATAAATCAACAGCAGACAGTACACAAAAGTAAAGGTATTTATCTTCAGAAAATACAAGGTCATGGAAGACAAATGAAGAAAAGCAGTTCTAATTTTATACTGTCCTATCAAACTGTGAATGTGTTTGTGTTAGTCCCAGACAGCAGACAAGTGTAGGAAAGTGAAGGAGGATCTTGAAATTTTATTTCTTGACCTGAAGTATAAATTGGTACTTTAGAGAAACAATAGAATAATTAAAAAATGGAATATTGTTTTGAAGAGGAATATCTTGCTCAGGAGGCAGAGGAAGGTCTAAAGAAATATCTGCTGTTCCATATATCATATGCTTGTTCGCAGGTATATCACAAAGGGATACAGACAATATCTAATGCCCTACATTGTCAACATTAGGTATCAGATGGATGGGATGTTTCATGCACAAATGCAAAGTCATTCAGAACACAGGCTTTAGCATAAAATGAAATCAAAACATCTGTTTGGAGGGATATGCTGTGGAACTCGAGGTGGGATTCAGTGCCTGAACATGGCCACTGAATTTAGCATCTTTGATGCTGTACTAAAGGACCTCTTCCTGCCCCTCCAAAAGGGTGAGAATAGTCCACTTGTCCCAGGTCATATTTCCAGCCTCATCTCAAAAGCCCTGCCATATCTAAAATGAGCTAAAACTCTTGTGAACTCCTGCTTGGTTATAGAAGTGGAAATAAAGAAACAAGAAAGTTCTAAATGTGCATCTCACTCACCATGGAGAGACTTTTAACAATGCTGAGGAGAAGGTTGTTTGAATGGGTATGGCCAGGAGGTGACTGACTTCAAAACTTTTAAGACAATAAGAAGAATGAACAAAAAGGAAAAATCATGGATTTAGGAAAAAAATACTTCACTTGCCTTGAAAAACTGCCCAATGACCTCTCCTGGAAAGCTGTTCCAAGGCAAAATAATGGTGAAGATGATGATGATGACAATAATCTTTCTTTAAGCAAATGCCAGTTTCAGAAGGTTCAAATGCAAACAAACCAATTAAGAAGGAAAGACAGAAGGAATAGAAAGGGATCAACTTGGCCAACACATAAATTATTTAAATTAGTTTCCAGTAAAACAGTGGAGATTATGATAGTTGAGGATAGAAATCCAGTAGTATTTCAATCCAGAATGAACAAAATACAAAAAGTCAAGGCACTCTGTTCTGTGATGATGTCAGCAAAGGGTGTCAAGTGTATGTAATTAAATATTGTCAGTTTACAGTGTAGAGAGCACAGAAATAAATATATATCATGCTGCTTCTTCCAAGAGGAGGAAAATTATTGGTTAATAGTACTGAGAAAGCTGAGGTATTAATGCCTTTTTGCATTACCTTTCACCAAAATGGTCAACTATGATCAGATGGCTGAAACAATTAGAAACAGTGAGGTAGGGATAAAACCTTAGCTCACAGTAATTAAAGAACAGATTGGAGTGTACTTATATGAATTAGGTGTTTTCAGATCATCTGGAGTGATAAGCTGGATGGCTAATGAGATCCTCAAGTCATTAGCAATTACTTTACAGAACTTATGTAAATGAGCAGACTTACAAATGTCCAATAAAAAAGGGAGATCATTGAAATTATTTTATTTCTTTTACAACTTCACAATTCCCTTTTTCCTCTGGGGTTGTTCTTCTCCAATCCTTTCTCCCAGATCATCAATTATCCCACTGCTGAGTGTGTTGGGTGTTAGCATGAATCAAAATGGATTTTAATTAACCAAAAGATGTAAAGTTTTAAGACCTGGTAATGTCCAAATGTACAGAAATGTGCTCGTGTCTCAACCATCACCAAATTTTGGCTGCTGTGGGTTATGATCACAATTTAAATTAATAATATAAGCATAAATATTGCATCTACAATATGGAAAGAACAGTGTATTCACATTTTAGTTGTTCTGTTCCCCAGGATCAAGTCTCACTTAATCTGAGTGGCCAGAAAATGAGTGGGAGCAGGAAAGCACAGGGACACACCACCTCTGCACTTTGCTACAGAAAGTTAATCCGTGGGTGGGCAGAGAGTTGGGCACAAATTTGTCTTAAATTGCTGATGCCAGAGCTCATCTGCCAAAGCCTGAAATGACTTCCCAAGGTGCAGAGCAATGTATTATCAGCTTTTAGAATGATTCATTTTTCTGAATTCCTCTAAACATGAATCTGGCTGTAAAGGAAGGCTGATTACTCAGTTCCTCCCTGCACCAAGTTCAGTCTTTTGCCCACAGTTCAATACAGACAGGGAAGTGACTAACTTGTCATTTTTCTTTTTCAGACAGCTGCTGGGGTATAATTGGGGAGAGAGAAAATGAACAACCATCTATAATTTGTAGTCTTGAGGCTGGCAAAAAAAAAAATAAAATAAAACCCAAAACAAAAGTCCAAATCAATCAAGGGAAAGCAGGAAAAACTGCAAAGCAATACAAAATTGGGGGAGAATTGGAAAATGATCACTTTGGCAAGAAAAGAAGAAATAAAATTGTAGAGAAATTGGAAAAGAACTAATGTAAGGGAAAAAAGGTGAGATCTACTAAAATGTGCTATCATTGCTCTTTAAAGTAATTGAGATGAAATGTCTTTGGGTACATATATACATAAAAGTAGAGTCACAGCAAAACTAAGTAGAAGCTCAGCTGGGAATTTTAAGTACATAAACATAGTTTTAGGACCCAGTTACTACAGTTTGCCTCAGTAAGGCTCAGTCACAGTGCAGTACCATGACAGTTGCCTTCCTTCTTGCTTACATCTGACCAATTAGCTCACACAAATGAGGATTTGGGAACCATTGTTTTCTTGCAACATCTTTGCTATAGCACCTTGTTATCCTTATTACAGCCTTTGAGAGAAATTTTCACTGAGGCTCCTGATGACTAGTGCAGCATCATGTAGGACAGACTGTCATGCAGCAAGTAATTGAATATAATTTGCTACACCCTTGGCCAAATCAGATCCTGCTAAATTGTTTTCTCTTTTAAGGCTGAAAGAAGATAACACTTGTCTGCAACAGTAATTTCAATAGTATTTGAACACACTTGAACACGTACCATACATAGCACTGCTGGGGGTTTACAGTGGTAGGCAGCTAAGCCCCACACATGTGCATGCTCAATACACTGCCTCTCATCTGGTGGGATGAGGGAGAGAGAAGGATAAAAATGAGAAACCTTTTGGACAGTTTAATAGGTAAAGTAAAAGCTGCACGTGCAAGCAAAGCAAGAAGAATTCATTCACCACCTCCCATGGGCAGGCAGGTGCTTATCTAGCTCCAGGAGAGCAGGGCTCCATCATGCTGAAAGGTGGCTTGAGAAGACAAATGCAACCACTCTGAATGTGTCTCTCTGTCCTTTCCTTTCCCCCGCAGCTTTTATTCCTGAGCACAAAATCATAGGGTACGGGATATTCCTTGAGTCACTTGGGTCAGCTGTCCCAGCTGTGTCCCCTCCCAGTTTCTTGCACACCCCAGACTCCTTGCTGATGGGGTGATGTGGGCCTTGGTGCTGTGCAAGCACTGTTCTCAACAGATATAGCCATAGTGTGTTATCAACATTGGTTTCATCACAAACACAAAACATGGCACCGCACAAGATAGTATGAAGAAAATTACTCCAGCCAAAATCAGTACCAGTACCTATACATTGTATCTGTGTAGCAATTTGGTTTAGTTTCCTTGTGCGTTAAATGAAGTGAACTGGTGTTTGCAACCTATCTGCTTTAGATTGACTCAGGAGAAATGTATAATCATACATTCATAGTCATTACCAGTTTAGGATGTTCAGAAAAATACAACCCCTAGATGTGATGATGATGATTTGTAAGCAATTTGTAATTAAGATCTTATCTCATTTACACAACTCAACGCTGTCCCAGACAATCTATCCAGGCTGGCCATGCTTGAGGGTATAGTCTTTTCATAGACATTTTGATAAATTAGAGTGCCAGAGAATAACCAACCATATGAAATTTAACAAGCCAAAAATGTTGGATTCTGCACACGGAATGGTGTAATCCTGGTTTATGGAAGAGCGAGGGAAAAGAGACTGGAGTTTAGTCCTGCAGAAACACATCTGGGGGTTTGGGTTGGTGGTAAATTTAATAGGAGGCACCAATGTGTCCTAATGACCCAAAGGGCCAAGCTGACCATGGGACACATTAGGCACAGTTGAAAGAAGTGGCCGACTTGACTCACTTTATGCAGCATTGGTGCAGCCTCATCAATAACTATGCAGTTTTGAGCTCCACAATATAAGAATATAAACATATTTGAATGTGTTCAAAGGACAGCAACAATAGATATATGGTCTAACTTGAGATATATGGTTTAACTCTTTGTACTGATCCTCAGTCAGAGTTTGTGAGTTTTTGTCTTCAGATGTTTGCTATTTGAGGTGTGGAGTCATAAGCTAAAGGTGTCAAGTGATCATCTTTTGGCTGAGCTATTTGGACTGAGAATATATGTACTTATGAAGCATCCCAGTTTCAAAATATGTATTGACCTGTTATAATATTGACTTTTTATGTCTGATAGGCTTTATTTTTAAAAAAATGGAATATCCATTAATCAGTATGACATTTTAAGCTGCAATGGTTACCTAGTGAGGTTTGGGTCATTTGGCATTTCACCAGAATATATCAAAATATTTATAAGGTGTCAAATTCCTTTATTTCGTGTTTTGTTGTTGTTGTTGTTGTTTGTTTGTTTGTTTTGTTTACTTTAATGAGAAATATAATTTATTGTTTTTCCTCGTGGAAAAAAAAATAGGCTTATTCATGATTTCAATAGAATCAGACAGGGTTAATCTTTATGGTTCAGAGAAAAGACAGAAATCAATGTTTATAGCCACATATCTAATTCAGTTTACAGTAGAGATTTCTGTATTTTCTATCTCGTCATCTACCTGAGGCCTTTCTCCAGCTGAGCCAGAAGTGACAATACTAAAAGAGCATGGGTTCATGAAATTAAATAAGTTTAAATAAGTTTTGAGTTGCAATTAATTCCTTTATCTACAGATTACTGCTAGACTTCATCAAATGTGGACTGTCAAATGCTTTCAGTTTAGCTAAAATTACACCACTACTTTTGTTAAGTTCTGAGCATGAGATCAACTTCAAAACCTGAGTTCCTCAGTACTTAGCTTTTCCCTATACATGATTGCAAATATTGTCCCTAAAATTCACAAATGTCATAGACTTAGTGATTATCTATAGTTCTATCTATAGAGAGAGTTTTGCAAAGGGGATCCTAATATGCTCCATCAACATATCAAAGAATTGCAAGTCTGTTCTGTCTCTGAGAGAAATTAGAGCCTTGTGAACATGACTGGTGGTGTGCTGGTCCAAGTAAATAATCCTCCTTGAGAGCTTTAGGACTGAACCTTATAGCACATTCAAGGCCCAGAAACCACCCGTGTCCTGGGCTGCATCCAAAACAGTGTGGGCAGCAGAGGAGGGAGAGGATTCTGCCCTTCTGCTCTGCTCTGGTGAGACCCCACCTGCAGTGCTGCCTCCAGCTCTGGGGTCCCAGGACAGGAAGGACATGGACTTGTTGGAGCGAGTCCAGAGGAGGCCACCAAGGTGATCAGAGGGATGGAACACCTCTGCTGTGAGGAAAGGCTGAGAGAATTGGGATTGTTGAGCCTGGAAAAGAGAAGGCTTTGAGGTAACCTAATTGTGGCCTTCCAGTACCAGAAGAGAGCCTACAGGAAAGATGGAGAGACAATATTTACAAGGGGAATGACTTCAATTTGACAGAGGGTAAGTTTAGGTTAGGTATTAGGAAAAAAATCTTTACTGTGAGAGTGGTGAGGCACTGAAACAGGTTGCCCGGAGAAGCTGTGGATGTTGCATCTGTGGAAGGTTTGATGGAGCTCTGAGCAACCTGATCCAGTGGAAGGTGTCCCTGCCCATGGCAGGAGTTTGAAACTAGATGATCTTTAAGGTCCCTTCCAACCCAAAACATTCTATGATTTGATGATTTTGTGGACAGCAATTTCTGTACTATAGTGGATTTAAGACACAGTTAAATCTTGTATCAAAATTACTTTTATGTTCACCACAGATCTGCTGCTCTGTGTTCACCAGCAGCAAGACTACCATGTCCAATGCTTAGCAAGGGTGAATTGTTATAACAAGTTAAAACTACAGACAGTAGTTAGATACAGTGCTTTATTGTATATGAAAGTAATCTATGCTTTTTTCCTTTCTGTAATTAATTCAGCTTATTCAGTAATTTAATATTAACATTAAAAACGTAAAAGCATAACACTGATTCAGGAAACTATTTATAATGTGAACACGATATTCTGCCTAGATTCACTCCATAACTAGTACAAAGGATCTTCTCTAAGGTGCAATTTTCATCCAGTCTTCGGTAAATTGTCATGCCTTAACTCTAGGAGAAGCTTACCTTAGCCCACAGTCTATGAAAGTGTTTCTTTGCTATGTCAAAGACAGCCTGTCCTATGCTAATCAGGCAGCTAAAGACAAAGCAGCTGGTTATCCCTTATCTCCCACTGTGCCACACTCTCCTCAAAAGAGCATTCAAAGCCTGCTTACTGTTTACTTGAGAAAGTTCACAACAAATATACACCAACTCAGTAACTGTAAGTGAGATTTTAGTGAGACCAGCTCTTGTACATCTGTGTGCTTCAATATTTAAATTCCTTAGTGGAATTTAACCTCAATAATTTCAAGGTCCTAGTCTGTGCCTGTTGATCCATAAATTTGTCTCAGAAGTTGTAGACCTCAGATGCTCAGCAGGCAACGTGTAACCAGAAGTCTTGAAGGTTAGACAGCCTCACACACATTTGTACAGTATAATAACTGGAAGGAGTCAACATCTACTAGAAACATTTTAATGTTGGCACTGCTATGAGTAAGAGCTAAAGTAAACCTTGAACACTAACCCTCCTTTAACAGAGTAAAGCCACAAGGATAAACAGCTTTATAGGAGAAAAAAACTTGAAAGTAGTGGAAGGAAAAGAAAACATACCTCTGGATTTGATAATTCCTCCCAAGAAGAAATAATTTCCAGCAAGAATGTAACAATAAAAATCATATTTTGCACACAAAGACAACTTGCTTATGGCTATTACTTTATGTGAGTACTTTTTATGAAAGATAAATGCCATGGTTAGAATCCTAAGAGGCTGAGAAACCTATGAGTAACATTCCATTCAATCTTGCCTGGAAAGTCATCCCTTTAAGCAGAGTTGGCAGAAAATGAGCCAATAAAACCTCAGTATGTGACATTTAATCCCTGGCATGGACCACAATCTTGACATCACATGCAACTCTTTCTTACCAATGAGTTACTAGAATAGCTTTGCAGAAATATCTTCTTGCTTCTTTTGTACTGAAAAAAATAATTCTGTGCGAACTTCACAGGGGCTGAAGTCCTGGCATTCTCGAAAGTTATCAGAAATTTCTTGTATAGCATGTCTTTAGCTATTTACCCCTTCAGAATTATTGGTTATGCTGAATTTAAATAATTCAACAATAAACCTCATGTTGTAATTCCAGTTACTTTTTTTTTTTCCCCCACAGCTTTTTCCAGTGAAAATATGATTATTTTCAAACATAAAAAAGTATTTGCTGTGAGAATTGGGCATTTCCTATTCCAGTGGGAAGGGATGTTTTCCTTCACAGTAAAGAACTTGATATGGCTTTTCCAGCCAGGAAGTTAATTGTTGTCTGTTTGAGTAATTTCAGAGACATCAGTATCTCTAAAACAGAATAGGGCAAACAAAGGTGCAGTGTCAGAAAGAACAAACCATGTTGTTTGTATAAATAAATAGTAATTATTGTGGTGAAGAGGTTATTGAATCTGATTGATCACATGGATGGATTTGGAACATAATGGGACTAAGGTTTCCCTAGGTTAATAGTTTGTTTCAAAAACACAGCAGAGTTTTCAGCTAGGCGTGCTCTGATCAGAGACCTGGTCTGTCAGCTGAACTGGGTAGGTGGAAAAAATTTGAGCTGCTCAAAAATGGAGCATCATAGATCATTTATCTCTTATGCTGCAAGTGTGGTCTCTGTTTTCAATTCTTTTATTTAAGTCTTGATAAAACCTTGAAAAATAGGATACTGGATGGTCTTATAAATAGTGACCATGCTTGTAAATTAAAAAATGTACTGTCAACATGTTAAAATTTTCCTAGTGTGGTTTTAGCCCATGTCATCCATAAATCTCTGAAATACATTGTAGGTACTTTCCAGGAGTCATTGCATCAGCAGAGGTGGTTTTGTAACCAGACATCTTGATAGGAACACCCTATTTCAGAAGTTAGGGGAGTTTAATTGTATAGAAATAGGACTTTGTGCTTTGTCTGACTCAGCATTGCAAAGAACAAAATAGAAGTTCAGCTTATTAGTGAAGATGTAGCTCTAGAGACTGGTCTCCAAAAACGTGTTTGGGTGTTAAAAAACTTACAAGGTGTTTTTCCTTCTACCCAGGTGAGCCATTTGGATAGCTGCTAACATAAGTCTCAGTGATGGTAATGGGAACATAAGCATGGAAAGCTCTATGACATATGCAAAGCAGAAGAGTTGTAGCCTGTACCTGTACTGAGTCTGAAAGCCCATATTACAGTGGCATAATAGAGCAGGATTTGTACCTGTCAGTCAGTTAATCTGCTTTACAGTTTATTCCCTGTGACAGGAGATGTTTTCAAGTTTTAGGGGAGGATTTTTGACGAGTTCTATTCACAAACCACAGGTTAGAGAGATGTGTTTCACTTCCATGTGTTTATTTATGTAATCCAACACACATTTAAACTGCCTAATCCACCACCCTTTGACATTCTCCCTGCTGTTCCTGTAAGTAAAGACAAACTCAAGTCGCATAATACAATACCTATAAAAATTTTAAAATGCACACACAAAATTTTGATTTCTCCAAATTCTTAATGTTAAAATCTTTTGCCACATGATTTTATTTCAAAACTCCCTAAAGACAGTGGAATCTGGGTTGGGCCTATAGAGAGCTTTCCAAATTATCATTATATATTTTAGTTCATAGATTTGTTGGGCTTTTTGGTTTAGTTTTTGGTTTGGTTTTTTTGGTTGGGTTTTTTTGTGGGTTTTTTGTTTGTTTTGTTTTGTTGGTGGTTTTTTTTTTTTTCCTTCAGAACAAGCAATTTCCAACCGGTGAGGGATCTTAGTGTAATCACTGAGTAGCTACAATATTAGCTGCTTTTTTCATTGCACTGCATTTTGGAGGTGAATATTTTTAGACCTACTTTTAAATTGCAATATGTTGTGGCGATATCTAAAGATAACATAAAGACTAGAACATTTGACAAATATGTATCCTATTTCATTAATTTGTATAGCTTTAAAAGAGTCTCTTGGAAAGCAAAAAAGCTCCGTATAGATTGGTTTTTGAGGTAGAACTTCACTAGAAATAGCATAATGATGTTAATTTTCTAATCACTGTCTCATATGTATAAGGCATAGCAATTGATATTGTCAGACATTTCAGTGGGAATAAATGCCAGTTTAATTCACTTGGTATATATGAGAAACTGCCACTCATGTTATAGGTCTTGGAAACATTTACTATCATCTTAATTGCCCCAGTGAATTTGAAAAATATAATCTCTAAGTTCTCTCCTTAAAATTCATAAAATTTATTTCACTCTTCAACAGATATGTTTTTAAGATTACTTTTAGGCTAAAAGTACCCAAAAAAGAAATCTTCCTACACCTAATCAGAGAAGATCTGATATGGCAGAAGGATTAGTTTCTAGGGTGCTTCAGTAGCGTTGCACTTTACAGGCAAACGAGTTTTATGTTACTACAAAGACTGTTGGATTGCATTTTACCATTGGAAAAAATAGCTTTTCCTCACAGTTTCCATCCACAGAGACAGCTTTTCTCATTTTTAAAAGCAAAAGCTGTTTTTAACAGTCAGTTTAGTAAGTCCATTCTGGAAAACTATGGCGGTCAAACACCAGCTGAAGGAAAATGCTGAATGTGTATTCTGTCTTTATGGTTACTTGGACAGAAATTATGCACCATCTAAGCATCAAAAAAGCATGGAAAAGAGTCATTTTGATGTTTGTTTTGTTGACTGAAAACCATAAATGGCAGGATAAGAGGATCAGAAAGGCAGACATGTTACAAAGACCAGTTTTGCAGAATATTTTGCTGTCTACAGTGTAAAATTAAGAACTAAAAGACAAATCCTATTTGTCTCACTCAGAGCAGTTGCTTTCAATCAATAAAGTCACATTAGTGTACAGACTTTGTGGATCACATGTTCACCTTACACTGCTGAGCAGCTGAAATGAATAGTCTGAAATGCCAGCTGACTTTTCACAACCCCTATTGGTTTCACATTGAGTTGTAAGTGCTTGTCATTTCGCAGATTCAGATCTTCCATGCATAAAGCTCCCAATTAAATCAATGCTCCCTGTGTGTCTGGACCACCAGGAACTTCATTCTGCTGTCTTTGATTTCTGTCCATAAATATTCACGTCTTTATTATGGAGATGGCAATTTTTGCTTGTGACCCACAGTCCCAGACTTTTCAGTCCAGGTAACCTCTTGGAAACACTGTAGCTCTTTCCTGTCTGTTCCACTGGGTTTAAATCCTGTGTGAAGATGGCATGGGCAATGGTTCATGCAGGCAAATAATGAAAAGAATCCNAGTGAAACAAAGAAAAAACACGTAACATGCCAAAATCTTGAAACAGGACAGAACTCTCAAGCCACAGGCTGTCCCTAGGCGTATTAACAGTCTATGTAACAGCAAAGCGCAACATCCATCACAGGTCTGTGTCCCTGAGGGAGCTTCTCCATTGCTGGTAGTCATCTCCTGATACTTTCTACCTTCACTATAGATAGTTCCAGTGACACAACACACATTAAGAGCTGCTCAAAACTGAAGGGGGAAAAAAAAAAGAAAAAAAGTATTTCCATGATATCAGGGCTTTTAGGCCAAATAAGGAATGCAGATCCTAGGGCATTAAGTTTATTTTGACATATTATTTGGCACAGGTCCATGGTTGCTCATATACTACAACAGTCCACTCCAACCCAGGGCCTCTTCAGCAGTGAACAGGACAGGTTGTTAAAGCCACAAGTCTTGATGTGACTGCCAGAGACTGATAGCACTTCATTTTTCAGTCAACAGGAGGCTGCAGAAGAGGCAGAACTCTATTACTTATAAAACTGAAAAGTACATGTGCTGAGATGTCATCCTTCCACCCCTCAAGGGGGAAGGAGGCATCTCAGGCCACATTCCTTATGTGCAACTTATTGTACATCTCAAGAAAGCACCCAGCATTTTGTAGAGAGAGTTCTTTAAAGTAAAATGTATAGCACTGTTTCCAATGCAAATGAAACTCTATTACTGTCTATTTTATTCCATATCTACTTAGCAAAACTTTCTGAGCACACAGCCAAATCTTAAATTGCTAAAGAAATCAGTTCTATGGGGCTTGATGTATGCAAAATGCTTTTAGAATAAAACATAGACTCCCCATCCAAGATCAGTACATATAGCATTCATTTTAAAATAAAGCAAAATTACAGTGCTATAAAGACAGAAAAATACTGCAGAGCTGTGGCTTGGAAAACCTGAGAACTCCTGCAGAGAACATTGTTTCACATCAGATCAGTGTGAGTTAACAGGGAACATAATGCTGAGCATAACCAGAAACATCTGAAAGTGAATCCCATTTCAGCAATAACTGTTTCTAATGGGAAAAGGAGGATTGAGAAAGACAACCCTTATTAAGCGGCCTAATGTCTTAATACTCTGGCCTATTAGTTTTCTGACATCTACCCATTGCAATTCTATTCCACCTTATGTAAAATACAGGTTTTTAAAGTGCATAATTTAAGCTGCCGTATTGAGGGTTCACCTGACCCTAGTGTTGTTGCAGAGTTAAGTGGGCTGGAATTTCCATACCATGCAAGAAATATTGTGCAAGACTTCTCTATTTCTGAAGTTCTCCATTTTCTGTCAGGGTAAATTTGTGTAACAGACAGCTATAGATTGATTGCAGAGGTGAAATTTCATGTCTATTTTATTGTAATTCTTGGATTTCAGTACCGAAATATCATTACAAAAATGTAATTTGTTTTCATTTATGATAGCAACAATTAGCTGGGAAAATAGTACCCCTTGAATTGTTTTTGATCAAGACATTCTTATTTATGAAGCTTAAAGCTATAATAAAACTTGACCCAGCCAAAGAAAATATTTTCTTTTTCAGTGACACAAATCAGTGTTTAATATCCACAATGATGGACCTGAAGGTGGACATTTTTAAAGGAATCTCTCAAAGTTTGATTTTCTGTCACAGAAAATTTATCAATTCATTAAATTTCATCTGTTTTCACTAGTTTTGTCCTAAAAGTATTCTGATAGAAGGAGTCCATGTAATGTAGAGGGGTTAGCTAACACAGCCTATTAAAATGATAGCACTGAAAACACAGTGCAACATTTTCAACCACTGAAAATAAGGAAAGAAGAAAAATGTCACTTTATGATGTGATTCTTGAGCTGGCCCAGGAGTTGGACTTGATTGTCCATATGGGTCTCTTCTAACTCAGTGTATTGTGTGATTCTAAAACAGACAAATAAAAGAAGTTCCTTAGAGCTATCTGTATTAAAAAATTTCAAATTATCTAACTGCTTGTGATCTTACTACAGAAAATATGCTTTTAGTCCAAAGGTTTGTTTGCTTTTTTTTTTCAAATATCTGTTGACGAACATTAAAACAAATTAGGGTCCAGTGCTGGGGAAGTCTGCTGCTATTTCAAAAACATACTGAACTTTGTTTAGTTTCATGTTTAGCACCTCAAAACTTGACCTAACTTCTTCTAATGCTTCATTTTGAAAGTTGTTTATTTAAAAACTTTATCTTAAAAATATATCTACCTCTCTCTAAACCAAAAAACCAGATCCTTTCATCATCATCTGTACATCACAAAGATCCTTGTTCTGTGCTGTAGCAGACACCTAGGTTATTGCTATTTCATAAGTCATGTTTTTCTCGTTAAGAACTCAACAATATCTTAATTCAGAAAGTATGGATTGCCCTCCAGGTGGCTGAAGGTATGAGGTACTGATTCCCCTTTGGGAATTATTGTGGTGAATATGACATCTTTGTCTCCACAGCTTCAGATTGCTGGGAGTAGCTTGGTTGATCTCTGTAACACCTCAGTGTTTTGGAAAGATAAGTACGGGAGGAATTGTGCCAGGCCTGATTCGTGCCCCAGTCTGTCCTTTGTGAACTGACTCATGTTTTGCTATTAGACTCTCATGCTGGGAAGCCAAAGAGGCACTCAGGGTGTAATGCAACATTGCTCTTTCAATTGCAGAGGGAGATACTGGGAAGATTCCCATTAATCAGGTTCCAAATCAGCACTTTCTTTTTTTCCTACTGGTGTGCTTTCTTCTCCTCTTGTAATTTATTTTCCTGCATCCTTATTGTCAGTCAATTACCCATATTGGGATGGTGTATCAAACCCTTCAAAAGACTGCAGGTTTTTAGGCTTCCTATGGATTTTTATTTGTATGAAAATATGAGTCTGCCTTATTGTTCAGGGTTAAGTATGTGCATATTCACACATGAGGTTTTATACATCCTTTTTTTTTTTTTTTTTCCCCTGAATTGTACAAATATTTTCAGGCAGAAACTGTAGATGATCTCATAAAAATAGTAAATTGTGATGTAATTCTGATATGAAAAGGACAATGTTGGAACTCTGATATCTAATTCACTTTACACCAGAAATGGTTTCAAAGTACGGTTTTTAACCAAAGCACTTCAGAATGTTTTCAAAGTTATCTCTCCTTGAAAATATTAGCTGCTGTTTAATCTGTCTGAAGAATCTAAATAGACTTTTTCTTCTATGTTTCAAAACTGCTTTATGCTGTCTACCTCCTTAGCCTTTGCCCACACACACCATATACCAACAGTGCCCGTGCTTTCCACGCAAGCATCAACCTGTACAGGCAGCCAGGGAAGCTCTCCTGGTTGGCTCTCAGAAACACTGAATTCTAACTACTAGTGCTGGACTTGATCCTGCAATAGCAATTACTCGACAGTTTGGCCAGACTCACATGTTAAACTGTTAAAATCTGTGAACTCCAAAACATCAGATTTAAACCTAGTACATTAGTTCCTGATTAAAAACTAATATAAAAAATATAATTAAGATAATAATAAAAAATAAAAACACACACACAAAAAGCTTCACTCACCCACCCAACTGAAAGAAAAAAACCCAAAACCCTAACCCTTGCCCAAAATCTAAGCAGAACACAGAAACCATTGCTACTCCTCAGCAGTCATTTAATCAGGTTACTCAGGCAGATGCCAGGAAAAATAACACAAACTATTCCTTGTTCGTATCAGATGACAACGTTAATCATCCATCTCTTCCAGAGTGAACCTCTAATTCTATATTTATAATAAGCTTCTCCTTACTGCCTCTTCCTGTACAGTGACGTGAAGCTGAAAGAATCATAACTTTTGGGATTATGTCAAGTAGAGGTGAGAGGGTGACTTAAAAAAAGCTGATTATTAAATTTATAATGTCTTTAGGCCATGCTCCAGATTTGTGCAGGTGGATATGTTGTTAATTCATATTATCAGGCAGCAGAAAAAGTGCTTTTTAGAAAGGTTAAGGTGAGCCCAAAAGGATTGTTGAAAATCACATTCTGTATGTCTGGAAGGTCAGTTTGGAAAGAGTAACAGGATAACTCTGTCTTGTAATGTTTGAGCTATAATAAAGCACTGTCTGTATCTAAAAATCCACTTCATAACTCCTGCAGATGGGCACAAAGTTTCCACTAGTGATTCTGAGCTTAAGGCTCAGCTGTCCTTGCCTCTTGATTCATTAGTGCATTCTGCAGCTGGACTGCAAAACAGACCGTCTTGCCAGAACTGAAACAGGTCACTGAGATCAGCGCAGCTCACTGCTGCTATGGGGCATCCTCTGACCCAACTGGAGCAGCAGTGTTGATGTGGAGTGGCATTTTGGTTTGAAAATTAAGCTGTTTTGTTTGGTTGTGTGGTTGTTTTTTTGTTTGTTTGGGGTTTTTTTGTTTTGTTTTTAGGTTTTTTAAATATTTTTCTTTAAAAGATATGCTGTGACATTCCAGTAAAAATTCATTAAAATAATTTGGTATGGCTAAGAAGTGTGTTGACATCAGTTGCCCCCATCTCTCTCTGACTCTAGATTTCTCTGCCTTATGCACATATAGTTTTTTATGCACATCCTCACATAGAGCTTCCTTTGCTCCCCTGATTTACTGTTAGGCAGCTGAGCTACTGTCATGTAAATTATTCTCTTCAACAAGAACTGAATGAGTGATCGAGAGGCTGGATTTCTACATACTATTATTATTAATTTTAATGCTTTTTCTGTTAAAAAACCCACTGAAACTAATATTCTCAATTTATACATGCATATATATTTAAATTAAGTTAATGATGAGTATTTCAAATAGAACTAGTAGAGAAACTCTAATGTAGTTCATGCCAACAGGTGCTACAAAGCAGATATTTGTATTATGGAGAGGAATTAGATAAACATTTAGAAATTCAAAACTGACTGTAGTTCAGTCTAACATTGTTCTGTCCATGGAACTTTGACAGATACTCTTTGACAAGGTATTCTCTGCCATTTGTTGAATCAGAACAATGAAGAGGTTCCCAGCTGAGACTAAAGGTCTGCATATGGTGAATGTTCGATGTTGATCAATGTCTAGTATTTTACAAGAAACTTTACTGGCATGATAAAACATACATTTAAAAAAAACAAGCAAAAAAGCCCCCCCACACACACACAAAAAAAACCCCCAACCCAACCAAAAACCAAAAAACCAAACCACACACACACACAAACCCCCCCCCCAAAAAAACCCCAAAAACAAAACAAAAAACAAACAAAAAAAAAAAAACCAAAACAAAACAACAAAAAAAAAAACCAACAAAAAAAAAGGCACAGCAGCTCAGATATTGTAACCTTTTCAAAGTAGTTTGTTTGATTTAATAAAACTAATTATCTATAACAGGTGGAACTTGACATTGAAGAGAATAGAGGATGGAAAAAGCTATGGGTTACTTTGAAATTAGGCTGTGTGTACTTATGGAAGTGACCTTTTAGAACTGATAAAAGCCAGTGCTGAATGCTTTTAAAAATTCCAATTGAACAGAACACATCTTGTGTACCAATAAATAAATGTCTAGGAAAAAGGCAGTGTGAAATATATGAGACTCAAACTGAATTTTTATATGGCCCGGTATCCTGAAACAAAGATCACTCCAAGGTTAATTTGCTATACAAACTCCAGGAGGTGGAAAACTTTTTAAAATATTACCTTCTTTTCACTCAATTTTGAATGAACATTCTACAGTGCTAGAGTTCAGAATAAGAAGACATAATTATTAACAACTAAGAGCTACCATTAAAGTCTTGGGTTCCACAGTATTTTTGGAAAAGTATTTTTTGATTTTCATTTTTAATTTTTGAGCGATGGACCTCTATAAATAATTATTTTCTTAATTAATTTCTGGTATCAGAAGTTTTCATCCCAATTTTTCACACAAAACTGTCATTTAAAAAATTAAAGCCTAAAATCCTTAATTTCAAGGAAAAAAAATCCCCAATACATAAATGCCATGGTATTTTGTTTATGTGGTTTCTATTTCCCAAACAGAATGTTTTCTTTAAAACATATGAATGTACCAGCCTATCCTCACTTGGAGATATCTTTCCTCTTTTTCTTTCTCCTCCAAACTTAAGCATGATAAAACCTGGCAATTAAATCAGACATCTCCAGACTAGAGCTTTATTTGGGAATGCCAAAATATGACTAACGTTTTAAAAAGTAATTTCTAATATTGTCTCTTCTTGTATTGGACAGTTTAATCTAACTTGTTTGTAAAACATTTTATTCAGTACTTTGCTATATAAAAAGAAATATTGAATTAAATTAACTTTGACATTCAAAGAGTAGGTCACATTTTTTCTGAATGCAGTAACATTGAGAGGTCTGAGAAAGGCCAGCATGTACTGCATTTGTATGAGAAAAGTAAGAAATAGTTTCTACTAGTACTTCTATTACAACAAACTGGGATGAGAAAGGAATATAATAGTTTAATTCCAAGAGAGAGGAATCGATGCTCTGGGAAATTATGATTTACCAAAGTTAGGAAGAAAAGGTCTTTGTCAAACCAACAAATTCTATTCTGTGCACCAGCCTAGTGCATAAAATACAGTAAAAGCTTCCAATTCTGATGTATCTGTGCTTTTGTCAAGCTACAGTTAGCTCAGCAAATATTTGAGGACCATTTCACTGGAAGGGTAAAAGCAGATGCTTTGTGAAAAGGACTATGTCAGCAAATTTCTCATATTGCGCAAAAAACTAAGAGGAAAGAACAGATGGAGTAGAAGACTGAGAATGGTTATAGCGCACAAAATGTAATTTATATTTAAACAATTAAACATTTTGAATGGACTCCTTTAATTAACTTACAGTGCAAAGCAGTAAGTACTGTAGGTGGAGCTATCAGTAGTTTCCTGTGATTTATAAGCTAAGCATAAAAAAGTAATGTTCCTAGAGCTGTATTGCAGTAGCTGCATATGCATCTGAGGATAACGCTGGATACACTTTGAAAGAGTGAGTAAAAGTGATCTATTAATTCTTGGGGACAGCTGGTTGTTCTTGTTGCATAATTTAATTAAACTACATCTAAATATAATGGAAACCTTACTAATTGGCTCTAGGAACTTGCTGAGCAAGTCTTAGACCCTATTGTTAACATAGTTGGTTTTTTTTTTTTCCCCTTTGCATACTTTTCTGAGCACAGAATCTACAGAACAGATTTCTTTGTGGGTTTCTTCATCAGAATTTCTTACCAATGTACAAAGGGCCGTGTCCTGCATTTAGGGGGTAACTTACATCCAAGATTATTATCCTTCTTGACACTTAAACACAGCTCTTGCAACAATATACCTCCATAGTTACAAAACTTGAAGACTAAGCATATGTCTTTAGCAAAATAGCATGCTAGATATGTTACATTCCCTGTCCACTGTTTCCTTCTTGCTCATTTTGAGACAATCACCTTTCCTGTCTTCTTAAGTATGTCTGCTGATGGTGCCTGGATGGGCCAGCTATGAAATTTCTAGATGTAATAACTGTTTCATCTAAATCCCTGTGAGACTCACTGCACCAAACATTTCTGGATATCAGCCTTTCTGCTGTTCCATCTAACCCTTTCCCCCCTCATTGTTTAACTGGTGTGTTTCATCTTGAGATAACATCCTTCTGACATCTCAGTGCTCCAAATGCCACCAGAGCCAGCTCCTTGCAATCTCAGTCCCTGACCTGATGGCTATGGGGTGTGTTGTGCCTCCTTCTCTCCAAATGGCTTCATGGTCACCCAAGTCTGAGAGTCAAGTCTGGACTCTGATGGGAAAAAAAGTGTTGAATCTTGCCTGTGAGGATGGTGCAGTGAAACAGATTTTTTTGGGGTAAGGAAGAAAAATTATACTTTCCCCAAGTCAGCTGGGGAAAATTGCAAGTACAAAATCAGCTACAGCCTAAGCTTGAACCTTGTCCAGGTAATTCACACTAATATAACAGACATGATATCCCTGTTAGAGCTCTTAAAAAGAACTGAGAGACATTTCAGATCAGAAAGAGGAAAAAGAGATTTGGCGGAAAGGAGAAAAAAGGGCAATAAAGAAAAAAAGGCAATAGAGATTTTTGTTGAGGCCTTGTGTGCCGAATGTGATGTAATGATTGCTGTACTGGTATTGTCTTTCTACCCTAGCCTGAAAACCTGTGGCATCTAGGCTATATATGTGCATGCATATATGTATAAATGTGAAACCAAACTAGCTAGCTAGATATATAGCTAGGTAGATAGATAGATAAATATTATATTGTTATTTATGTTGTAATGGTTTAAATACCTATGCCTATTGTTGTATATCTATATATCTCTATCTCTCTATCTATATACATCCTTTGCATCTAAATTACAGCCAAGCCCCCAGGGTGGTATGCAAGACCGAATGTAATGAACACTGTGTCAAACACAAGCAAGGAATATATATCTCCTTTTAACAACAGTAAAATACATCTACAAGTGTATATAGTTTAGGATACCTAGAGATCTGAACAGTGGCCTCTCCCACATTCCCATATCTGAAGCAGCTCTGTGTTTTCATTGTGGTCTTGTACAGAACACACAGACATCTCTCCCCATGCTGTCTGTCCCACACAATTCTGTGCTTGTTAAATTAATACTCTGAAATACGTTCTACCAAGCTGTCAAGGTTGCATTTCCACAGTGACCAGCAGTGAGCTTTAATGATCAATAAACTTTTATTGATTTCTGTTCATGACCTTGGGGACAGTGGTATCAATCTATACTTAGACTTTCAAGACATCAGTTTTCTTCTCATGCCTGCACTTTTGGTGGTCCCAGTTCAAATTGCCTGTTCACATTGAATAGCCTTCAAGCTGCAGTTACCTGGCAACAAACATTTTATTCAAATAGCCACATAACACCCACGCTTTTAGCATTCTGGAGCACTTCCCTGAAAAAAAAATATTGGTCCATGTGGAGACACATATATAATTATTTGCTTGTATTAATATCTTTTAGTTATGACATCATCATTGATACATTGTCAAAATTTCTTCAGAGTAATCAATCCCTTTTTCCACATAATCTGTTCACATTACTGGCGTATTATGAGTCCAGCCAACCAAGCTGTACACTCTTGAACCTGCCTCATCTCATATCACCACTAGCCCCTTGATAAAAGAGTGTATTTTGAAATGTCAGGCATCCTTTATTTATTTATTTATTTAATCATTAGTTACAAGTAATATTGCTGCAATATACAAATATGTTCCCATAAATATAAAAGCACTTTTAAGGTGCATTTAACTACTACCATTATCCATGATAAAATAATTGCATAATACTGCACATGATAAAATTTTTAAGGCTCTCAGCCTCTGATTGCTCGAAATCCAACTCAACATTTATATTTACTTTTCCATATATACATATTCTGCAATGTTGATGAGAATCCTGATTTGGCATTTGATATGTAGAGTATAATTCCTATTTGTAAGGATTTGTTCATTTGTTATAGGTGTCCATGAGTTCTCCATCATTTCTTTGTAGGAGTCAGTGAAAACGAATGTCATAGCTCCTCTTGTTCAGCCATAGAGTGACAGTAAAAGCTTGTGCTGGAAACCTTTCCACCAACTGGATCAACATGTTCTGCTTTAAACTTCATGGGGAGAGCAGGAAGAGAGATCATAAAGGGTAATTGGTTTCTCCCTTAAATGTATATTCAATTACACAGTCGACTGTTACCAACATAGAAACCTCTATGTTTGATTAGTCATTTCTAAGCTACAGAATCCCTGCCAGGATGCTCTTCCTTTTATTGTGTCATGGAACACCCTACAGCTTTTTGCATAGCTGTGTTGTCCACTGATTACAGGTTTGATTGATGAAGCGAAGGGTTCCTTTCTTCTTTTTTTTTTCTTTTCTTTCCTCCCCCCCTCCCCCCCCTGCCCCTTGTTTCTCTATTTTTTAAAATAAGTGGCATTAAATAACCAGAGTGTCCTGCAGTTAACACATATAACTTTCTATTGGAAAATGGATTATTTTTTTCCTCTTTTTACCTGTGGAATTTTCTAGTTACAGCTTCCTCAAAATATAATTTATACACAACACAGTTGTGTATAAATTCTGAGACATTGTATCAAATATCCAGAAACACTTCTCTATTTTGTAGTCTTTGCACTTGGTCTCCATAAAATCCTGTATTATTTTTAAGCTTTTATACTCTAATTTAAAGGCATTCTGCAGTGGATAAAGTCCAATATATCTCTCAGAACTTTTTAATTCTTATATTCATTACAATTCTTAAGGTATAACTACTTATATGGTTATTTAATTTATGGTAAATTTAATGTATTTTGGTGTTAAGCCTTTAAGTGACTGAGGTTGGTGACTGAGGAAAAGTTATTTTAATTTTATTTGAGATGATCAGTTTTTCTGCACAATTCAGTCTATAGAAATCTGAACTGTTTGGAGATTCTAGGAGCTTTTTAAAATTATACTGTAATAAAACCTATTGCCTTTGGATAAGAAAGTCAGTAGAAAAGTCTTGTGGTTATTATCCTCTGCTTACAGGGCATGAGCAGTGCAGAGAGTGCTGATGAAGAGTCTAGGGATGAAACACAGTGGGGTTTTTTGAGATACACACACAATGCTTCCAAAGTTTAGTTTTGTACCAGCTTACACAGCTTGAAGGCATAAAGCTTGTCCATCTCACAAGTCACTTAGGAGTACTTTCCACTTCAGTGAAAATTGTTATGCGTGTGAGAAAGCATAACTACCAAAAAAACCCAAACAAACCCCAGAACAACCACAACAACAAAGTCTAGTTCTGTTAAGTTGTTTGTAGCCAAATAAATGCAATTAGAGTATTAAATTTTTAGACAGACTTGGATTTGCTTGAAGACCATTCTTGAAATCCATCCATATTTCTTGATGTATGCATTATGTAAGTTCTTATCTGGTATTTTGAATGTTTCAAGGGTAGAAAATCAGTTTTGTCAATGTTGTAAAGGATAGAACAATCAGCCTGCAGCACCCCTAAATACTGTACAGTCCATTGGTGACATTTCAATAAAACTAAACATCAAAATAAAACTTATACAGAAGTTAATAAGCTTAGTGTGCAATATGCTTTCAAGCATTTAGAGAAATTGCATTACCAGAAGTCATGATCACTATAATGCTAGTACCCTCAGAATTGAAGAGGATATAACTTTTCCAAGCAGGTTTTCTAGGTATAATCCCTACAGTGTACACCAGTAACTTAAACATTTACCTTATTACAGAAAAGCAGTGAAGACTTTAAAGGGAATATTTGATATTCATATGAATTTACATGGTACTAAGAGATTACTTGGTGTGAAAGTCCAATGATCTGAATCAGGAAATGCATTGACTTTCTCAGGCTTTCATGGATCCAGGAGTGTCATGGGCTGTTGTAAGCAATGCAACCTGATCTTGTGCACTGGATCTGGCTGAGTTGGAATTAACTTTCTTCACAGCATCCTATATGGTGTTGTGTTTTGTATTTGTGAATAAAAGTCTAACTAACATTTTAGACTTAGGGTTGACTTAACCACAGCCTTTCAGTACCTAAAGGAAGCCTACAAAAAAAGATGGAGAGAGACTATTTACAAGGACAAGGGAGAGTGGCTTCAAAGTGAAAGAGAGTATGTTTAGGTTAGATATCAAGAAGAAATTCTTTACTGTGAGGGTGATGAGACTCTGGAACAAGTTTCCCAGAGAAGCTGTGGATGCCCAATTCTGGAAATGTTCAAGGCTAAGCTGGATGGGGCTTTGAGCACCTGGTCTAGTGGAAGGTGTTACTGCCCATGGCAGAAGGTTGGAACAAAATGATCTTTAATGTCCCCTCCAACCCAGGCCTTTCAGTGTTTCTATGATTTTGGCTCCTGACAAAATTTTCCCACTCTGTCCCACAAGTTGTCTGAGGATGGGCAAGAGGTTGGGAGGGGACACAGTCAGGACAGCTGATCCAAAGAGACATCCCATTCCATGTGACATCATGGATAGTTAGGTAAAGGACAAGGAAGGGGTGATGTTCTTGTTTATGGTGGCTGTCTGTAAGGTGTGCTGAGGTCATGATTTCCAGGAAGTGGCTGGTCATCCACCTGCTGATGGGAAGTAGTGATCAATTCCTCTTTTAACTTTGTTTATTAAAAATTCTTCATCTTGACCCACAAGTCTCCTTGTCTTCTTTCCATTTCTCCCCATTCTGCAGGAAAAGGATGGAAATGATCAACTGTGTTGGCATTCAGCTGTTGGCCAGAGCAAACCCCCAACACACTATCACCATGTAGAGGTTAATTACATTGGGACCAGTTTGGTAGAGCAGCACAGATCAACACTGATGGGCTTGACGAATTTTCCTGAAAAGAACAAAATGACACTATTAGCAGCTGGTCTTTCCAGGATAGTCATGGGTCTGGTTACATTGGTGACTGGCATACCCTGGCAGCATCTCAAAATTTCCTTATTCAGAAGCTGAAGTTTTTCACTATTACTCCAACTGCCTGGCTGATAATTTGTTTATTATTGCCAAATATTTGACAATGAGACATGGTCTGGACCTTGACTTCTCCCTCTCACAATTCTTCAGCCTCTTATTTGATAATAACAACAGAAGAAACCAAAAGACTAAGTAAAATTAACTTTTACCCTGATGTAAAATCGTGGAGGTTTTTCCTAAAAGAATCTATGAGATTGAATTTGTAATAGTAAATTCTACAGACTCCCTAGTGTCAGAAGAATTGATATAAGAAAACCAGTGGTCATGCTATGCTCTGAATACTCAAAATAAAGTTATTGACAAAAAAGTATGAACTATATATGTGAAGTCAAGGGTTGGTTTTAGTCCAGTAGCAACTTTTAGTCTAATAGTGACACTATCAGACAACTTGCAATAGTATTAATGCTTATAAGTAAAATTGACACAGTAAAAATACATTAACAACTCTTAAAATCATTACACATTTAAACCTACTAACATCTACTCTTTTTCTCTGGTATTCCGCCTACTCTTCCAGTGTCCCTCTAGGTCCTGAGGTTGAATGTTCTGCCTTCCTTTGGAAGACGAGAGGAAGCTCAGATATAGTCAACACACCTGATGCAGCCAGTAGAAAAAGAGGCAACCTGAGAAGTAGTCCTGCTGCTCTGAGGAGATGAGGTAGGATGAGAGAGGGACGGGCCTGCAGCCCGAGAGGAATGAATGGTCTCAAGGTCACTGCAATACCTGAAAGGCCAGTTTTTCTGATCTGGATCAGAAGCAGAATAAATCTGGCTCTGGGACTTCTTTTTCTTTTTTTTTTTTTCTCTTTTTCTTTTTTTTTTTTTTAATTTGTAATTCAAGTATAAATTGAAGTTAAAGCTTGTGATAAGGACTTGGTGCTTAAGACTGATTCATAACTGGTCCTAAGAGAGCACAAAATCTTCATTCAGCAAAGCATAATGACATAAAAGGAATGCAAATACAGGTTTATTTTGGCTGTTCTGATAAACTGAAATCCCATCAAATAGGCTTAGTCTATCTTTGTAACTATCTCAGAGAAAATATGCAGGAAAAATTTATGGAAAACCAACTGCTATTATTTTAAATCTGGTTTTAGCTAATCTTGAATGATTCTAAACATATTTCCATACAGTAATTTTATCTGAATTAAAGTTACCTCATATTTCTTCTAGCAAAGCAGACCAAAAATTAGCCCTTTTTCTGACATTGAAACAACATTTCAAATCAGATCATTATTTATTCAATGCTCAAAGGCTCAAAGTATTTAGGAACACAGATTAAAAAATGTAAGGTGTAGGTGCAGGGAACTGGCTACACCTCTGAAAATTCTTGATCTTTCTGACAGAGAAGAGAAAATGTCAGTCAAAGAAAAACTGCAGAACCCCTTGCTGTCCTTTCATCTTCCTCCCTCTGCGTATTCATGCCTGTCTGACAGTTTTGTGCATATACAACCTGGGCAGGCTCTTCCTGCTCCCTCAAACCCCTTCTCTAGACAGAGGTGGGAGAATTTTTAGATCGGTTTTGGTCCCATTCCAACCTGAAAGAAACCACACAAATCGGGCTTATCCCCACAGATGACGGAGGCATTATTGTCTTTGCTGGTTTGAGTAGCTACATTATGAAAGATTGACTTACCATTTCCTCTAGATTGGCTCAATTGTACTCTCAATTGTAGTCTTATCTGAATAAAATAGCTAAATCACTGTTCCTAACTCCAAGGGATTTTTACCACATACATAAAATATAATAGAGGTATTTCAGAATTTAGCATAATAGATTAAATTTGTGTACTGTGACTTGTCAGTAATAATAATAAAAAATACTGTGAAATAATATTGCTTTTCTGTTATTTTTTTGTCTCAAGCAAGAAAACTGCATCATACCCATGCATGTGCACAGAGATGTGCTTAACTATACTTAGCATTTTAAACTTTAAACCTTCTCTAGAGGATTTTGGGGTATAAACAAACAACTACACCAAGCCTTTGAAAGAGAAGCCTTTTCTATTGCATTTGATCTCTGTCCCACCATTGCTTTAAAATGAGGCATTTTATTGAATATAGATCCACTTGTAACTGTTTGGGGATTATTAAGTAAATAGGATTTTTGATAAATGGATAGTTTAGTCTCTCTGCAACCTAATTCATCACTGAAATTGGAAGACTTAGAGTTTCCAGATATCTAGACAGGAATAGATTCACCCAGGTTGCCTCAATTCTCTGATGAGAAGTATATTTATTATTTGACTTACAGACACCAAAAAGGCTGAATCAGAACTGATCAGAAACTCTTTAAAAAATGTATAGGTTGATTCAAAATAACACTCATCTCTTGAACTGTCTGAAGCACAACTTCTTCCTTTGGGAAACTGAACTATAGAACCACAAACTCCTAGAAAGACCATTTTTACCTGACATCCTATGATTTCCTTACATCTCTGTCACAAAATATAAAATGTCAGACGTTTTGCTGTGAAGCCATGTGGAATTGTTATTATCTTCAATATCATAACAAAAGTGGTTTATAAAGATTAAAGGAATTGAAAGTCTCTCTGGTAACCCTATCTATGTTACAAATAGAAAATAAGCGTGTTTGTTTACTTGCTCAGACATGGGCAGAAACTGGATGAGAACTACCAACTATGAAGTCAAGGGGTCAGTTTTTACGGCTATTGCATCTAGAATTTTTCTCATTAGAGGTCAGGGTAATTTTATTCTGCACTGACATTCACTTTTAAACCTTTAAACCCCTGTATGGTTTTGGCAGATTGTCGTGGGTTCGACCTTGGCAAAATGGCAACCCCCGCCAAGACCCGTGCGATCCCAGTGAAAGGAGGGAAGGAAAATAATACTGAAACTGGAAAAAACTATATACGTATATTTACAGGAAAGTTACAATACATATACTTACAAATATAAAAATAACCAACAATAACTTTATCCAAAGCTAGCCTCCCAGCTGCCCACCTCAGTAACACACAGATTCCACCACCCAAAACCCACAGGAAACAAAACTAAACATGTTTCTCTGAAAGAGCACCCAGCAAAGCAATATCAAACAGAAAAGTATTCACTTCCCAGAGACCAGAACTGCTGTGGGCATCTCAGCAGGGAAGCAGCCAGGCCTGTCGCTCTGGGAGCAGCAACAGGGAGTCCTCACCACCACACTGCACGGAGAGAGGGAGGGCAAGAGACCAAGAAATACCTCCCCCACTAGATTTATACTCGCCTTGACATCAGATGATATGAAATACCTCTTTGGTTGCTTAAGTCAGGTGATACTTGCCCCTCTAAATCTACAGAGCGCCCCATGGCCCAAAAAAGTGAGGCCTGCTAAATTTGGTTTCAGGCCTAACTAAACTAAGGCCTTAATCTGAGTTTTGGGGGTTTATGAAACCCATCACACACATGTAATAGTCTAAGGGAAAAGTTGTTCTCTATTGACAAGATTGTAAAGAGGAAGGTGTAGTATTTATAGGTGATTACCCTAAATTACACTCTTACCTTACAATAACCCAGTGGTTTTAATTGGTCTATGAAACAATCCAGTGGTTCTTTTACAGTAATATCATATGGATACAGAGTGATCTGAGGTTTCCAGTATCCAACGTTTCTTCCCTCTCTATGAAATATTTATTTCTTATTCTCAGGTGTCCATCCTATTTGGATAGAATCTAATAGATCTTATATACTGGAAACTAGCTCAGAGACAAAAAAAAAAAAAAAAAAAGGAAAAACACTTGAAAAGAGAATTAAATGCCTTAACCATCAAAGTGGAAGATCAAACTAAAAGTAAAATGTTCAGAAGTTTTTAATGAATTATGTTGCCTAGATCAGTAATTCTGCAATATTCTTTTATGATTAAAATTAATTCCTATGGACATAAGGAATTCCTTTGTTAAATGCTGTTACTTGTGTTTTCACTGGAGGACTAAAAAGAAATCTAGACCTCATATGGATAGTTTTAAGGCAAGATGCCCAAACAAAGTGGTTTACTGTTTGGGATTGTAGCACATAGGGTTTGTATTGTTCCTAGAAGGGAAATTGTAAAGTAGATGTAGATCTACAACATTAAACAAATTACCTCAGAGAGGTACTGGAATGGTTATTGTTGGAAAGTCTGTTGACCACAGAAGATGGGCACAGGCTGAACACTTAGGCAGTTAAAATTAAATGAGAGCAATCTGACCTGAAAAAGGAAGGCAAGATACAAGGGAGCACTGAGTGAGGGCAAAGAGTTCTTTCTCCCCTACATTCTGTCAGAATTTGGAGATCTGATAGTTTATATATTCTATTCATAATGAGTTCTGAGTCACTGATGTAAAAAGTAGAAAATAATGCTTTAATATTCAGGACAAAATGAACATCATAATTGTGCTAAAATAAAATACTATTTTTTCCTTATAAAGATGAAATGATTGGGTTTTTCTCCAACATATTGTCAAATTGGCACATTCTTTTTAAAAATGTTGATTTTATGAGAACTGTGTTTTCAAATGCAAAGTCTTCTCACCTTTTATGTGCATTTTGGTTATGATTTCAACTTATCTTTTCAGTATTTCCTAAACACGCCTTTCTCAATTTTCTTTTTGACATTTTCTGTGAGTTTTCTGCAATTTACAGTCTAATTTCCAAGTATGGAGTATAGTATTAGTTAAAGTGCACCATTCTTTCTTTCCCCAACTTCCCTCCCCCAAATACTGAAATTTTTTTCAAAGATTGGGTAAAGGAAAAGAAATATTTCACTATCAAATAAATATTTCAGTACCAGTCATTATTACACTAGGCATCATTATTCCATATCTTATTTATGCAAGTCTGAGACCAAAATAAATCCCATAATTCTGACCAGAAAAACACAATCCTTTCCTT
The DNA here is from genome assembly GCA_013400415.1 of Scytalopus superciliaris. Classification (NCBI taxonomy): domain Eukaryota; kingdom Metazoa; phylum Chordata; class Aves; order Passeriformes; family Rhinocryptidae; genus Scytalopus; species Scytalopus superciliaris. Next base: position 219,738 of record VXBX01000228.1, on the reverse strand, counting down.
TCAACCTGTTACTCATATATTTTCTGCAATTTTCAACATCCTTGCAGTGAAAATGTTTCTTCTTTCTGTCTGTAGTCAGTCTCACAAGAGGATTCATCCCATGGTGTCTCTCCAGTCTTGCCTTCTGTTGCAGAGGCAATAAATTGCCTTCCACCACAGGAAATTCTATTTTCCTGGCATTAAACTGTATCAGTCCCTGCCCTGTTGCACTGTAGGGGCAGACATCTAAATTATTTTTCCTTGCACTGCAGATACTAACTTAGGTTGTGAGTTTGCAATGCTCATTTACATCAGCTTTACTTCTCTTAACTCTGTTTTCTTCAATCTTCTTATGGGCCTTATCTTTATCTGATCACTTTGTTTCTTTTTTTCTTCATACACACTTACACATACATTTTCATAACTTTCTTGCAACTGCAATCTTTGTATCAGAGACACTTTATACAGTGTTTTTTAAGGTTCTCATGCCCTGATTTCCAGACAGACAACACTCACTTATCAATGTCCAACAGGAAACTTTCTGTGCTTGGGTTTCCACAGATGCTGCTTATGATGTTATAGCATATTCAGAACTATATTTGTCATAGAATATCTCCAAAATAAGCTTTTGTATCCCATCCAAGTATCTGTTAATTTCTTTCTTCTATCTTTTCTCATTATCAGCTACATCTTGGAATTTATTACATTTCCTTTTTAGTAGACCTACATCCGTGGTTCTTTTTATGGTTATTTTTATATGGATAGTGAAATTTAATATGAGAATCTACCTGTCCCTTATTAACAGTGGTTGTGTCTTGCAAACAACAATAAAAGTATTTTACAAATAAATTTCACCTTCAATACAATTGTAGCAAAAGTGATACTGTTGGCTTAACTTCAGTGAAGAGTTTAATTAATTGGAATTTTGAAAGAAATGTTGTCACATTGAAATAAAAAGAATTTGTAAAATAGTTTTGTGGGTCCAGGATTTTACCTTTCAAACTTCACACTGGGTAACCCTAAGAGGAATTGTTGGGATTGCATTGTGACCATTTTGACATCAAGAGAAAAACTACTCAAATTTTTGTAAGTTTACAAGCTGTATAAGACAAAAATTGAAAAATCACTGGAATTAGTTTCCTGGGATAGAAAATTCTTACGCATCCCTTGGTTTGGAGCAATAGAGCTTGTGCCTGGTTTCGTGGTTCATAAATACAGCAAGATTGAGTAAAAAAAAAAACAAAACAAAAGAAACCAGAAACTAAGGAAATTTATATTAGATCAAGTGTCCAATGAGCTACATCTCTCTACTCACTAACAATGTATCGTATGATTTAAAAGAATATTGCCATACTGAACAAAAACAAGCAAAGGAGAAAAAAAATAGTAAGATTAACATGAATGCATGTAGCAGCAAACTAGACCTTCAAAAAGGTAATAGTAATTGTAAAACCAACAACATTAATAATAACATGTATTTTAAAAATCCTCCTCATTTGTAAAATCACATATTGCCTGTCTGACTTGCTGCTTCTAGTAAGCATTTACTTCAGTAAAAATCCCACTTACAGCTGGTTATCAAGTTTGGTTTGTGGTCTAGGAAAGCCTCAATGAAGCTTCAGCTGATTTGGGGTTATAAGCTACCCATCGACCTGTCTGAGTAGTTGCGTTTCTTGCTTTCCTCCTTTTGCCTGTTGTTGCATATATTTTCTGTCAGTTCTGGCTAAAAATTTCTGGCTTTTTGTGTGTGATTTCTTTCTGACTGCAATTAATTCCGTTTCCTACAAAATAATCAAAAAAATCAAAACAGCAAAAATAAACCAAACCAAACCAAAATAAACACTAACAAACCCCAAAACCTCCACAAAGTCTTTGTCTACCTTTAGGGATTTTTTTTATTTACAAGGTACCAGCCATTTCAGGAGATTAGGGTGGCCCATAAACCAACTTATTAGACTTTTGCATTCTGTGCAATTGTATAATATTCCCCAATTCATCAGTGCTCTCTGAAGCTAGAAATCCTTTTAAATACAGTGGAATAGAAGTTGCAAACTGAGCATGTATAATGATTGCTTTCATTCAGAGGTTTGTTGTTTTTGATTTTTTTTCAGTCTGCAGCAGATGCCAATAGAATACACAGGGAAACAAGGTCAAGTCAGCTTGAAAAGAGGAATCAAGAGAAATCTATAGAGAAGCCATTTATCTGTAGTATTGCAATGACACATCAAAGAGTACTTTACACAAGAGGAAGAATGGTCTCAAATGACATTTGTAAAAATATTCTGGGTTTGGGGCATAATATCATTTTTATGTTTGTTTTCATCCTTGTGGCATTAAATGTTAATGAAAACTACATCTTTGTTTAATGTGGTGATTATTGCCATGATCCCTACACAATCCTTACTCCTCATCTCTCAAAACTGCATTTTCATTGCTTAGTTTATTGTCCTCCATTTGGAATCCCTTTGTTGCACCTATATAATAGCCTGGTTTCCCATTGTGCAGTATCTCAAAACTGTTTCAACTTTATCTTTTAGAGTTAAACTGTGCCCATATTCCTTTCTGTTGCTTCCCAGATTTGTATCCAGTTTCGACACAAAAGGTGTGATGACTCTATTAGAAAGTTCTGCTTATGTTTGTGTTCATTTGGAACTGGTTGCAGAAGGTTGCACTCCATCTTACACGTATTTTGCCTATCTCTAAGTACTGTTTGTAGTAAAGGCCTGCCTAGAGAAACAGTGTTTGACTGCCACCTATTTCAAAGCTCGGTAACCTTGCAATATGGGCATGAAATGTTGAGGCTTTCACAGATGGTGTAATAATGCCTAAGTGAAGCAAAGATTGTAGGGAGAGAGTGTATATCAACTTGCATGACTTAAAGTACCTGGAAGAGTTTGGCTTTCAAGGAGAGATATTATTGAGGTTATAATGCATGTAATCTGACATTTACATAACTGCATATGAACGGAGAGATCTGTTCGCACCAAGCAAAACACACACTGAGTTATTTTGCGTACACCTCCTTCCCTGCAAAATATGACTTCAATGGTAGTTAAGAACATAGAATAAAAAAAATTCATGGAAGTTTCTCGTAGATGTTCTCCTTCCAAAAATTGCTCTGTAGGACTCCTTCACAACTTCCATTTTTTCTTCTATTTGAAATTAACTGGAGGTTTAAAGATGCCACTGTAATTGTCATAACATTTATGTGTATCAGTGATCTTTGTAAAGCAGAAGTAGTATATTTATGCAGAGAGGAAACTACACAAGTTTCTCAACTTTTATGATGAATGCTTGAAGAAATAATAGTTTTGCATCTCAATATTATGACTTGAGTGAAGGTACACTGGTTTGAGAACTCCCGCTCATTCCCTGGCTTAGATTGTGCTGCCACTAGCAGGTGTCTGCAACCTCCTGACAGGCTGGAATTTAGTCACAAGTAATTTTTTTGAACTTCAGTTGCATCCACACTTGAAAGTAGTAGGGATATGAAATAAATTACTAATGGAGAAAGTTGTGCTTTCACACTATAAGTATCTTCCTTTAAAATGTGAGTCTCAGTGTCTTGGCTTTACTATGTCTTTGAATATATTAAAGTGGTTCATTTGGACTGCTCCAACCTTTTATGGCTGAATACACCCTGTTCTCTGTGATCAGCCAGCCAACATGTTAATGGAATGTAATTTGAGTTGCACATAATTATCTGGATGGGAGACTACCATGCTTATGTACTCTAACACATAGCTGGATTATGTAGCTTTATTATTCAAAGCAAATGGGAACATGAGTTACATACTCTGTAACTGAAATAACTAGGGCCCATAGGTTGTCTGATGCTTACTGAAGTGGTCTGACATGGCTAATTCACTTGTGAAATAGGATTTAGAATGGAAACATTTGAAGTGGGAACAGCAACTTACCCCTATGTACCAGTAGCTGTTAAAATATTGTGATATGGCACCATGTTGAAAAAAAAAAAAAAAGTTCAGTGGTATATGGAGCAGATTCTCTCATGTGCCTAATGCAATTACTCTTTAATAGGTAATTTACTGTTTTTATAGCATTTATTTATGAGGGAAATCTAAGGATGCACCCTAGCTTTTGATGACCTGTCTATTTTGTACATGATGTCACTGAATTAATAAGTTTTGTACATAATCAATCTTTGAAGGAGCGTCTTGAAATAAATAGTCACAAAATGAAAGGAGAGTCAGACAGTATTTGTTTTCCTTTAAAAATTTAATTAGATGACATATTGATAAATATCTGTCTTTATTTGGTGTCCACAGACACTCACAGGCTAAATTAAATGTGGTGCTGGAGGAAGAAGTGTGGGTGGAAAAGTGGGCATGGAAGGAAGGTCTCGTTTGGTTTTGATTTCTAAAAATATACCTTTTGTTTTATTTACACCTCTCTACATTTTCAGAGTAATGCCCTAATCCTATGCAACCTAAACAAATATAACTAGCAATATGAAGTGACCGCCAGTATTGGAATATTCACTTATGAAATTCCATGTTGTCTTGTACCAGACAAGACACTTTCTGCGCCGGTGTTTTAGTCAGTGTTGAAATTCCCCCGAAGTCTGGAGGGAGCCTTCATCCCCTTTGGCACTGTATGGAAGTAGACATCATTGGGGGGGGGAAGTTCATTTTAGACCTCAGTATTGCTTTCAGACAGGGACATGGCTTCTCTTCAAGCTGGTCAAGACCTTCAAAATGCCTTTGTGAGGGTCTTGAGGCTGTAATATGTGCTCCTGTGAGATCCCATCTGGAGTATTGCTTTGGAATCAGGAGCCCCCAGTCCAAAAAAGACAGGAGTTTGCTAGAGCAGGTCCAGAGGATGGACACAAAAAAATGATCAGAAGCCTGTAGCACTTCTATGAGGAAAGGTTGAGAGAGCTGGGGTTGTTCAGCCTGGAGTGGAAAAAGCTCTGAGGACAATTTTTTTTGTGCCCTTGCACTGTACAAAGGGGTCTTACGAGAAAGAAGGAGAAAGGTTTTAACAGGTCCTGTAGTTACAAGGTAATGGTTTTAAACTGAAAGAGTGTAAATTTAGACTAAATTAGATATAAAGAACAAAATATTCTGAGGGTGGTTTGACACTGGGACAGGTTGTTCAGATAACTTGTGGATACCTCATAATTGGAGGTGCTCAGTCAGGGCTTTGAGCAACCCTGGTTTAGTGAGATAAGTCCCTGTCCATGGCAGGTGGTTGGAATGAGACTCAGTGTTCCATTCTTTAAGGTCCCTTCAAGCCCAAACTATTCTGATACCATGAAAGAAGAATGTAAGAGATAAAATCAAATATAGACATGATGGAAAGGTAGAGAAGGTTTTGAAAATGAACTGAGTTGGTGTAGGAAAGAAAGTAGGGAAAAGATGTGTTTTAAAAAGGAAAAAAAAGATCAAGTAGGAGAATACAAGTATTAGACTTACTGAGAAAGGAAAATAAAAAAACTGTGACATTGATGTTTCATAATTATTTTCCTTTTATTTGAAATATTCTATATTTTTCTAAACTTCAAGTCAAAAGACAAAACCTGCAAAAGGCCAACATTGTTAGTATTGTTCAATCCAAAGTAAAATGAATTTTTGTCTGGCAGAAGAGAGCGAGAACATAACTTACACATCACCAGAATGTGTTAAAACCAGAAACGGATACGAAACAACACTCAGCTACTTGCTTCATGCCCTTTGTTTTTCTTTTTAGATGTTAGCAGTTATGAGAACCCTCTGTATAAACACCTGGGTTCCACTTTTTGTTTGAGAGGGCTATGGTGCTAAAATGTGTTGGATCCAATGAAAGGTTTTCATGATTTTTATCCAAAAATGTCTGCTAAAGACAGAATCTCAAAAAGAAAGGTAATGAGTTAAAAAAAAAAAAAAAAAAGAAAAACAAAATCAAAAAAAACCCCACTTCTGTGAGACTGACTATATTTAAAAACTTACTTCAAGAGATACGGCAATATAAGAAGGATATTGCTTCTAGTTTGCTAACATCAATCTTACAATATGTTTATACCATAATTATAGTTATTTTGTATTTTAGTCAATAAGCAAATTGTTCTACTTGTTTCAACAGTTGAAGGAAAAGTTTCCCCTCTTCTTACATGGTTTGTAATCATCTGCACTGTAAACAATGACTATCCATATACAGGATTAAACACTGAGAATGACATTGGAACTGAAAATCCTTGTATTAATTATGGAAGATGTCAACTGAAAAAGTGTGCTATAAATGAATGTAATGACATTTTTGGAGCATTCATTATTGCTGTTAATGTTGAAAACCTCCTATATGGATTCATCATACAATAGCTGTCTCTATCACAAATAGAGTATTGAATGCTAAATTTATATCAGTCCTTTCCAGGCAGGAGTTGTGCCATAATTGCATCACAGAATATACATGCTAACCTGGAAGGAGGCAAATTAAATTTATGTTTTATTCTGCGAGGAGATGAAATATCTATTTGTTTATTTTATCAAACTGTTATTGGAAATCACATTTTTATGCATTGATACAAGTTTTCTCTCTGTTTAGAGTTTAGCAGATATAGATAATCCCTTTGACAAGTACAGAAGGAGGAGGTACTTTAGAGCAAAGCATGTTTTCCTGTTAACAATAATTGTATTTTTACACAGAGAAGTCATAGGTAGCTTTATATGCCATGTATTATAATTATATCACTAAATAATCAGTTCCTACAGTTGCTCACGTTTCTTCTCAAACATATACAATATATGTTTGAGCACATGCACGTGCTTGTGCCTGAAATAGGATAAAGAGAGGAAAATATATTACATGACACTTCAGCTGAGGTTTAACTACAGTCATTTCTCCACGGTTAATGGACCTATCAGTGATATCTGTCATATAAAACCTGGTGGTTTTTCATTAGAATGTGTCCCCATGTTACTCCCGAAATTTTGGGTAAAGGCAGGCAAATCTAATGATGCAAACTAGGTTTTGCACTGAGTTAAAGGTGCTAAAATATGCAATAAATTTAATTACAGAAGACATGCTGAATCTTTCGTTTTGGTTGAAATCTAGCCTCTATTTAATTTTCTGCATTTAGTAATTTGCTTTGTTCAGACTAGCAATTAATTTCACCCTTATTTTCTGTGCTACCCTAGCAGCAGAATTTTTCTAACTCTGGAACAATATTGACTCAGGAAGAAACATGTCATTAGTTGATTCTACAGTATCATTTGCTGCAGCTTCCTCGATTCTCCTCATGGAACCCAGTATATTATACGATTTTTTTTTTTCTAACATTAGACATATAAACCACTATTTCTGTTTCTAAGATTCCAAATATTACATACAATTTTCTACCAAAGTTTTGCTAACTTGATATTCCCCTCTCTCTCCAATACCTACATGAATCTACTTCATGTTTTATAATTATTTTAGTGGAAAAAATTGCAAAGACACAAGTCCAGCCTTTTCTGAAGTTTAAATAATTTCAGCAGTAGGGTTCAAATCCATTAATTTTTCTTTTTTAATCTGAAAGAATGCTAGAGTAGGACAATATAAGGTTAGAATGAAATCTTGTGAAAATGATTAGAACCTAAAACTACCAACTTCCAAAAGCCACAGAACAGAATTGTGGAGTATAAAGAGGAGGGTATAATAAAGCAGGAATTCTGGAAAAAATGTTTAAGAGAGGATATTACAAATTTCAGTGCCAAGTCCACTTCTAATGATTGCAATTACATGGAGTCAGGATTACTACAATTGAATACAACTTCTTACATCTGAAAAAAAATGCTATGAAAGTAAATATGCTGAGAAGTTGGAAATTTGGGGCTTTTTTTTTACTGTCAATAAACTGAGAGACAGTGTACTGGGAAAAAATGTTGGAAACTGGATGTGAAAATGGGGATGGAGTTTAAAAATCTTGTTACATAACTTGTCTAAAGGAATATATATCTTGGTGACGGGAAAAAGCAGTTTCTTGACTTATCAAACAACTATAATTTGCAATTTATGCCTAAATAGCAACAAATTGCTTTTAGTCAGTATCTAAATATGCTGGCTGCTATGACAATCTTGAAAAAAAGCAGTACAGAAATTATTTCATGAGGTGAGTCAGTTTAAATTGTACTAGAAAATATTCGTCTTAAAATTACACTGCTTGCATGTTAACAAACAGAAACCACTTTTGCTGTTGTTAAACAACATATGATTAAGCTTGTGCCCCTGGATCTGAAAGCAGATATGATTGTCCATTCTCTTACTCATGATGATCCATTTAAGGCCTGGACAAGTTTTTGGGGTTTTTTTTGCAATATAACATAATGGTTAAGATACCCATAAAGATTCAAACCTGCTTTGTCCCTCATTGCAGTCATAAAGATTTTTTACAAATTAGTAGAGCAGATTATGGTTGTACTGCATGTTCCTGTAGCTTCCAATAAGGTGTCCAATCCCCTTTAGATTTGGGCTGCTGTGGTAATTTCAGCTACAGGGGAGGTTGCTTTAAGCCAGCTATAACATAATTTGATATACAGGGCCACCACACACTTCATGGGGACATGAAGAGCAAACCTACAGAAATTCAAGACTCAAGTACACCCTGGATCTCTTCAGTGCTACAGTGACATTAGCTGTCACACTGCTAGCAGCTTTACCATTTGATTTGCTTTCCTATCCAATTACATAGAATTAACTTGTGTGATTGCAATACATCTTTTCTTAATATTAGTACTCAGTAGAACATGCATACTTAACATCAGGACTTCACCCACCCCCAAATGTGTGTGCAGCACATTTCTCTCTATTAAATATTATCAATCATTTTATCACCAAGTCACTATTGTAAGTTCCACCTTCACACATGATCTTCATTTTATCACCTTGATACCATAGTACTGATGCCTAAGGATTTTAGTGTGTTTTGTAGATTTTTTTTTTTTTTTAGAATTTTTAGAATTATGTAGGTTTTCCTGGGTTGCTCACATTTTTAGGTGGTGTTTAGAAATCACTGGGCAAGTTTCTGAGCTTTGCCAAGGACATGGTGTTTTGAAGAAGCACCTGCAAGATAGCTTGAAGGCAAAACAGAAGAGAAGGTCCAGAGCCCTTGGAGAGGCTTTCTGAGGGTGGGCAACAGGGGAACTGGCTACCATGGGCTGGTTATAGATATCATATACGCTAATTACTGGAAGTTAGAAAAACTGTAACATCACTGAATGTGAGTGCACATACCTCCAGTGTGCACCTGGAAGCTTCCAGTTAAAGGTACTTTGTCTATCGATCTCCACTAATGTGTTGTTTTGAGAGTTATTTTGCAGGAATTTAGACATCAGTTCTGTCAGAAAATACTGTGCTTTTAGCAAGAGTTGATACTTAGTGTAAAAGGAGCTCTGTGCCTGTTATCGTAGTGACAACAAAAGCTCTGTTCTTTGATTGTTTTTTCACCTTTTTTCTCCACCTCCTTATAGTCAGTGATGGCAAACTGCATGGAACACTTTATGTCATACTTGGAACACACAGGGAAGTTCTGCATAATTCTTCTAGTGTTCAGTATGGGGCAGAGATGCCATTTAATTGGTTTTCAGAGTACTGTAATTTTGCGGTCATGAGACGAAAAGCAGTGCTTCTCCTGTCAGCACTTGCTGATGAAACTGTTCCTTTCCTCTGATACTACAGTTCTAGGGATTCTTTGCAATGAAAAAGTATTTACCTACTTGTTTTTTATGGAAAAAAAAAATCATGAATCTGCAGGTGAATATGAAGGAAAAGAGTCACTTGAAAGCCCACAGATCTAGACTGAGTTTATTTAGGCTGTTCCACCCTGAAGCTGTAGATGACAACACAGTTGAATCACAGTTGACAAACATCATCTACTATCATTGGTTCAGCTGAACTGCAGTCCCAGTATTCTTTCTATCTATGAACAAATAATGTTTTTTTCCAAATCCTCTTGGGTCTGTAAAGCATTTTCAGTAACACAAGTGTTCATTCTTAACAACACATTTAAATATAGGAATTTTCTATTGATTGAAAGTGTCTCAAGCTGGAAAACCTGACATAAAACACTATGCTGAGAAATGGAGATATGAATAAAATGCTATTTTTTTTTAATTAGTAAAAATAGCTATCTCAAAATCAATTGTTGAGGATTACTTCATCTTCCATGTTACATTACCTTGACATTCATTTTTATTAACTTTGCAGTTTGTTTTCTGGAAGCACAGCATTTACCTATTAAAGGGTTTACGATATTTAAGTAATTCTCTTCACTAGTTCTTGATCTTTGAAAATTTCCAAGGTTTCTGCTATATAAGACAATTACAGAACTGTGCCATATGTTTTATGCATATGCCAAGCATTTTGGAGAAGCTCTCAGTGTCATGTTCTGCAGATCTGTGCAGAAAGTGCTACTCTGAGATTTGTGCAAATTGTTACAGCTGGAAAAAAGGTCTTTTAATTATAAAACAATAATGGACGTGTGTTGGACTTCTTCAGGGAAACCTGACACAGATGTTTGTGTAATGGAACCCAGTTATTAATTGATAGAATTAGCTCTGCCCTGCAAGCTGCTCCCGGCATGCAGACCCCATTGACTTCAGCAGGGCTCTGCAAGGGCACTGTGCCTTCCAGCCAGATGGACCACTTTGCAGGGTCAGAGATTAACTGTACCATTTGAAGTAGACAAAAAATGACACAAACAGCTATGTCAGGCTTCCAACCTTCAATTCAGCTGTCATCTTATCTCAATTTTTCACTACTTATATTGTATTGTCAACATGTACATGCTGCTGGATGTACCTATAATTCAGTGGGGTTTTAGTCAGGATGTTAAAAGCCAGATTCTAAAATAGTTAGTGTTCCAGTGAGGGGAAATGAAACATCACTAGCTATCAAGTTCTCACTGCAAGATAGAATGATATGATTATGGCCTATATTTCTCTTTCAAACTGTAAGAAACAGTGTCACAGTGGTTGAATGGTCAGTTTAGTGTCTGCTAAGACTTCTTCTCTAATAGCAGATAACTTCCATGAACTATGAAGAAAGGCACAGTAGACAGTCTGAAAATCTCTGAACTGTCATAAATGCTCACTACAGAATCATGGACTTCTTGTTTGTATTGAAAGTCAAGTTAGCACTTGCCTGGTGACATCCTCTGTTCCCAATATAAGGGAGTGCATGAGAAGTTTAGGTTTGACTTCAAAATGAGAGAACAGCACAGTATTGCATGTATAGGTCCAAGCCCATATTGCAGCAATCCTTCATTGATAAGAATCTGACAACATAGTGTGCAGATTTTTTCTGAAATATACAAGAAACAGTAGCCAGGAAAAAAAAAATCAGTTGTTTTAAAGCATGTACGTTTTCCTTAAAAACATTACATAGTAGATATTTAAAACAAACAAACAGAATCAAAAAGTCAAACAAAAGACCCCTCGAATGAACAAAAAAACTCCAAAAAAAACCCAAACAAAAAAATTTCCCCCAACTTCCCCCCAAAATTACACATAGTACC
>VXBX01000228.1:195147-205472 GCA_013400415.1 Scytalopus superciliaris | reverse complement strand
AAAAAAAAAAAAAAAAAAAAAAAAGATGGGTGATATTCCAAGCTTGTGCCAGGCTAGGGAGTCTCCTAATGATGTCCTTAACCCAGGCCTCAGTGAGCCAGCAAATTTCCCTTACAGGATGGTCTGTCTGGAATATTGGATGCTCCATTCCCCTCAGAAGGGATTCACATACACCTATAAACAGCTTTTTCTTCTTTATGGAGGTGGTTGTGATACAAGGGATGGGCCTTTCTGACTTTGGCAACAGCTCTGGTGAAGATGGACTGTCATCAGTATCATTCATTGACTGACCTTCCACATCCTCATACCTGTTGTACAGATGCAGATGGGAAGGTGAGGTGGGCAAGGCAAGGAATTTTCAACTGCCATGAGCATGGATTTGCCTCCATTTACTCCGTTCCTATAAGCTACTGCCTTCTGCCTGGTGCTACAGGATCTCCTTGATACTGTTTTCTCTGGAGCCTCTGCCTATTTCTGTCTCAGGGAGGGTAGAGCATGGTTCCACCAGCCTAACTCTCCTGGCTCCACAATGCTCTTTAACCTTTTTACTTCCTCTTGGAGATCTGCCACCAGAGCAAATCCTCACTCTATTCTTACCTTTTCTTTGCAAAATAGAAATGCTCTGGGGCAAGACATCAGCCCACCCACTGCAGTAGCACACATTTCAGTCTGTACTACAGGATTTTATGGGGTTTATTACATTTGCCTGGAGCAACTTGATCTATGTAAAATTTTCCAGCTTTATTAGTTCTACTTCAGTCCACTTACATGTTGGTTATATTGGCAGGTTTCATGAGAAATCTTTATTTGCATGTCTGGTGATTTGTTTTAACCAAACAAGATAATGGATACAAGGGAAATCATCCACTCTCAGACAGTCAACGTCATTGCAACTTTTTTTTAGGGTAGTATTTGAAGCCAATATTTGTAAATTGCTTTCCACTGAGATATTGATTCCAATGTAGCACTCAGAGGTTTCTATTAATTTAGGCAGACTGACTTTTTTTTTAAAGTAAGAAGTCTAGGAAGCAAAGACCATAATTCTTAACCTGTACTATTACTGCTCTTTCTTAATGTGATTAACTTCCATAAGTTTACTTTACAGGCAGAAGATACTTTGCAGACTTTAAGAATTCTATGATGTGACAAAAGTTTTCATGAGAATTTCCCCACACATTCCATCAGACTTTATTCAGTGGAAGTAATAGTGATATGTTGGACAAGAAACTAATAACACACAGTGCCTAGCAGTGTTCATAATTATGATACGCACTAAGATTACAGGTTGCCTCAGCATTTTCCTGTGATTTTTCGTAGGTATTTGTACTGAGTCTGGCTGGGATAATGATAATTTTTTTCACAGCATCTTGTATCGTGCTGTGATTTAGACTTGTGGTTTAAAACAGTGTTGGTAACACACTGATGTTTTGTCTGTTGCTGAGCATTCTTTGCACACCCTCTAGGCCCTTCTGAACTAGTAGCTGTGCGGGTGTTTAGCTGCTGGTCAAGGTCAACCCAGAGCAATTGCCTTTGTTAACAGAAAATCATTGAATAATTCCAGTTGGAAGGAATCTCAAGAGGTAATCTCTTCCAGCCTCCTGTCCAAAACAGGGCCAGGTCTGGGATCACACCAGGTCATCCAGGGCTTTGTCCAGGTGGGGTTTTAAGCTTACAAAAATGGAGACTGTGCAACCTCTCTGGCAACCTTTTTCTCTGCTTGATTGTGTTCAAAGTGAAAAAGAGTTTTTGTGCTTCCAGATACATCTTTTTCTCAGTTCATGTCCATTGTCTCAGATCCACAGGACACATTCCTCAGTGAAGAGCCTTGCTCTGTCTGTTCAGTGACCACCCCACAGGCAGCTGTTAGGTCCTCATTAAGCTGTCTTTCATCCATGCTGAACAAATCCATCTTCCCCAGCCTCTCATTGTTTCTCAGCCCCTGACCAGTTTGGTGGTCCTCTGCTGAACTTGTTCCAGTTTGGCAGTGCCTCTCTTGTGCTGGAGAGTACAACTGGACACAGTAATTCATACATGGCCTGTTTAAAGAAGAAAAATAATTCAGAAATCAAATTATTTTTCCCCTCTAGGTCACTAATGAAGACGTTAAATAGTCCAGTCCCCGTGCATATACTGAAGAATCTCCACCTGTTACTGGACTTGAGCGAGAGGAAGAATCGCTAAACATTCTTCTTTGAGGCTGACTAAAGGAAACAACAAAGGAACCAACTTGTTTCTCATCCATCTAGTAGATCACCTGGCTAGATCACAATGTGCCAGGCTGCATACAAATAAGGATGCTGGAAGAGACCATGTCAAAAGCCTTCTCAAGTAGAGACATCCACTGCTCTCTCCTCATCCATAGGTCTTGTTTCATCTTAGAAAGCTAACAGGTAAGTCAAACATCTTCTACCCTTGAAGAAAATAACACAAAGCAGAGAATTTAATATTTCCTTTTGAGATGTTGTCATAGTTTTCCTTGTTGCCAGGTCTCATGACTATATTATTCAATTGAAAGTGAATATTAAGAATTCTTTTTATTGCCTGTAGAGTGCCTTCTAACAAACAGTAGGTTGACTACGTAGACAAATGCCAGATATAGCTTAAGCTTATGAAAATATATTACTCAGGTAAATATTTACTACATTTTAAGCTCCAGTTGCAATACCAGATTATTAATAATTGTGAATCACATGGGATACACAGCAGGAGGTTTGGGATCTGTCTTTGCATTATGTATTGCATTATTTTTGAGATAATAAGCCCTGGGAAATCAGTACTTCACTGAGATTTTCTTCAGCTTTAACCTTTTAAGTGATAGAGTTGCTATGTAATTACTAACAGCAAAAAGACCTGCATTAAGTTCCTTTTGAAGTAATTTTTTCCTCTGAACGCAAATTCAAATAATAAGTTGATTTTTACTTTTTCAAAGGTAGACAATATATGGAGAGATTTTTCTGGTATTCTTCATTTACTCGAGGACTTTATATGCAAACTGTGTCAGAAGATTTGCATTATTTTCTTTTTCAGCATGAAAATTATCATGCTAAAATCTTTTCTGATATGCCTATTTCCCTTCATCCAACTTTTGTCCTTGAGTAACCAATGAAGGAAATTATGATGGCTTTTCACTGTAGTAAAAAGCCTCATTGTAAGGGCTTCTCACCTTGTTGTGTCTTGGGCTTGAAACTGACTGAAAAATTTTCATCATGCCATTGTGATTCTTTGGCTTAATCTATTTGTTTCATTATTTATAGCATTTAAGGGATTTTGTTTTTGTTGTTGTTGTTGTTAGGAACACTCTACAATCACAAGAGACTTTGAGGGTAGGTGGGTTTGTAGAATTTCTTTACTCTCAGCAACTCCTTTGTTAGTTGACTTAACCAGAAAGTACCTCTAGGCTGTGGCAATATTTAGGTTTCAGCCCACATTACGTTTATTGAAACTTACATCTTGTTCCCATCACTGAAGTCATCAGCTATCACCTATTGTTTGAGTTCTGGATAGAGTTGGATGATGAGTCATCAGCTGAGCTGTCAAATATATATTTCCCCAGGCATTTAGACTTTTCAAACTTCCCTTTCACACCTTCATGTATTACTCACAATGTGTCCCTTGGGGTCTGTAGATTTAGGCCATGTCTTTAGAATTTGCTTCAGGTTCTTTCATGCACTTTACCTGGACTGTGAAACAATAGGTGTATTTAGCTGTGTAATACTGCTGGTAGAGTACCAAGCTCAGTGTCACACTGAGATGATACATGGCTTCAGAACCACAGCTAGATCATGCCTACCTGGATCATGTGTAGATGTAAGAGGTACAAGTGTGACTTGCATTATATAAGACTCAATTCCAATATATTCTGGGGTTTGGCTCCTATTCTCACTGCAAATTGGAGTTTCAACATCTAAATTTCCAGCCACAGTCAAAAAAATTGTTTTTTAAAAAGTTTTCATTTCTAAGTGTAATACTGGTTTTGAAGTTTTTTGAGAGTCAGGTACCATTTTTCAAGAGAACATAACATGAATTTCAGGACCCTAAACTAAAAAGATGGTACAAACCTGTTCTTTTGTAAACAAGTTAACTGAAAATCCAAACCACTTTTTATAAACTGAAAATAATAAACCAGATGCATTTACATGTCACCATATACTTAAGCCAAGAATTATTTTTCAGCAAAACATGGTCTGAAACACTATTCAAAAATTCTCTGTCCAGCCTATATTTGTGTTAGAGATTGCACTGACCCACTTTCAAGACCTTGCACTTCACCTGGTTGAACTTCATGGGGTTTACATTGGCCCAACTCTGAAGCATTTCCAGGTGTCTCTGGATGCCATCCCTTTCCTACAGCTTATTGACCACTCCACACAGCTCAGTGTCATTAGCAAATTTGCCCTCAATCTCACTGTCCATGTTGCTGACAAAGATGTGGAACAGCATCGGTCCCTGGGTACAGATCCCATTTCCTGACACTCATCACTGCTCCCCACTTGGACACTGAGCCAATGACTGCAACACTGAGTGGTCCATCCATGAAATCCATGTCTCTCCAGCTTAGAGACAGGATGTTATGCGGGACAGTATCACATGTATTTCACAAGTACAAGTAGACAAAGTCAGCTGGTCTTCCCTTATCCACCAACACTGTAACCCTTCAACACTGTACAAACACGTAAGGCCTTAAAAAAAAGCAGAAACCATTCATAAAATTCTGCAATATTTATTCTTTCCTCTCGTTGAAGATGGTTCAAATATGTTCTCAGATAATAACAACAATAATAATAATACTCAAAAAAGATAAGTGCTTTACTATAGTTTATATTAAAATGCACCACATTAATTGGCATTTCAAATTTATCTGTACAATACAGGAAAAACAGTATAGTAACATGCTTTGTTCATTTGCTAGAAACTGATGTTATTCTAAGATATTTAGGTGACAAGCAGCTAGAGTAGCTTATCTTTCTTGTGATAGAAAAGAAAAAGTCTCCAGAATAGAAATGAACCATTGATTTACCAGTATTGCTGTGACATAAAAATGGAATATAACAAATATCAGGACCAAAGACAGAATGAATGAAGGAAAACAATGAAAATAAATGAAGAGGCTGAGTGGGATTCATTTTTGGAGCATATAAGTGGGATACACAGTCTTCAGGCAGAGCATGAAGAGATTTGAACAATCATTCCATATTAGAGAACATAGAAAGAGATAGGGATATGTATAATTTCACTATAAACACATTTGTATCTACTAAGCAGCATCCATACAACTGAAAGAGCAAAGCAAGCTGAAGAAAAACTGAAACCAGATCACTGAGCCTAAAAAAGAAGTCACAAAAAGTGAATTAGGCTATTAATCAGTCTCTTGTTTTCTTGGTTTAATAATGTTTTTAATAGGCACTGGTAAAATATTTTAAGTTTTGCTTCTGCAAACTTATTCTACTTTTGTCTTTTGTTTTCATAACTAACTTTATCCCCAGTATTCAAAAGCTATTTATTTCAGCAAAAGTTAAATCCTCACTCGGAGTAATATAATAAACACCAAAATCTTTCCCTCAGTCTTATTAGGTGCTTTCTTATCATTAAAGAGAGGCAACAAAATTCAATTTATGTAATTCAGCTTCTGCATGGTTGTCTCTGTTTCCCAAGATCAGACATGAGTTGGTATTCCTGCAGTTCTCTTACTATATATACATGGTTATAGGAAATTTATCACACAAGTAATTAACGCATGACTCACAGAAGTCCTTGGACACTGGCTTCCTTCCATTCTAAATGTTAAAAGCATAGAGGTAGCTAACAGTTTATCATATGCAGTCACTAGGCCAATGGAAAAGCAAGATTTACTACTAGTGAGAATATGATATTGGAGGAAGAATGCAAATTGGTGACAAATTCTTTAGGAAAAAAAGTACATGTCAGTATTTCTCTTGTCTAAGTGATGAATAGACATAAATTATAAAAATAAACGAAGTAAAAGGTACATATTATGGTAATTACCTTCCAAGTAGACTAGACCTGACCTCTCCATAAAATGAAAACAAAAAACCAAAACCAAAACCAAACTACCAAACAAAACTAAACAAAAAGAAAGACGATTGCTGAAAGAAGATTGAGTTTTAGGAAATATAGACTTTTTTCCCCCATTGTTTTCCTAAAATTAAGTTTTAAGACATTCTTGGTACACAGAGAACATAAAGATATCCACTTTTACAAAAGAAGACTTTTTTTTTGTTTTCTAATGACTCAGAGAGATAAAAATAACAGTGGTCTGGGTTAGCAAACTGGCATATCTTAAGGCATAGTATTGTGGATAAGAAATGTGTGTCTAAAATTTAGGATAGGAACCTATTCCAGTACTTGCTCTTTAAAAGCAATCTAAAAAAAGAGGAAAATCAGTGTCTCTCCTTACTTCAAAAGTTCTGTTTGTTTTTTTTTTTCTTTTTGCTAGTGTATATAAAAATCTTTATAGTCATCAGATTTAAAAAAACCCACTGTGAGCGCGGATACCTAAATACTGAGATGCTGAACATTGGAAATAGAAATAAATTCCCAAACTTCCTCAGGGAAGACAAAATTGGAAACAGATTTTATTGTGGTTATTGTGTAAGGGGAATATGGCAAATGTCTTCTTATCCTTCCCCTTAAAGGCTGAGAGGGTTGTTTGAAAGGGTTCTTTAATTGTATCAAAGAATAACTAATTTCTAAACATAAAACTGTCTAAAGCTGAATAAAACATCCTTTCAGGTGATTTATTGAAGCAATGCAGATTTATCCCCTTCCCACCCCATGACCTTCAAGCAGCTTGAAGCCTTCAGGCATCTTTTATACTAGGTAGTCAAGAGAAATGAACCTACTGTTTGTAGATTATAGTTTGTCAAATAGAAATCTGCAAAAGAACTAGCATTATATACTATTCCTTGTGCTCCATATCCTTCTGAGAGGAAATATTTGTAGCAACAGTGAGATGAAATTGGGAAGGTTGACTTTTTAAAAGTTCAACATGCATTCAGACAGGAAAATGTTCCTTATATACAGTCTAATGTTAGCAGAACACTTTCGATAAATCTTCTGAGGAGATGAAAACAATTCCCACTGAAGCTCTGGAAATTGTGCCTCTTCATCACTACTGAAGTGTTGCCTTCTGGAAGAGCTGAGTAATTAAGAAAGTGCTTGCCAGTTCAGCATGGTGTGGCAGCAGCTGTCTGTTCGCTCAGGTGAGAGAATTGAATTCTGAAGAGCTCTTGATTCACTTTCTCCAGCTTGTTTTTAAAAGGGCAGGTCTATGCTTCATGATCTTCCCATCACTACCCAACACAAAGCTTCACTCCAGCGAGTTCTGCTCATCTTTTCCTTCTCCCGTACAGCCATAGGTTGTTGGACTACTACAGTTACAAATAAGAGGAGATATAAGGGATCAGAGCAAGCCACTGGTTATCTTCTGATAGCTTGGAGACAAAATGGGTATTTTAGCCCCTCTTTCTGGCCTTTCTTTAATAAAGTAAACAGAATATTTTCTTACTGTCTGACATCTAAACAAACAAAAGAAACTTGGAAAGTAAGAGCAGTGAGGCATAAGTGTGTATGAAGGAGAATATATACAGTCATTAACAGCAATACATTTCAGTTTCAGCTTTGTAGGAGACTTTTAGCATGCAGAAAACATGACTTTAAATGCTAGTTTCTGTCTGAGGAAGGAATTTTATTGAAATCTGAACCCTTGCAGACATTCATAAACTCAGACATTAGAAGTGAAAAACACATGTTACAGTGAAATTGCCTACAGGAGTTTGAAGCATCTGGTTTCATATCTTTCTTTTTCTGTGTTGTTTTGATTTTTTGTTTTGATTTGTCAAACTCTCTGATTCAATCCTTTATCATTTTCTGTCCTTTCTCTTTTACTTCTATTCATCCTCCTAAAGCACACTTGCAATCACTTTGGTTTCAATCCTAGATTCCTTCATCATATGCAAAACCTGAACCTGACCCAGCAGCAAATTTAGCTGTTCTTTAAAGCACAGCTTAAAACTATTTCCTAAAAATAATTTTTCCATTTTGATTGAAAATCATTTCCATTGAAGGAAGTCAGTGGCATCACTACAGGTGATACTAAAAGAACATAAAAATAAAAGAGAGATAAATTCTGTTTCCCAGTTGTATTTTGGCAGCATCTCCATATTATTACATCACTTTATGGTACTGGAAGTCTCAAACACCACGTACTCTTCTTGTTCTAGTGTAAATTGTACATTTCTATACTACATTTTTATATTCCACTTTTAACCTCCAAACTACTGTTCATGTATTAAACTGTTGGTCAGCAATGTTTAAATATTTTTGTTTTTCCTCTTACATCCAACATATCTCCCTGTTTGTGAGCCAAACACTACATCCTCAAAGCCAGTGTAGAATCTGTTCAATTTTTCTCTATATTCACAGTCCCTACCCAAAATGATTTTTTTAATTTACTTTTACTTTGGAATCAACCATGACCTCCTGTTTTCTGTCTTATTCACTTTTGGTGTTTTAAGAAAGGACCATTTTTGTCACTACTAAACAGGGATGATTCTGTTCTGATCACTGATCACTGTTTAGTGATGACATAGAACCTGAATTTTTGTCTGGAAAAAATGAGCTAAAGGGTTGCAGTTCACATAAAGTTTATCCTTGGAAATACTAGAGCTTGCCCACTTGTTTTTTTTTAACATTCTTATAGGTAGTGGTAAGTGGAATTGACCTTTACATACTAGTTTGCTAAATAATGATATTAATGTTGACCATGATCACTTAATGAAAGAGTAGGCAATTAAATTTTAAAACCAATTCCTGAAACATCATTCTCATCATTAAAAGTTGCCCAAGAAAACATCTTTCTATATCTTATTGTTTTTACATTGCCTGCCCATAGAAGCATATAATGACTGCAAGCAAAGTCTTGTAAAAAGCTAGCAATTTTCCTCTTCCATCTGCTTCCTTCCTCATTATATCTTTGTTCTTTTATTTGTGCCTTTTCCCTTTACTATGTTCATAATTCCCCTCCCATCATCTATTCCTTCTCTTTTCTGTTCTAAAAAAGAAATAGCACAGGACAGAGAGGAATGAAGTTGTCAGAAGCAAATGGATTTTGTGGAATAGCTGTTTTACAGTTCAACAATGTTAAACAGAGACTGACTGTGTTGTACGGGAAAATTTAAGAACATCATTAATCCAAAATAGCTGCTTTTGACTAAAGGGTATAGTACAATATTGTTCAGTACCTAAAATCCATTTTGTTTCATTCTTTTTCTTTCTACTTTCATCCCTCCAGTACAACCATATTTCTCAGTTACGACAACTTTTTCACTGAAAACTTTCTTTGTGGTTCAGAGACTTCCAGCTAAGGGTCAAGAAAATGTTTGAAAACATCCTGAAAGAGTCACTTCAAAAACCATCTTGAAACAAAAGCATAGGAACTACTGCTGTAATAAAAGTAAAGAACACTTCAGAAAGGCTTGCCCTGTGTGAGTGAGTTTGGCACTACACATTTTTGTAAGAGCCTAAAGTGGAAAAAATCCTAATTTTTGTCACAACTACCTGCAGGAAAGATGATTACTTAACAATTATCTATGAAGCCATTTTTTGACCCAGAAGAGCTCTAGTTATTTATGGTTTTCAGATGGCTAATGATAACTATTTTAAAAATATTCACTACATTTTTTTTCTTTTTTTTTTTTTTTTAAAAGGACAAATACAAAAACCAAAGAAAACCCCCACCACTGAAAATGCTACTCAGCAATTTGTTTGAGAAAACACATAAATACACATCCTGACAAAGAGAAATGCCTGCAGCTGGACAGTTGTCAAGAAAGACATCAACACTGTAGTAAACAGGTTTTTCACATCCTGGCAGTGATGAAATTTACCATCCCTGCATTCCCCTTTCACTCCCTACCCACTGTTATAAGGAGTAGAGGCCACTCCAAACAGGATTAACAGGAGTTTTGATCTCATTGAGCAAAATGTTGCTTTTCAAAGGCACACCTTAAACCAAATCTCCCTGTCTCCTTGCCCTCAGGCACTTAGAGATCAAGATAAATATATATGTCCAAGCAGACATCACAGTCAGAAAGACAGTCATGGACCAAACAATATACATCAGTCAAGTCAGCCAATCTCAGGAAAGAAAAGAAGAAAAATTATTAAAAAACAAAACAAAACAAAACAAAACAAAACAAAACAAACAAACAAAACCCCCCAACCAACTAACAAAAAAAAAAAAAAAAACCCAAACCAAACCAAACCAAACCAAAACAAAAAAAAAACCAAAAAACCAACCAACCAAA
>VXBX01000228.1:167085-195109 GCA_013400415.1 Scytalopus superciliaris | reverse complement strand
AAAAAAAACTCCACAAGAATTACATTTCCTTTCCCTTTATCCAACACTATGGATAGAAGTTATAGGAGTTATAACAACTGAACTCTTCTGCCAGATTCAGACCTGAAGATTTTTATTTTCACCACACAGAAGTGCAGAACCAGAGCAAAGCAGCATCAATCTCTGTTTACAGGTACATACTGGAACCTTCACCGTCCATGACTGAGTACTCTGTATCTCAGGACACCTGACATCCAACAGGTCAAGGTACTCCACTAAGCCAGGGGAGAGCAAGGGTGAAATATTTGATCTTGAATCAAAGAAGAAACTGGATCTAAGCCTAGCACAGCTGAGTGAGGCATAAATAACTGGGCTGGGCTATTTCTGCCTTATCTGGGGCTGGGGTTTCAATAAACTTAACTATCAGGTTAAGCACTGCCAGGAGGACAAGCAGGGATCAGGAACTCCACATAAAAAACGATGAGAAAACTTCATGTGGCCTAAAGTTTTATCGTGAAGTTTGCATTGTTGAAAAAACACCATATCATCATCAGTAGAAGTCTACAGAAAATATGCATTATTTAGATATCTTACACCACTGCAAGGTGGAAAAACTTTAAAAAAAAACTTCATAAAGAAAGTAAAATGTTTGAGAAATTTGAGTAGTTTAGTTTTGATTTTATTTACAAATCTTTAGACATTTATTTCAGTTGTATTCTAAAACTGTCAAAAGTAACAACATTTTACTTGACATTTTAACTTCTTTTTTTATTTCCATCTTCTAACTTTGAATCCATTTAGTATTTTGGAAAGGAATAAAACCATATTTTTGATCTGAGTCAAGCTTGACTTTTAAGGGGTTTTTCTTTCTTATAATAATTCTTAAAACGTTGTTTTGTTAGCTAAGACTAAAGCCTTGCTTATGACTACGAATAATATTACAGTAAATTAAATGAAAAAACATGCTTAAAAAAATAAAAAACACAGCAATTTGTGCAATACCAGTTACTACAGTAAAGATGTTGATAGAAGAACATACAGTTTCTATATATATAATTTTTTTTAAAACAAGTGGGTTTGGAATTATTCAGCTATTTAGTGTCAAAATGTTTATAAGATGTTTTATAAGTTCATGTAAGACTGATGAAAGAGTGTGGAAAGGATTCCTCTAATCACTTTTGATGAAAGCTTCTTTTCACAGCTATTAACCCATCATGAAGAACTGTGCAGTAAATGGGAGCTTGTTCTCTTACACAATCTTTGCTGGGGGCTTACTGGATCCTGTGCTCTTTGTTTATAACTACATTTGAATTAACTATATACAGTTCCTGTTCCAAAATCCCTACTAAACTAGCAGAAAAATATTTGCTCCTCAATCAGCATGTTCATTGTGTTGTCCTTTGTGTAATTTCACCCGGTAAATATCAGCTTAGAATCAATTCCTTTGATTTTGTTTTGAGCAACTGCGGGAGTCGGGAAACATACACTTAATGCCACTTAGCTCTAGGCAACGATGTCACAACGTGTGTGGGAACCAATTATAGCTAATTACAGTTTGACTAACCTTCTGTGCCATTAAAATTCTTGATGAGATTCCACAGCTCCTGTTCTATGTTAATTCTTTTTCTAAGACTTATCTGCTTTGGAAAAGTTTGTTGTTTTGCTTTTGATTGGTGTTTTTTTGTGTTGTTTTCCTTCTTCTTTTTACTTGGAATAACCTATTAACTATAAGAATATAGAGATTTAGGAATGAAGGAGAATCCAAAACAGATCCAATACTAACAGTCTACTAGTGACCCTATAGCAGGAGCCAAGCATGTTTACCATTTTGCAAATATTGATATTTACCCTTTAGTTCAGTAGTTGATTTTCTTGAAAATTAAACCCACAGAAATAAAACCTTCAATACTGTGAGTAGGTTCTGGATTAATACTGACTTGGAGGAACTCTGATCACTTGCAGGATACCAAACACAGCTCCACTGTGCTTCCCTGGCAACTAATGAAAAATATATTTTTCTTTTCCAGGGAAAAAAGAAAAAAAGAGGTGAACACTAGGAACAGAGCTGTTACAAAGGTAAGTGTTACAAATTTCAATTATCAGCAGCTGGGAAATGCTTGGGAAATACAATAGTGTAAAGGAACTTGAAAAAGGAGTTGAAAAGACAACCAAAGAAAATACAAAGAAGAAGAAAGTAAAGGAGGACGAAAGGAAGGGTTGAAAGGAGGAAGTAAGGAGAGAAGAGAGGAAAAGGAGGGAGGGAGGAAAGAAGGAAAGGAAAGAAGAAATTTTAAAAAGTCATTAATGAACTCAGAAGAATTGGTGAATAGGGCAAAAAAAGTGGAATTCAGAGAATTTTAATGGCAGAAGTGCAAAGTATTCCATTGCAAAGAGGGGAAAAAAAAAAGGCAGGTTAGAAACCATGTCATCATGATAAGAAATTATTTAATCTTAATTATGAGTATTTGAATTGCCTCAAAAACTTGAGAGACACAAATAGAATTAGAATACTAGGTTTATGTTGCAGAATATTACCACAAACCTATAGGGAGTAAAATCAGTTTACTCCTAGCCTAGAGAAAGATGCAAGGGGAAAAGAAATATGAAACATTTTGTGTAAGATAAATCTTACCTAGTATTAGCCATCAGAAATGAAAAAGTCTAATCAGAGCTAGATGACAGTGGCTAAGAAAGAACACCTCCAAAAATCAACTCTGCTCATATTTCTTTTGATAAGACAATTATCTTTTTCTCCTAACTGCAGAGGGAGCCCAGATGACCAAAACTTATAGATTAAATAGATTTATATTTGAAGTATCTATGAATACCATAAATTAAGTGTTATTAAAAGCATTGTCTGTAATTACTTAAGTAATAAAAGAAAAGCTTTTAAATGGAAGACAAAAGACTTCATCTCCTGCTCAGTGATGAAAGTTGTTGATCCCAAGGAGACAGAACTGATTAAAGCCTTTTTTGCTTCTAGGTTCATTGTCATCAGATACTTAAAACAATGCATTGCAATGACAAAGACTAAGATTTTTCTTTCAATAGAAAGAGAGTGTATTAAAGAGTAGGTAAGACAGATGTTTTCAAGTTGGCTGGGTGTGATGAAGTTCACTATATCACAGTCTGAGAGTTGGCTGGAGTAATCCCAGAACCATTTGCCCTTGTCTTTGAGAGTTTATAGAAAAAACAGAAAGGTAAAGATAGTGCTCACTGTCAGCATGGGAGAGTAAGAAGAGGGAAAGTAGGAAAAAACAGAAATTATTATCCAGATGGCTTTACTTCTATTACCAGAAAAATACTGGAACAAACCAAGTGCTTTATAAACAACTAGCAGGTAACAAGGAGATCAATATAGTCCAGTATGGATTTATCATGATCTAGGCTTAAGGAGATAATATAATTGCTTTTATAACAGGGAAACTGGC
This sequence comes from Scytalopus superciliaris, assembly GCA_013400415.1. Lineage (NCBI taxonomy): Eukaryota > Metazoa > Chordata > Aves > Passeriformes > Rhinocryptidae > Scytalopus > Scytalopus superciliaris. The sequence continues at coordinate 191,699 of VXBX01000228.1, read as the reverse complement.
CTTGGGTTTGCAGAGAATTTCTAAATACTTTGTCATTGCTAAAACTTCTAACATTGTTTCAGGTAACATGCTAAAGAAATATGGTAAAGACAGAATGTCTGCTGAATGCCTAACTGATTGGAAAATGGTAATTAAACAGTGATTCTTTTTTCCCTATAAAATAAAAATCTGTTTGAGTGGAGTTCTATACCGAGTCAGTTTTTAACCATTATTTTTGTTTTTATTTCCTATAGTTTTGATAAAAAGTGAAGACTGAGCATGAAATTTATGATTGATACCAGTCTTGGAGTATTTACAAGCATGACAGAGGCTAGCTTTAGAATCTGACAAGATCACAGCCAATTGAAGAAAAATTTGGAGAGCCAAAATGCATTTCAATAAGGACAAATGACAAGCTCTGCACTCAGCAGAAATAATCAACTGCCATAAATACAAGATGAGAAACAAGTGATTAGACCTCATCACTGTTGAAAAGAACCCAGGCATTTAAAGGATCAGAAACTGAACATGAATCAACAGTGTCACATAATTACCATAAAGAGAAACACATTGTGAAATATGTAAACTGGATTGATGTCCATGAGGCTTGTGACAAGCTGTTTGAGTCTATTCAACACCTCCTTGAACTTTGCCAAGCAGGATTTGCTACAATTCAAGAAGGATGTAACCCAGATGGACAGGGTTCAGCGAGGAATAATGGAAATTATTAGATTTGTGAGGAACTGACTAAGGAAACCAAGTTAAAGAGGGGACAGAATGAACGTTCACTAGTAGTTAAATATATTCTAGAAATGTCATAAAAATACCGTGGAAAAAAAATCTGTCCTTGATAAACTTTTGAGTAGATCAGCCTGTGTGAGCATCACATCTATAGAGCTATTTGTTTACATTGTCCATGCAAGTTTTCTATAGTACGGAAGCACAGAAATGCATTTTGAGGAAAATTACAGGACTTCTTTCAGAAAGTGAAGAAGTAAGGGTTAGAATGACAGAATTATAGTTGATCTTACCTTGCAATAATAGTTGATTTCTTACATTGAAGTATTTCTTTTAATTTCAGTTAGGAGACTTTCAAAAGACTCAATTTTTTTCTACACTTGTTTTCTACTAATCCAGAGGCACATCTTCTCCTTATAACTTGGTTTTGTGGTTTCCTTGGAGAACTCTTTAGGATATACTCACTAGAATTTCTCATAGATAAATTGTTCCCTTTAATTCAAGAGCTACAGTTAGGAATACATTTTTAAGGATTTTATGAAAATGAATGAAGGAAAAAAACCCTGATATATGCTACACAATGATATGCACACATGGCACTTCTAAATTGTCTTCTCAGAGTCTTCATTAAAGAAGTTTGAAAGTGACTATCTTATACTTCAAATACATACCTTTAAGTATTGTAGTGTCTTGTCTTAGTGACTTGGATTCATTGGTTACAATTGGTGAATAATAGAATAGTAATATTTGAAATAGCAGTCATTAATTCCAATGTATATAGTGACAATAACTGGTCATATTTGGCCTCATACTGTTTAATAAACCTCTACCTTTTATGTCAGATTTCCACATGTAGATATTTTTATTCAGCTATAAAGTTCTGTTAACTGCTCTGCAGGTAACTCGAATTTCTATAAAAGGAAATATATCCACTGTTATCAAAGACTTTTTTATGGAAGCCCAGGATGTTCTTCCTTCAATAGGGAAAAAAAAAAAGAAAAAAGTCTATGTTATTATTGGCAGGAATTCTTTCAATGTATAAATTTAATAAAGAGCCACAATATATTCAATATAAACAAATAACAACAGCAACCAAAAAACCAAAACCCGTATATAACAAAATCATCCATGACTGGAACTGGTCTGAGGTGTTCTTCACAACTATCAGCAATAATACACAATAATTCCTGAGATTTAATAAGCATCTTTTATTGTTAAACTGCAACAACTTGGCAGAAAGGTGTGCAAAACCATCAATTTTCTTTTATAAATGGGAAACGTGTGATGAGAATAGCCTGAAGAGACAGAGATCAGCAGCAAGGCAAGTATATAATTCCTTAAAGCATCCTTTAAAATTGTATGTTTAAAATAAATGTTTTTATACAAACATTTCACTTCCATTTGGCTCACTTCATAATCTTGCAAGCTCACGTTCCATCACTGAGCAAGTGCTAATTGTAATCTGGAAGTGTGTTATAAATATGCAACATTCCTCTCTATGAAGGACTGGGGATAAACAGTATGTTGTTGTTTCTTCTGCAAATGAATGTGATGTTTTCTTATTATTTGATTTAGGAATGTATGGGCATATTTTTAGGTTTCTTTTTTTTTTTTCCCTACCAAAATCTATTTGAGAACTCTATTTTAGTTTCTCTATGATAGTTTTCAATTTAGCTTCAAAATGGCAAGCAAAAATCATTTGTATTTTCAGCAAGTGAAAAAAAAAATAATAAAAAATGTGCTGTGTCAGTAAACTAAACCTAAAAATTCAGTTCTCTCTGTGCTTGAGTGGTAGGAAGCTTAACTGGAGATGTGATCAGTTCAGCTCTAACTTCCTTGGAGCACTCTGACCCATCAAATCAGACTTGATGGGTCAGTGCTGAACAGACATTGCTTGTCTCTGCCTCTTGAAGCCCTTAAAGAAAGAAAACAACTACCTCAACAGGGCTCCTTCCAAATGAAATCTCTGCAGATTGCACAGTGGTGAGATGAGCACGTTTTCCCATTGCTTCACAGAATTTGAAATGATTGCAGTTAGCCCAGTAATGTCTGCAGGGTTTTTTTATTTTTTTTTTAGAGAGTATTTTAAAATCAAAACCTGTACCCACCAGGTGACTTATAAAAAGAAAAATTCATTTCAGGGAAGGGACAAACTGCTGTGTGTTCCCCACAGGCTAATCTTTGAAATGGGCTTTTGAAATTCTTTTGCATTTGAAATGAATTAGTCATTCACCTGTTTGTTTAGTCTGAGTTTCACATTCAGAGAAGTGGATAAGTGCCGTTTGAATAAAGTGCTCCAAAAAAAGTGCCCTTAAAGAGCCTCTAAGGATGTAAAATCTTTCAAATCAGATTTGGGGCATGAGTCCCTATTTGCAGAATATTATAGTTTATGCAGTGAAATGTGTCAAGCCAATTCTCAGCACAAAGCTGGCTCCACTTTTCCTAGAGTGACTGCAACAGCCCAGATGTTTATGTACCCAATAATTTAGCACGTGCATTGTGTCACGTGTTGCCACGTTGCAACAACACCGTGTAGTTCCATTTCCTCCCTACAGAACACATTTGAAAGAGAACCTATTTATTTGTACTTTGCATGTGAAGTTAAGGGATGGGATGAAAACTTACCCTTAATGTCTATAACTGCTTGAATTAAATCTGGACTGGAATATGAAATGAATATCCTACCACCAGCAGCAAAAAGGAAATGAAAAGAATAATGAGCAAACTTCTGACATGAATTGTGAGAAGGGCATTCAGAGCATGGCCAAGAAACACTAAAATGTTCATTACTAGAAACGTACACTACAGATACCTCAAAGAGATTCCTTAATACAAAATCTTCCTGAGCTGTTTAGTTGGTTTGAATTCTGAGTAGAGCAAACTTTTTGACTTTATCCTGTACTTTGCCTGCCGTTTGCAATAACCGTAACATCTGGTTGTAGAAATGTCTTTGAAAATTATTTTGTTACTGGTCAAATATCACTCAGCAGTTGCATTTACTAAAGTATTTTATAGACTTTATTGTATCTCTGCAATCACCAATTAGTAACATTAAATTGTCTTGATAAAATTATGTAAATTACTACCTAAAGTTAAGGATTAAAAGATATCATGATCATGCAAAACTCTGCTTTTAATATTTCTGGTTATTTAAAAATAATAATTTCTACAATGGCCTCTGGGGTGTGAATAGGGCAAGTTTTGAGAGCTAAAATTGTATTTTTCTTGAAACAGCAGCAACATAATTTAAGTGTTCTATCACCAGTAATTTGATTTGCTGTTCATTATAATAACAGTAATAATAACAAATTCAATTGCTATTAATGGAAATGTCATATGCACTTTCATAGAGGTTTTATTGTAATTCAGTATTAATCAGTGTATCATTAAAATAAAGTGTTATCATCTAATTTGTATTTATTCAAGCATAAAGAAAAAAGTCTGTTGTGATGTACTGTACCATTATACAATCAGTTGTTTTAATGAAACAATGTTGCTATATATTTATGTATTTTTCTTACAATATAATGGAGCAATAGTGTACCAGAATGTTCTAATTCACATTCTCTACACCCAATACTGTTGCAATAGCAAGGTTGATTTTTTTCAGTGCTTTCCTAGTAAATCATCTCTTCAAAATCTTCAAGGTTAAATCACGTTGAAATATCTTTCTGTGGTGCAACCCATCCATAATAAAAGTGTATTTTTATTTGAACAAGTTATCTTTATTAACACGGTTGAGTAAAACATAGGTTGATATAGCAGCTTCTACCCTGTTAAGAGGGGAAAATTTCTATATTTTCATTATTAAAAATAAGTTGACCTTACTCACATTTTTACATTCTCGGCTAGTTTCGTGGAAAGGACACAATTGCATCAAAAATCCTTTAAAACTGCACCAAAAAAAAAAGCAAAAACCAAAACCAAAAAGACCCCAAACGTGAATTTCACTGATTTTTGTCATTTTTGTAAAGTAATCATTGGGTCTGTATGGTGAACCATTTAGGGGGAAAAAATCACAAAGTGATGCCAAATATATAAATTATAAAGTTCATTCATTCACTGAAGATTGAATGGAAACTCAACTGTTATTCCCATATTTCTTTACTAGGAAAGCTGTGAAGCACTGGCACAGGTTGTCCAGAGAAGTTGTGGATGCTCCATCCTCGGTAGTGTTCAAGGCCAGGCTGGATGGGGCTCTGAGCAACCTGATCTAGTGGAAGGTGTCCCTGCAGGGGGTTGGAACCAGATGATCTTTAAGGTCCCTTTCAACACAAACCATTCTATCATTCTATGAAATTACCTCTAGAATATTATAAGGCTCAGGATTATGTAGGCTTCTGAATTATATTGGATTTTCAAGCAGTCTAACTTCTATGGCAGATCCATAGTTTGGCGTTAAGCTGGTCTCATCACTGTAAGCTCTGGATAGTTTTGGGCTCTCTAAAATGGATCAAAAAGAAAGAAAAATAGAAACAAGGAGAGATTTAGAATGAACAAAAGAAAATAGGAAAGAAAGGGATATAACTAAAAAGACAATGAGCACATTTATACATTATGACCTTAGACTCTTTTACTTTTTCCCATTCAGAGTCACAGAAAGCTTTTACTTAATAAAACTTTTTGATGCCAATTTAAGATGCAAAAGGAGTTCTTGACAAAGAAGTTGGTCTCACGCCTCCTTCTAAATTATTCTGATCCCATCTACAAGCCAATAAAACTTTAATACTTGCCTGAAAACTTACTCACTTTGAAAATGATTGATGAAATGTTGCTTCAGATCAGCCAGAAACCAGGATTCTTGCATGGATAGTGAAAATCCTGTGCCTGGAACCCTTCAAGCCATAAATCCATTTCAGTAATGTCTCCTGTTACATTTGCCAGATTTTTATAAAAGGAGAAAGCATCCTCAGGAGAATCATTCAGTAGGAGTGAGCATAAAAGAGGACATCTTAAATTTAGTTTGCAGGGGATCTCTGAAGGTTATTTCCTCTTACTTTCTTCTCAAAGCAGGATCAACTACAAACTGAGAGCAAGTTGCTCTAGATCATCTTGTCCAGCTGAATGCTTATTATTCAGTGACAGAGACCTCAAAGAATTTGAGTACTTGTGCCTTGCAGTAAAAAAAAATATGTCCTCATACCTACCTGGAATTTCCCATGTTTAGTTTGTGTCTCTCAGCTCTTATGAATTTCTGTGAACTTCTGAGACTACAGAATCATTTAGATTGAAGAAGATCCCTGAGATCATCAGTCTTTGACTGATCACAATCTTGTCAATTAGACCATGGCACTAAGTGCCATGTCCAGTAATTTCTTGAAAACCTGCAGGGATGGTGACTCCACGACTTCCCTGGGCAGGCTGTTCCAATGTTTAATGACACTTTCTGTGAAGAAATTCCTCCTGATGTCCAACCTGGACCTCCACTGGTGCAGCTTGAGGCCATGTCCTCTTGTCCTATCTCTGGTTGCCTGGGAGAAGAGATGAATTCCCACCTGGCTACACCCTCCTTTCAGGTAGTTGTAGAGAGTGATAAGGTTCGCCCCGAGCCTCCTTTTCTCCAGGCTAAACAACCCCAGTTCTCTCAGCCATTCCTCATAGCACTTATTCTTTAAATGATTTCTATGAATCTTTCTGGCTTCATGTTTACTGTAACAACACACAACCCCCCAGGCAGTTAAAGCAGCAGTGAGGTCCCTCTCAGCCATCTCTTCTATGGTCTGAACAAGTCCACCTGTCCCAAAGTTCCTGCAAACCCAATGTGTTCCATCCCCTGGGCCTGTCTCTGTCTCGCTATCCGATATGTTCCAGTTTGTCAGTCTTCTACACTGTCTAGGTCTGAAGTGGGCATAGTACTCAGGAATTAATAAGTATCATGTAGATGGGATTAGTAATTTGTTGGCTCATATTCACCTTGTCATACACCAAGACACCTGATCTTTTACTGCAAAATTGCCCTCTATCCACTTGCCCCTCAGCTCTTACTACTGCATGGAATTCCTTTACAGATGAGGACTTTTAATTTGTCTTTGAACTTCATGAATATTTTCACCAGCCAGTAGCGTGCACTGTGAATGGTATCCCTGTCCTGCAGCACATCAGTAGCTAACTCATACCCCTGTTTGATAACATACGCAAATTTGCAGAGTTCACTGTATCCCATCATTCAGATCAACAATAAACAATAGTGACACTGTATTAAGTCCTGAAAAAAACATTTCTCTTAATGGGCTACCAGTGGGACTTCAAACTGCTGACCACAGAAAACTCAGTCCAATAGCCTGACCATATTTCCATCTAACTTGCAATCCACTCATCCAGTCTTTACCTGCACGACTTGGCTACAAGGATGCTATAGGAGATAGCATCAAACACCTTGCTGAAATCAGACAAAATGACACCCAGTACACTTTTGTATCTAACTACTCATTTCATCACAAGTGATTATCAAGCTGGTCATGCGTGATTTGTCTTTGATAAATTCACGGTGACATGCTGCTTCTTTTCAAAGATGGCACAGTGTTGCTGGCAAGCTCCCTCTGCACCCTTCAATGCCTCTCACCCAGTGCCTTATGTCAGATTTGCCTAGGTGGTCCCTAATCAACATCCTTATAGCATGGGAGGCACTTCATTTTCCCAGATTCTGCCACTAAACACAGGGACCAGGGAGCCTGAGAGTAAACCTAACTGTAAAAGAAAAAAGACACCTTAAACTTCTTGGTTTCCTCATTCTTCAGTACACCCACATACATCAATTAAAGCTGAACTGTTATTGAGTCATAGAATCATAGAAAACCTTTAAGATGGAAAGCACCTTAAAGAATACATAGTTCCAACTTCCCTGTTGTGGGCAGGGACACCTTCAACTAAATGAGATTGCTCAAAGCCCCATCCAACCTGGCCTTGAACACTTCCAGGGATGGGGCAGCCACAACTTCCCTGGGCAACTTGGGCAAACTGTTCCAGTGTCTCACCATGCTCACAGTAAAGAGTTTTTTTCATATCTAATCTAAACCTGATCTATTTCAATTTGAACCCATTCCCCCTTGCCCTGTCACTACATGCCCTTGTAAGTAGTCTTGCCAAGTATTTCATTTATGTTCGTTTTAGTTACTGGAAGGATGCAATTAAGTGACCCTGGAGCCTTCTCTTCTCCAGGTGAACAATTCCAGTTCTCTCAGCCTTTCCTCATAGCAGAGGTGCTCATGCCCATCCGAGCTGTGATTTTTGCCATCCCATAGCTGGCAATATGACTGTTTTCTTCCTGGATATCTTCTCCTGCCATTCACCTTTTCTATACTTTCTTTTTGTGTAGGAGCACAGTCAGGAGGTTCATAATGAATCAAGGCAGGTTTTTGCAGGCCTACTGGGTTTCCTGCCTATCAAAATAGACCATTTCTGTACCCTGGGGAGTCTTTCAATAAAAGGAGATGTTATGTCTATGCATATAACTAAGACCTACTGTGAGCTTTCCAGGCACTAATCTGTACAGTTAAATGAGTCAGGTCTGTAGTCAACTAGCATTTGGTTTTCAATTTGGAGCCATGGGAAGAAAGGAAAAGTCACATCCTCTCTGCCCCTTTCTAAGACACTGATATCAGAGTTATTTGCAGATGTGAATTAGGTGTAATTAGAGGCTGAACTCGCTTTGAGACAAATTCTGCTTGTTCATACCAGTAAGCCACATATGTTTAAGTACTTTCTTCACAGTGAGTAATCAGGTACTGTTACTAATAAACAGCCATCTTCAGACTGTACGTTGGCATTGGAAAAAGTGTTTTAAAGCTATTATTTTTCTCATGGTGCAGCACTGAGTTATATAACCATCATCTTTAGTTCTACTGCCTCCTTATTGATTTAAGGCATGAATTTCAAACACACACACACACACACACACACACACACACACACATATATATATATATGCATGCATATATACAATGATATATCTCAGCTGGTGTGCTGCTTCATTCCAGTGACTAGCACCAAAGGGAGTTTTTGAATTAATGCAAACCATTAGTAAATCAAAAAAGCAATTCAACACAGCACAGCAGGGAGAAGATGCAATATCCACAACACTGGAAAAATATTTTAAGAAGGGCAGTTGTTTGTTAAGAACTGGGGAATTCAGAAAGACAATTTAACAGAATGGTCTAATAAAGATCAGAGTTGTGCTGAACAATAATAAACCCCAGAATTGAGAAAAAAATCCAGCAAATATATCTAAAAACCTATAAAGTAAAAATGGTATGTTTTCCCAAACCACAGTTGATTATAACCTTGGTCAAGAATAGATCTCTGAATTTTATGCTGCTCTGTGTCTTAAACCTCAAGGTACACCCATGAAAGTACCTAAGCACTGGTGCACACAACTTTTAGTCAGCTAACTTTGAAGTACATGCTCTCACAGCCTTAGCTAGGCTCTTGGCTCTTGTTATGGGGCATACAGAAAACACTTGTGTCTTGAAATTGTGTACATTTTCAACATGCTTCATGGGTAACCAGTGAAATGCAGAATAAATGCTAAAGGAGGTATCTTTGAAATCCATCATTTAGAAAACTGTATTGGAACTGGAAGTTTTATGTTTCAATCAGGACTGCAAAGAGGATTTCCTGTGTCTTTGGGATACACCATCTAGAATTTCTTTTAACAAAATGCATTTTTTGGGGGCTATGTTTTTTCTTTTTTTTTTTTTTTTTTTTAGCACTGACATGAGCGGCATATTGTGATATTTTGAATTCATGTACAAGAGAGTACCCAAACTTCCCACGCCCCACAGAAACAGCTGCCGTTAATAAGTCTCTCACTGGCTTTTGCATCATTAAAGGAACTTCTCAGTTCTTGCTTCCCTAAGTTCATCTTGGAAGCTGGCTGGATGTCAGTGTATGGTTTAATCTTCTCACAACTGTATTTGCAGCCTCTTGAGTAGGCACCAAGCTTCACTGTGTACAAAGTAAAACTCCTTATTCAGAATCATTTTCATAACCTATATTTTAGTAATCAAAACAAAACATGTCTGGAAAACATTGTTAAGTGACAAGAAAGACAGAAGAAGTCACCACTGTTTTGACTAATTAAAAGGGTGAACAAAGAGTTAAAATAGATCCTAGAGATCTGTGCATGCTCCTGAGCAGAGCTAGACATTTTTGGAAGGTAATGGCTGCTTCACATACAGTTTTTCAAGGCTTGACCAAGGGTCCTGCTGGCTTTTGCACTTTACCAGTGGTAATGACAGACAAATGAATGAATGAAATCTAAAAATGTACTTTTCAACAAGGTAACACTTAACATCTAATCCCATGGCATGGCACGATATTATTTCTCTCAGTGTAGTTATAAAGATACTGAAGATAAACAGGTACATCTTTTATGTCTTCAAGTCTCTGGTGTTTCTGGTACAAACTATTCACTGTTAATGTCTTTGAGTTATGCTAGAGAAATATTAGTGGACATACTGATCTGTGAAAAATCTACTGACTCATATAGGACTCATATACTTTCTGACCCATTGAGACAAAGTATGTAGATTATGAATACAGACAACTTGCCTGTGTATGACTATCTGAGGTTCTATTTTTGTGTCATGAAAGTGATTGCTATGCTGTATTCTGATTTAAACTGTGATTGTAAAGCACTCAAGTTCAGGTCGTGCATGATGCCATGTGCTCCTTGAGCTTAATATTTATTGCTCTTTTTCAAACAATAAGAATTTTGTTAAAAAAGAATATAGATAAACCAGAAAGTCTGAGAGCTGACAGATATTTCAGAAAGAATAGTTACAAATACTAGAGCTATATATTAGGTAAGTTGTAGTTTGGCTTTGGAGTTGGGTTTGTTGTTGTTTTTTGTTTCGTAGAGGAACTAGCAACAAATGGACGCAAAGAAACAAGTTTGAAAGACTTTGAACATATGTCCTTTTCGTGGCACAGGTTGTAGGTTAGGTCATTTAGTGGATTATTCTACTCTGTTTCTATTTATGATTGAGCAGGTTGCAAACCAATCTGGGTATACGTCCTGACAGGAGCTATGCACCTGTCCTGGGTACACCACTCTATACCTGCAAGGGACAGCATATGGACCATGATTCTCAGCACTGATGGTGCCCCACTTTGCTTGCTGGTCTTGGTGAGTTCCAGATGTTCTGAAGTGCTACTGGAGCCTACAATACCCAAAAGGAGCACCATGGTTCCAAAGCAGCAAGGTGATAAATGCCACTCTGAACAACTTTTATGGCTGTTTCTGCATTCCTTTTTTGCTACTCTACTAGTTCCTCCAGTTTTCATGCTCTCCTCCTTTTCAAGACAAATTAATCTGCACTGTTTTAAATACAAATTATCCTAGCCCAAGCAGCCAGTATATACCATCAGACAAAAAGAAAAAATCACCACTCCTGGGACTTCACTTCCAGTTGTTTCACTTTCTTTCAGTCATCATTATCAGCTCATGAGGGAAGAGTTCAAAGGCAAATAAACTAATAGGTTTCTGACATTTCTGTCCATTTCTACCCCAAAGTTTTTTCCACCTGACTGGCTGGTTCATTTCAGCTGGAAATGCATTTTAGCTGCTCTGCTGGAAATCTTGAAGAATTTGTAAAGATGTTTGTGTTTTGTATTCCTCTCACTACTTCAGTTCAGAGAATGTAAACACCAAAAGAGGAGACTTTGTACTCAGATTATCTAGTCTAGGGATTTATCTAATGTGTAGAGAAAAAATGATTCATTGTCATCCCTCCCATCCCCATCCCTGTATGATCACTCCCTCACCTTCACCTGCATAATTTCCTTGTTATAAATCAACACATTGTCTATTAAAGAATTATATTTACATTTTCCCAAGTTCAGTCTGGGTAGTGTAACCTTTTGATTTCATGTCAGAGGATCTCCTGGCCAAAATAGTGGGAAGGTCTCCACAAATCTTCACTGACCTTCAGTAACAATCATGATGATGTGGCACATCTTACTCAATAGATGCTACAGAATGCACAAGATGTCTAAGTTTGATACATATGGTCTCATACTCTTTGATTTCAGCAAGATGGGTGGTAAATTATTCTCTCCAAGACAGTCCCAAGAGTCTTTTAATCAGTTCCAGAGTCCAAATTTGTCATGAAAAAGTTGGTCTCCTGCTTTGAATTAGGTTCACTGAAATAAAATCTATACTGAATAGAAAGAATAAATAGGAAAACTAGCTGGTTAATTTGAAAGGCTACATGAAGCATTCAGAAGGAAGAAATACTAATTGTCCCTTCTTTTCTTGAAGTCATTTCACTGCCTTTCCATGGAGAAACTCTTATCTGTCAGGAAGGCAATTATCAGATAGTACACTGGAAAAGAAGTTCATTTTTCATCTTCTTCAATACTCTGGGCAAGTCATCTCCCTTTATTTCTTTTCTATCTTTGTTAGTTTGGTATTTTTATACTGGTATAAATAAGTAAATATAGACATAAATATAAATATAAATAAATGTAAAATACTTGTATTTTTATATCTAGACTGAAGGAATCTCCCTAATTCTGATAGAGCACATATAAGAAATGGGTGACTACTTAAACTGAGATCAGTGNTAATTATGTATGTAATGTTTTCAGAAATAATCTGTTACAAAAAAAGATATTGTCCTGCACTAAAGAACTCTCTAGACCTTCTGAGACAACTGACACATCTTATAAATGCATTTCAACTGCTTATCCCTTAAAAATCTAATTCCCATATTCCTTAGTTTAACAGGATGCAAACATTGGCATTTTAGGATGTATCACTAAGAAAATGCAAAGAAACATTCAAAAAAATCACCTATTGCTTGTCAATCCGTCTTTTGCATGCCAAAGTATTTATCACCAATTGCAGTGTGTCTTCTGCCAGATATAATGTTTAAATATGATTTTAAGTAGGATTGTTTTCATAACTCCTGAACTATACTATTCTTCCTAGTAACAAGTTCTCTCCTAAGCAAAACCTACCACAAAGAGTTGCAGATCAATGCCAAGCTTTTTACAGCTTGTTTAATAGTACTTTAGAGGCTTTAAAGTCAGGTAAAGTATGAAGACATCCTTATCAGAAACAGAAATAACTCCATTTCACCTTCTCAGAGGACACTAGAAATAAAAGAAGAGTATGCCATTGTACAAATATAGCACAAAAGGTAAAGTTGGAGTTGGATCTGGTTGTTTGGTTTGTTGTTGTTTTTTTTTGGTTGTGTGGGGTTTTTTGGTTTTTTTGTTTTGTTTTTTTAATAGGACTTCACACTGGTTTACAGGAGAATTAAAAATTCCAAAGATCTGATTAAACATATTTTAAAGACTTGACTCTCTTATAAATGTCATAAGTCCCTCTTCACATATCCAGTTAAATATTTTGTGATACATGAAATACACAAAATGAAATAGACTCTGTATTTCCATTCTATGAGTCATTAGTTGCTTAATTTTCATAGTATTTCTCACTTTTCCCCAAGGAAACTTACCTATATTAGAAAGGTGAGCAAGATTTGTTTGTTTAAGGATGAAGCTTTATTTCCTGTGAAACAAGGAAAAACAGTAGCCAGAGTCACTCATACCTATATTCATGCAGGTAGGGCATACATGCTGTGAAAGAGACATCACACAGACCTCCTAGTTAAAAAGTGCACTATTTAAAAAAAATTACACTCATAAAAACAATGATAAAGGACTCTTTGAATTTATGCATTGTAAGGTTTCTACAATCAAGGTGAGTAGTCACCTCAATTTCTCCATAGCCATTATAACAAGGAAAAAAGTGTTAACGAAAACCATCTTTCATAGACAAATTCATCTCAAAAATGAGAGAAACCATAATTTTCATTCCAGACAACTTTCTTCTAATGTTTTAACATTGTAACTAATTTAGTCCTTTTTTTCTTTCTTTTCAAGTTTTTAAAAACTGACTGAGTCCCAAGAGTCACAGTATTACTAATATCCTTTTTCAGTGAAAAATCACCATTCTGGACATTTTCTATCCTTTAATTTTAAGAGAAAAGAAGACTTTTGACCAGGGTCATATTTACACAAGGGAAATAAAATAATTAGATGTAAATTGGGTAAGGGTGCTTGATCCAAACAGTGTTGTAGCCAAAAGGAATATTGCCATTCCTGCAGAAATGAAATCAGTTTAGGAAATTTGCCAAAATATAATAGGCATTCTATCTCAGTAAAATGTTAAATTCTTATTATACAATGGGGAAAAAAGAGAAAGTTTTGCATAGATTTAGACTTTTATTTGCATTTTTCTAGCTATTGAAATAAAACTGAATATTTTTTGCTTGGACAGAATTCCTTTAAATTTGTATCTTCTATTTTTCCCTGATTATATTTTCTATGCAGCCTTTAACTTCTTTATAACTGCTATTTAAAGTAAATGGATTAACCATGGGATAAGTTACTAATTGTTATGAATAAGAATGGAACAATAGAGCCCTTTGAAGGCATTTTCATTTTAATGACTTCATTCTAGTCTTATCATCATTTAAAATCTACAAATAAAAGAAACATAAAGCAAAAGATATAAACAGGCTGACAAATACATGACAATTAATGAGAGATACTGAACATTATTGCTCTTTACTGTATTTTTAAATAGTACTATCAATCAAAAATTATTTTATGCAAGACTGATACCAAATCCAGGTACCATAATAGATTTGACAGGTATGTTTTTGTACCCTGCTACCTCTTTGTCATACACAGTCTGGTTTTTGCTGACAGATTCTGTTATATATCCACTTATTTGGCCCATGAACAACTGCAAAGAATTAATTTTGGTATTCAGTTCAGTCTTTAAACATGCAACCTGGATTCTTGTTTATTTAGAAATGCAACAAAAAATACCCAACCTTAAATTAATGGATGTTTTTGGGAGTTTTTTAAATACAAGCATAATTTTTCTGGCATCAAATAAGGCAATTTCTTATACAATAGAATTACAAGCCAGTAGTTAATCACAGTACAATATTCACAATGGGGTGTGTGTACACATGGTACTGTCATGTAGCCTGACAGATGGTCCCTTGGCAACACAATGTGATAGGTGAATTCTTCTGCGGAAGGGTATCAAAAAGTTGATGTGCTTGATAAAGGATCAAGATGATTTCACCCTTTCCCTCCATGTGCTCAGTAATAAACAGGCCAACCAACAGAGGAGTGATTTGAGAAGAAGCTCTCAGTCCAATTGGTCTGAGGAGGTCTCAGCCTTATCCAGTAAACTAATCCACAAATTGTAACATGGGATAGAGACAGAATTAAACCTTGTTTGGTTGTATGTATATAAGCTAAAACATCTAAACAGATGAAATAATGAAACATTCAAACAGGACTTAATTGACAAAATAATCAATAGCTACAAACGGGAGCTGAGGGAAACACTAGCATTGTGGCATACGCTGATTTGGAGAGACAGTGATTGAACTCTCAGAAGAGAAAAATACCAGATACCATGTGCCTGAGAATATAACCTTCCATACAGTGTTAAACCTTAACATTTGATGCATTAAAGTTAGGAGATTTTTCAGTCATCAAGTAAGTCTAAAAGTAAACTTGTAAGACCAGTGCTAAAGTTGTTATAGCAAATGAGACTCAAAATTTTTTATATGAGTGAAAGTTGTTTGGAGAATGGTTTGTTATCATCAGGGAATGACTGCAGGCTGCTGGGACTGTATGCAGTGGATGGTCAAGGGACAGGACAGACCGAGGGCTGCATTGTGCCAGAAGCTTGCTCAGGTGTCAGGAAGAACAAAGAAATACAAGGTGGCAAAGGCACAGAGTGGATTTCCAAATGCCTGAAACATCTTAATCAGGTTTACACAGGAAGTTAGACTCTACAGTGCTTATCTGAGCTGAACAGAGTTGCTGAACTTTCTCTCTTGAGCCTTTAGTTAAACTGTGAGGATTTGAAAAGCACAAGCAAGTTTCCCGAGTGCAGAATATGAATTAAGGCAAAGCCACATCAGGGAAAAGACACTGAATTTTTCTTTTCTATTTAAACATTATACTTCCTTTGTTGAAAACACTCTGGGCTAAATATGCTGATATAATACTTGCTTTCGGTCAAAAGCTGTCTCCACATAGTTTTACTTTTAGTAATGAACTCTTTTAAACCATTCCCTCCCCAAATTCCATTCACAGCAGATGTTTGAGAAGGAAAACCAGAGCACTTGGGACTTCTGCCACTCTTACTACTTTCCCTTGCACTGATACCCAGAGAGTTTCACAGCAAGAAATTGTAACAGAGAATCTCGTTAATCATCCATACCAAAACCAACTGAGTTTCTATTGTGGTTGTCATGTCACTGAAGGGGAGCAAGCCATCATCACTCTGCTCTGAAGTGACACTTGTGAGGCACTGTGCTTAATTTCAGATATGCCACTTCACATCAGAGCCTATTATCTTAATCACAGCAGTGTCATAACATAACTATATGACCTCTTCAGCACTCAAAATAGGGCTGTCTACATGGCTATATGTTTATCTTTCATCTGAGGCTAAAATGCACTTACAGTAAAGCACCGCTCATGCTGAATTATTCCTATTTATTTGTTTGGTTTGTTTTGTATCGTAAACTTTTTTGCTTTAGATACTGCAGATCATTAGGCTGTTATTCAGTCTTTCTGTGTTTCCAGGTATAATACCCCTCCACTGAACTTTAGGGGTTCTGGTTTACCTGACTTATTTATGTATTACATATGCTGATATATTTAGATACATACCAGAAGTAATTCTATGAACTAGCACCCTAAGAAAACAACAGAAGCTATCCTAGGTATTTCATCTAAATCTTAAATAGTTTAGGTACTGGGCTGAGAAGCCAAACATCTTTGTCTCATCCGTCATCTAGATCCTTGGTCTGGACCCCATCACAGCTCACTACCTTGAGCACAGTGGAGGAATTTCTTCCATTCATTACTTTCCTCCCCTTTCCACCCAGTCTTTGCCTCCTGTCCAGGCTTCTTGGCAAAAGACAATGTCTGTCAACATCACTCTTTCCTTAGACACCTTAGCTTGGGAAGGAGAAAAAGTCAAGTTATGGCTCTAGTTAGGTGCCCTAGGCCAGACAGCACCACTTTTCCCTCCCTTCATGGTTTGTTGGTTCTTGTTCTCTATGTTGGCACTATATATCACTTTCTTAGGTGACTGACCTTCTTTTCTCACTCTATAGAAGGTGGAAGTACCTAATTTATCACTGGAAATCCTATTTTAGGACACGCATGCTTAATTTTGTGTTATGCAAAGTATGTAAGTATTTAAGTTTATTTTGGTTCTGACCTTCATACATTGAGAAGTAATACTGAATAACAATCCACATTCCGCATGCACTTCAGGTATCTACCTCCAAACGGGAATATAATTTTGTTTAACTATTTTGTTCAAAAATAATATGTGGCAAACAACTGATTTTTTTTACTGTTTCTTTGGATGTGCAATATATTTTACTGTACATATTTATTTGCAAGTCCTTTAACTGAATTAACTTATCAGAACTTATACTGTCTACATCTAGTTCTGTATTCAGGCCAAAGCCCTGAAGCTACAGAAATAAATATAAGCCATGTATAACTGGCTTTATTTATAAAATTTCTCTCTCCTAATAAAATACAATTATGTTTGGTTTCACAATACTGTAAAAGTTAAATTAAGACAAAACAAACAAAGCCTTGTTTATTGACATTTAAAACCAGATAAAAACAAACATCTTGTCCAGCAAACCCTGCAGGGCTCACTACTTCTCTGAGGTAGCATCCCAAACTTCATATAAAGCAGAGTTTCTTCTAGGACAATGTAGCAGAAGCACCTGTAGCACCCTTAAATTTGAGGTAAAGTAAGGTGTACTAAGCACATTTGTCTTGAACACAAACACAATAAAGCATGGTAATCTGTGACTGTATATAAGAATTCTATAACATGGTATGACTGCTAAGAGAGTTTCATATATACAACAAAACATAAATATATGAACAAAATGTAGCCACAAAAGGGCAAATCAGATTTGTGGTACAACTGCACAACTTAGGTGCAGGAGAATATGTTCAAGCAGTAAAATCTGCAAGGAAACAGCTCAGGATTTACAGCAGTAAATAAAGACGTAATGAAACCAAAATGGTCCGGCAGAACGAGCAAGACAGATGTCTGATGGAACCAGAATAATCCTAGAGAATACTCAAGAAAGATGTCTGGCAAAACAAGAGCAAGCACTAGACACAAAAATAAGATACACTATGTCAAGGGCAGATAAGATCATTCCCTTTTCTCCTGGGAAGGACATGAGGACCATGACAAATTAGCAATGGGAGGAGCTCAATGGCCAAGATAATACCAACCATAAATACTAAGTACTCAGTGTCACCTCCCTGGTGATGGATATATATATATATATACATTTGCAATATTTGTATATTTATATGTACAGTGTGGTAACATAACTGTGCATATATATGCCACCACATATATTCAGTAACACCCAAAACAACTGGAGCTTTGCCTCCTCAGATAACCCTTTCAGGGTATCTTGGATATCTCAGGGATATGCAATTTGATTCCAGCTTCCAAATGACACTATACAAAAGCACAGAGCCACATTATAGTCCCCTCCTGCCAGATTTAGGAGGATCTTTGAACTGCTCAGAAGTACAAGTTTGGCTCATCCAAACACAAAGAAGTTGCAGTTGCCTGGCAGGAGGAATTTCATATTCTTCACTTGGTTGTATTGCACTTTCAGGACTCTGCTTCCTCCTGACACTGCACTTCAGTCTACAGGATTCATCTCTACTTACAACAATCACCCTGAATATTTTCTTCACTTCAGATCACAAGGTCTTAGTTTCAACTTTTAGCACATAAGGGAAAGAGCAACCTGACACTCATCATAGAGCAGCTCAAGTTGACTTGTCGTACAACATTACCTGCAAACATTAGAAATCTTCAGGTGTTTCAGGGGCTATTGTCAGGTCTAATTTGCGAAAAAAGAAGGGTTACAACAGAGAAATTGCATGATGCAACACTTTCTGAACCTTAGAAATCAAGGCTGAGGGATATATAATTACAGATCATGTAGGACTTAATACAAAATTCCAAAATTTTGTTCAGTAAGATAAGAATTATCCAGAGCAGTAGTTGTGCAAAGCAGTGTTTGCTATCTGGACTCTCACCAGTACCAAAAAAACCCAACCAAACAAACAAAAAAACCAAACAAAAAAACCCCCCAACAACAAGCAAACAAACAAAGAAAAAAAACCCCAAACCTCTGATAGAACATTTATCATGGCAAAAACAAGCTCTGCACACCATAGGAATGTGATTTGGAGGTCAGTATACTTCTATGCTACCACAGAATGCACTGATTTTATATTAGATATTATTTATTTTGTTATTTTCCCAGTCTCAGTGATCAAATTAAATAATGACCACAGTAGAACTGGATCCATTTCAAATTAACCAATAATGTAGTAGTTTCTGTTTATTTCTCATGGCCCTGCCATAATACAAGCATGTCTTTATTTAGTTTCCTGACTGTGTTATACTTACAGGATGAACACATGTGACACAACCATTTAAAACTCATGCTAGGCAAAATTCAAGTCTGAGAAAATCTCTTACTTTCATCTTTATGGATTGTTTTACATCTAGACACAATTTGGATGTATCTAAATTCAATTTTAGTAGCAATAACAGGACATATGCTGAAGTGCCTTTGATTTTTAAAATGGCTTGTTAGGTGGTATTGACACTGGATTACTTCACAAGTGGAGAAACTCACAAATTTTAAATCTATAATATACTTCAGGGACTTGACAGAGTTCATAATGATTGATAATGGCAAAAAGTACCTTTAAGATGAAGAAGTCCCTATCAGATAGACAGAACACAATAGCATAGATTATTTTTATGGCTTCACAGATATTTATGGAATATTTGAAAATATGCCTGCTAAAGTAAATCAGCCTGATTAAAAATACAGAAGCCAGCAAGATAAGAGGGTGCATGCTGTGGATGCCAATCCATTCCCCAGATACTCTCAGATAAAATACCTGTAGGGTTAAGTCTGATCTTGTTGGAGGAAGCTCAGACTACAGAAAAGAACTGAGGTAAGAGCTCTTACAAAACATCTTTTAAAATGTAACTTGTTGGTTGAGCAATTTGAAATAAAACTCTGTCATTTTTATTTCTACAGACTTAAATAAATACTGCTTTGAGTTCCTTTCACCCATGATGAGTAGCTCAAATTACACCTGTAAAAATGTCCCCAGAGATCAATGCTTGGTTTTATTTTAAAATGCTTTGGCAAACATAGTACAACAGAGTTTTCTGCTCTCTTATTTCTACCTCTTCATGAGTAAACAGGCATTCCATGTAACCTCAAAGCAAAACCAACCAATACTGATAACTCAAAAACAAACAAAAACAAAACAAAACAAAACAAAACAAAACAAAAAAAAAACAAAAAAAAACCACCAAAAAAAAAATCACTTGTGCACTAGAACTATACATGCATTAGAGAGAAGAGAGATGAATTCTTGAGAGGTGTTTCCCAGGAAAAGGCTGGCTTATGGTGGAAGGTTGATAAATATAGATGAGGAATTAAGTAAAAAGTTGTTTCTTGTAGAAGACTTTAATCAAGAGAGTATCTATGCTTAAACTGCCAGGTTTTATATCAGGGCTGATATCCAGAACACAAAAGCCTCTATACGTCAGTTAACATGCAAAAATACACAGACGTACAGGTGGGCTGGCTGATTTTGGCTTCAGTGACATCCCAGTCAAACAAGTGAGGGACAAGGTCTGTGTCACTTTCTGTGAGCTGTGTTTGCCCCACAGTGTTGGAGTTGTCCCTGAGTTCATCAGATGGCACGAAGTCACCTTTGCAGGTATGCATGGAGGCCAGGAGACTGGAGAGGAAGGAGGAGAATAATCATTCCAAAAAGCAATCCATCATCTCTCATCTTCCTCTCTCCCAGTCACCGTGTCTTTGTGCCATATCTCCCTCCAGGTAATTAACTTGAATGGATACAATTGGAAAGAGTTTTGGAAGAAACCACAGGGCCGGGAATTAAACAGAATTTCACAGATGCTGAATGCATTGAATTAACTCCTTGTTTTTTTAATATGTTGTATCTTACAGCTTTATAATAACTTATGGTTGTTTCACACTGTAGGCAAGAGAGAATACGGCTTTTCTCTGTGCCATTTACAGTTAGCCTGATAGTTTGCAATTTCTCTTATTGTCAAGGCTAGTAAATGTTATAAATTATGTGTAACTATGGAGTAGAACTTAGGCCTCATCTTGCATTTATCATCACTTTACTGTAAGCCAAGAAGGAAGCATAAATTTAGAATACAAGATGACAGAGGGAAATTATGAGAAAGATGTTCCTTAAGGTCCCTTCTAACCCAAACCATTCTATGATTCTAATAGAGGGTAAATTTAGATTAGATATTAGGAAGAAATTCTTTCCTGTGACTGTGGTGAGGCACTGGAACAGGCTGCCCAGAGAAGATGTGATGCCCTGTCCCTGGAAGTGTTCAAGGTGAGGCTGGAGGGGACTTGGAGCAACCTGGTCTAGTGAAAGGTGTCCCTGCCGATGGCAGGGGGATTGGAACTAGATGAGCTTTAAGGGCCCTTCCAACCCAAACCGTTCTATGATTATATGAAATAGAGTGAGTAATGAAAATACCTTCACTCTAGTCTTTCACTTCACAGTCACAGCACAGCAAACAGACCATTAAAAGCCAAAACCAACCAACTAAAAAACCACCAGAAACCAAAACCCACAAAACAAAGCAAGAACAATGCATGATATTGCATGATGACCTTCATCCATAGGGATGAATAAACTCTCTGGAAATAGAGAATGGTCTTTTAAAGGTTCCAAAATAGATAATACAGCTCTATGAATTCAAAAAATGTAATTCTTTTAAAAAAAGAATATGCAGTATATATTACATGATTTTGCTCTTTAGAAGAATAATTCACTACACTCAGTTTCATCTTTAGATGTCGATTCTAGTAGCTATTGCAATTGTTTTTCACAAAGTATGACAAACATGCTTACATTCCAAGTCATATTAGGATTCAATGGCAGGTAAATGCCTAAATACATTAAAGGTTAGTGTTGACTTTTTGAATTCCAGATGGTAGATCCTCAAGCATGCCAAATTCAAAAGGAATGAAGATACCACACATCTATAAGACATAGTATGTCAGCAATAATGACAATTAAAAGCATCTTATAAAACTATATAAATAAAGAGTATTAAAACCAAATAAAATGTATAAGCGAAGAAATGTAAATTTGGACCAAAGCCAAGAAGACAAGTAGTTGTGGAACTTTGTGATATAGGGAGACTGAGAGGAAGGTCACAATGAAATTTTAATAAATAAATTAAACTTAAAAAAAAAAAAAGGTAGTTGCAACACAGAAAGAGAGTAAGTTCAAAAGCAAAGTCAAGTACGAATAAGACTCTGGAACCTGGTACAGAAATTGTATGCCTATCCCTGGAATTAAAACTTTCAGAGAAGAAGGTTTTATCTGTTAGACTTTCTTTACAATTCAGTTATAGTTTAGATACAGCTGCAGCTTCATCTGTTTCAAAACTTAATTTCACAAAATTCATTTTAGGTAGGTTGCTACATTTACCACTGAAGCTTTGAACTTTTTCAATTCCATTTGCCACTTCAGTCCTCAATGCAGTCTTTTAATTTCATTTTCTGTCACCTTCAAATATAATTTCAGCAATTTCCCTTTCATATCTTGCCTTCTTTAAACTGTGAATCTCATTTTACAATATGGTCTTGCAAATATATGTAACTAAATAGTTGCATTTCCTTATCTTAAATTTCCCATGTCTTAATCTCTTTTTCATGGCTATCGATATCATTTCACACTGTCATCTATAGAGCATCAGAGAAAGTCACTTCCTATAGAAGCAAAACTGCAATTTAAATTTGATCTTACAAGATATTTTGGAGCAGATGGGTTTTATTGTGTGCCTCCTTGGCCTGAATCTGAATGAATCACTGAGTCATGCAATGACTTGGAAGTTTGCAGTAATTGCTTGTTGATTTTCTTTTGGCCATTTGAGGCTGAAAGCACTTTTGATTTCTTTATTATACATTACAGGAAGGTCACTGATTTGATTCGTAATAGTGTTCAATTCTGCAGTTAATGTGTGTCAAACACAGTGTAAATGTTTGCTTTATTATGTCTACAACACTCCTTATAATTGACATCTAAATTGTAATCAATGCATTTATCTCAAATTGAAGGTTCTCAAAATGAAATAGATTTATCCAGGGAAATAGAGATTTATAAATTGTGATAGCCTTAATCCTTATTTTAACACTTTTAGAAGGCAGGAGGACAAAGTGCACTTCAGCCAAATAATAATAGTGCAATATTTTGTTTGAGAATATTAATATACAATGTTAAGTAATAATTTTGGATACTACACAGAATGTCTATAGTGATTGTTTTATGAGAAAACACATAATCTCAGAAGCATAAATAAGCTTTTTTCTTCTCTGTTGTGGAAAATAGAAACCCTGGGATAATACTGGCCAAATCCTCCTTGGCTAGATAGGTCAGCTGCAATTCTCCACATAAAAATGCAAGTTAGTTTTTAAGAGGCTCATGTCATACATATATTGAATGCCTTTGTCCATGTCTGTCCTCTAATAGACAAATTCTACCATAACACTGGTCACTTCTAGAAAACAACAACACTCTTCTGCTTTCTAACATGATTCCTGGGGGTTTTCTGTGTTCAGTTGGGCAACAAGCTACTAAATGCTTCCTTTAAAATAGCATGTATCATGTTGTGATACTGAAGCATTATTACCTTATTGCCATTGCTTTTACCAAGGTGTGCCCAAAGAAAGAAAGAAAGAAAGAGAAAGAATCAGTCCTGATGTGTCCAGGATATTTGTCACAGAAAAGTGCTCCCCTACCTCCATATGACCCTTTCTGCAGCCACATCTCTTTTTTTCTCACAGTATATTACTACCAACAATCCTTGGCTGTTCTTACCAACCCTCCTTGTTTGGCTCCACAACTATCTGGCTACTGGTGTTTGAGACACACATTAGTGCCTTCTACACACTATGTGCAATGCTGAAAGTGGGAAGGCTCCTTTTCAGTGTGACACTTGTAGCAGTTACCAATGACAGTAGTGATCGATGGAGTCTGCATTCTGGAGATTCTTTTCTAAAATAAATAGAAAACACACCTCCTGTTTTTAGAAAAGTGGTTGGAGTTTTTGGTTTTTTTGTGGGTTTTTTTGTTTGGTTGGTTTTTTTTTTGTTTGTTCGTTTTTTGGTTTTGTTTTTTTTTTTTTAATCTCTATTCAATTTCAAAGTCAGTCTTCTCTGTTTTCCCGCTTTTTGGGAAACCCCAGCTATGTTTCAGCTGGTATGGAAAGCAGGAAACAAATTTTCACATCAATATTGCTAAGGTGAGGTTTGCTCATATGACTGTTTGAGAAGATATACATGTGTACTGTGTGATTGCAGAAATTATTAACTCTGCACATCTTCAGCTGCTTACCTGTACTTGCTTAGCTGAAAAACAAGACGTCTTGCAATGGTCTGTTTAGCCTGAATTGGATCAAGGAGTTCTCAGAGAGTTTAAGAAGAAAACAAGCCTCTAGCTCATTTGACAGTTGTGTTCTTTCCTGTGTAGTACACTTGTAGCCAGAGGCTGCAGGGCCTCATGCCTTGTTATGAAACCATTTCTGTGTCACAGTAATTCAAAAGAATCCTTGATGTGAAGTTTTCACTGTCACAAAGGTTAGACTCAGCCACATGAACATAGAGCAAAACAGGAGGAACCTTTTGACAGAGTCCTTGCACTCCAGGATAAAGAGTTTTCTTTCTAAGCACCTTTTTTTTTTTTTT
>VXBX01000228.1:149189-167037 GCA_013400415.1 Scytalopus superciliaris | reverse complement strand
TTTTTTTTTTTTTTTTTTAATTTCAAATCAATGCACAAACTGCAAAGTGAGCATATGACTCATGCACTCC
The DNA here is from genome assembly GCA_013400415.1 of Scytalopus superciliaris. Lineage (NCBI taxonomy): Eukaryota > Metazoa > Chordata > Aves > Passeriformes > Rhinocryptidae > Scytalopus > Scytalopus superciliaris. The sequence goes on along the minus strand of VXBX01000228.1, from coordinate 166,967 downwards.
ACAACACAGTCCTGGCATCTTTTCATGAATACAGTTACAATCATAATCTGTTGTCATATATATATAGTGGAAACATAGACAAATACTAATGAGAGCATCCAAAAAATATTCAGAAATATGGATAAATGTAAAATCATGCATGCAGCTGTCCTGAATTAACTTTTCCCGTGAACTACCTAGAAGAAAGAGATAGTTCCATCTGTGTTTGGCTGTGAGCTCAGTATCTTAGTGAAAATACCTTTCACCTCACATTTCCTTAAGTTCCCAAAGAGATACCTCTGATGCTAAGAAATATGTTATATTAGGCAGTTTTTCATATTGCAGATTTTCCTGCTAGTGAATTACGCTTTTCTTATTTTGGCAAAAGCCTTCTATCTTGTACAGGCCAGCTGCCTCTTGTTTACCAAAGTTCCTGTAATTTGTGTGGGACAAAAGTTTAAGATTCTTTATAATGAAAATAGCAGCAAAATTCCGGTCCAGAACTTGCCCTATTTATAAATATGCAATGGCGAGAGTTTTGTTAAGTGACCCGTGCCCCACTGGGGTATGTGTCCAAATGGATTGATCCATGGACTGGAAAGAGGACTGGGAGAAGGAATTACCAGTATATGCAAGGTCTTGATTCTCTTCTGTTTTCCACAGGTTTCTAGCACTCACTTGAAGGAATTCTTAAGAATGTGAATGGTAGATGACTAGGAGTGCCATGCACCACAGGAAAGGAATAGAAATATTAGGGGAAAACAAACAAACAGCAACAACAACAACCAGCAAACAAACAAACCTCAAACACCAACCAAAACCAGTGAAGGAATATGTTGTAAATATTGCACTATAGCCAATTTAAAATTAACAAAGAAAACTGAGAAATGTGCTTATGCATGTCATAGGATTTCTTTCTATTGGTCAAAAAGGCTGATAACCCTAATTTTGTAGGAAAAAAAGAACATCATTTTTTCTCACTTTAACAATTTAATATGCAAGAGAAGGGAATAAAATCACTTGAAAAAAATGTGGTTTTCAAAGCAAATAAAGGTTGGTGAAGAAGAAAGGTGAGAAATAGAATCAAAGATGGTTTTAGCTATTGCTTAAGTAATACAATCTCTCTAAGGATATTTAAAACACTTGTTGCCGTAACATCAAAGCAAAATACATTTTAGAATGACCAAAGTCTATAAAAAGAATAGACTTTACATATGTGGAGTAAAGTTAGTAATGCTCTAGCAATTCAGGAACCTTTAAATTAATTTGTTTTAAAGGCATGGGTGATGTAAAAATATATACAAGTGACATGTATTAAATAGACTGAGTAGCACTACCATTAATCTTATTTAAGGCTCTTAACATGAACCTACACTGAGCTTTTGGCCATTTATTAAAACATACAGTAGCACAAGGAGTTATGGGAAGACTGACAAGTTTCATGAGTGAATCCTAGCTAGGCAGTGAGTTTGTGGAGGCTATCTCTTTTTAAAACAGATTGCCATTGCATACACTTAAATCATGTACCTAGATCTGTAATGAGGGTAATGTGTGAGATTTATACAGTATTCTTTATTCACAGGTTTCAGACCTTCGGATGAACAAATTTATCAACTGAAGATGGATTTCCCATCAAGAGATGAATGGAACATAACCTTTTCCAAGGAATCTGATACAAAACATCTGTCTTAGAGAAAAATTTCAAATATAGATAGGTATAACTTGGGAACTGTAGCTTCATGGTTTAATTTCATAGGATAGAAAAGTACGAAGCTTTTTCACAGGTTTTTGGTTTGTTTAGAGCTATTATAACAAGCATCAACTAAATGCGAAAAACACATTCCAGAATTAGACAAAACAAAATTTAAACCACTTTTCACAGTTCATGATTAGTGCCAACATTTGAAGTCACTGTGTTGCTGGGAGGAAAACACATGGTGGAAACATGAATCTCCTTTCCTCTTCTCTTGATGATAATGCCGCACTTAACATTTAGCTGTAAAACCAGGTTTGTTTTCCTATCAGAATTCAAATGCATTTCAAATCATCTGGTTTATCTCCTTCATGATCACTGGCAAACAGAAAACTACTCAAAGCCAACAACAAAATAAGCTCTAATCACAAATTCTTTAATCCCAACAAACCAGCTCCTCACCATTGCACCACCTAACACATCTCATTACTATTTTGTACAGCAATCAAAGTGAATCAGGAACTTTGCTGACCAATAATGTCTGTCAGTGCGTGGGACAGCATGAGGTCTGTTCACACTTGCAGATCAAGAACAGACTCATTTGTGGGTAAGAGAGGAATAATATATTACCAGACAAGCAGCAGTCCTCCTTCAGCAGTGAATACTGGCTTTAAAAAGTCGGGACAAGTGGCTGTTCTCGAGTTAGGAGTGCTCCTCAAAACACCCTTCTTAAACTAAAATTAGTAAATTATATATTGCCTTCCATGAAAACTGAGAACTGTGCAAACCCAGTTACAGTGAATCATTGGCCCAGTAGTTATGACACGCTCTGTGTGTGTGTGCATGTGTGTGTGAAAGGTTGTTTCCAGACATCTGTAGGAAGCTATTGACTGTTATTCACAGCACTTTTGAAATCTGGATCAGAATGAATGCCTGCCAATGCCTTTGATAAAAGACAGGAAACTCCCATTCAGCACTCAGCCAGCTGCTGTTGGTACCATCTCATTTGCTGCTTCCTTTTTCCCCTTCAGGAGACTTCTTGGGAGCAGAGTACACACTTTGCCTTTATGAGGAACAATAGGTTGAAATACAGCAAAAGACAAGCTAAACATGAGGCTGGTTTTGTTGTTTGGTTAGTTAAAAAGAGGGAGAATGTTAGAAATCACACTGTATTTTGTTGCACATCGTTTCTGAAGAACACTTCTGCTGCTGTTTCAGCTACTGATGCAAACATTGCTCCCACCATCCTCTCGAGCCTGGCACAAGGATGGCAGCAGGAGATGTCAATGGTTGACTTCTATGGGGAAAGGGCAGATGTTAATCCTAGCCTTACAAAGCCCCTTGGAGATAAATAATAATAAATAATAATAATAAAGGCAACATCATCTTCAAGACTAAAGAGAACATCTAATTTCTTCCATCATGACTTTTTAAGAAGAGAACTTTAGAAGGAATGAAAATATAATTAAATACAAGGTGACATTTTCCCTCAGGCAAGTAAATAGAAACTAACAACAATAATCCCCTTTGTGTGATCACCTTTCTCTTATTAAATTTCAGGAGGGTACTTCACTGAGATCACTTACAGCTAAAGACTAAAAAAGTGAGACTGATCAGGCACAATGCTCTCTTCCCACTCAGAGCACTCCCACATAAAATAATCAGCTCATTTAAACATTCAGACATGATGGTTTTCAATATGTTTACTGATTCCTGTGATAAAAATGTGATTATGTAAAATATCTCTTTCTGACAAGTAAACTGGTAATTTTCTTAAGTGTGCAAGTACAAGAAAAGACAAGAAAATTGTAGAACCACATGTATACCCATTCCTCATAGTTATGGAATGGTGATTATTGTTAAGAATCAGAATATAAAAATTAGTCTATAAATTGTTTTGCTAAGAAAACTGCTGACAGGGAATATACTGATGGAGCAGACTGTGCCAGTATATCTTCTTTAACAGTTTACACTGGTTTTCTTCTTATTTAAGGCAAGATCCCTAACACTGAACTCAAGATAATTAAAATATACAACTAAGTATCTATATAATCAATGGAAGCAAAGGGGAAAGTTGACCTGGTCCAAGACAGTGTCCAAGACAGTTTGGATTAATTTACTTCAAGAAAAGTCCAATCCTCATTGTGGCCTACAGAGAAAAACAAGGTGATTAACTTAGAAAAGACTACAGTCAATGTTTGGGCAGTTTTGATAGTCAGTGGCTTTTAAGAAACAGCAGAAGAAAAAAAAAATTATCTATCTGTGCCTGAAAAATAAATAATTTGTGTTAGAGGTGTGTCTGAGGCCATTACTGGTAGAAGCAACAAGCATTCTTGGAGGTATAACATGTAAATAAGATGTTTCATGTTGGCCAACAGATCTTAATGGCAAAGTGAAGGATAATAAAATTGGTTTGGGATAGGTTGTTCTGGGACCAACAGACATCAGTTGTTTAGGCAGATGGAGGTGACTAGAATATGGCACCAGCCAATGTTAAAAATCCAGCTGTAGCTTTCTATGTGCAAAAAAATTATCAAAAAACACTGTCTGGGAGCAAAGAAGGATAAGCCAGTGTTTTTAAGCCACAGAAAATTCATTTAGATTAATGTAGTGAAAGAAATAAGGACAAATTGTTTTCCTCAACATTTTTCAGGAGGCAGTAAATAAACTCATAGAATCATAGGTGGGAAAGTCTTCCAAAATCATCAAGTCTAAGCTTTGACTGATAACCACCAACAACAGCACTAAGTTCCAATGTCCAGTCATTTCTTGAACATGTTCAGGGATGGTGACCCCACCACCTCCCTGGGCAGCCCATTCCAGTGCTTGACAACCCTCTCTGAAGAAATTCTTCCTGGGAATTCATTCCACATGATTCCATCATGTGAATATTTCTAAAGATCTAAGGATTTCAAAAGTCAAAGCGCCAGTATATGCTTCTGTTTTCTCTTGCTAAAATGTTATTGTGCTTAGTTACCAAATGCAGAAATGTGAAAAAAACTTAAAAAGTCAAGAGATAATTTCTGAAGTGTATTAAACAAAATCAGAATTTCCGTGCTATAACAATTGAGATAATAGCTAATTATTTATGGCTCCTTTAGTAGAACTATCCAGCTGCTCATTTTAAGGTACTGGTGGACAGCACAGCTGCATTTTGTAACACATGATGCAGAAGGAAGAAATTTAGCTTGACTCAAATATTTAAATTTCTTTTTCATCTTTGCCAATGTCAATGGTGTTAGAGTTTGGTTTTGTCCCCATAGCTAAATATCTCAATTTCCAACTGCACTTCAAAATCACAAATATTTCTCACAACTTCCTTCATGTCAAAACCTCCATTTCCCCTTTCAAACAGCTGCAGAAATATCTGATGTCTCAAAATAAAACTGTTTTGATGTTAAAAACACCGTTGAGTGGAACTGAACAAGGGATATTTCCAATGCTCGGTACAATTCATTGCTGCAGTAATTCAGAGGCCACTGGATGAGCATTAGCAAAGAATCAAACCTGTCACAGCATAGTGATATCTTTTTCTTTTGAATGAGTTCCTTGCATTAGGAAATAACATGGCATGTGTTGACACAAGTCTTGACACATTAACCAGAAGGTGTTACAGTCCTCTGCATGCCTTGTGGTACTTGACATAATATTTGAATAGTGAGACACAATAAGCTGTCAGGAATTTTTCTGTCTTCCTGGGGTGTAGTAGTTTCATGTAATTGCACCAAAGTATTTCTAATCTTTTGAAACTGCTGGATTTATATCACTGCCTGACACTTTACATATTGACAGGCATATGCATATATATTTGTATAAACCTGTGATAAGTGTTTGAAGTGTGGTGTCTACTATTTAAAAAATTAGAATTTAGAATATAGGCAAAATTCCTGGTATTAGCAATGAATTAACCTCTGTAGGCTGTCAGGTGCCCACCAATCTATCTTCAGGTCCTCTCACCAGGACCAGAGGAGAAAATACAATGAAAAAGGCTCTCAGGAAAAGTAAGGAGAGGGAGATTATTCACTAATTATTGCCACAAGAAAACCAGACTTGAATCAGGGAAATCAATTTAATTTAATGCTATTTGAAAACAGAGTAAGAAACAAAAACAGTTAGAAACAAAAGCAAAACTAAACTTGCCTTCCTTCCAATACCCCCTCAGTCCTGGGTCTACTGCCTCATACTGCTCTTGAGTGTCACAGGGTGATGAGCAATGAAGGTTATGGTCAGAAACTCGTCTCTCACTGCTAGGCTCAGCTTTGGCCAGGAGTGGGTCTGTGTCAGAGCTGGCTGGAACTGGCTTTGTCTGACACTGGGGAGTTCCTGGTGCCTTCTCACAGCACTCACCCCTGCAGTGTCCTTGCTACCAAAACCTGTCATGTAAACCAAATAAAGTAGCTCTGCCAGATTTAATTGCTTTTGATCTGGAGAATGCAACTGAAAGAAGAAAAAAAGTTTAGTCCCTGAAATTACCCATTCAATAATGCACATGGCCAGACTTCTCATATCAAGGCAATAATATTTACAATAAGCTATCACATTGTCATCAAGCAGTAATGAAGTCCATATCTTATTGATATTAGATGGGTTTACATTATACAATAAATATTGTGTATCCAGTCTCCCAGCCAAAAATGGATGCAGTGTATGTGAATGTTTAGCCACCCTTAAATTTCAAGCACCTTCATTTTATTAGTTGAGAAATTTACCTTGGGCAGGACCATGACTTAAGCAAGACATAACAAATAAAACGCCTTATCTTAGATAACTTTAGATATAACATCTCATCTGTCTTCTGAGATACCTTAGTGATGTTGCTTCTTTTCTTCATTGGTCATTACTTGGGCAGTAATTTTTAAAAAAGTTCTGCCCTAATATTGTAAAAAAACCTGGTCATCCTAGAGAAATTTCTGCTGTACTTACCTGTACTGGTAAATTAATCTGAGACAAGTTCTTTCCCTAGTTACTCCATGAGACTATTTATCATCCTTAGTGTAATAATCTTTGAGAAAAAACTAGAACAAAAGGATTCTTAAGCTGGATTTAATCAACCATACCAAGGAGCAAATTGTAGCAGTTTTGGTTCACAAGTACTGAGAAGTGATGAGAAATAGTTTCAGAAAAAGTGTTCTTTCATTTTTATGAACTTTGGTGCTTATCAACACTTCATGAACTTTTGGAATGAATTTTTATGGTCAACTACAAGAGTACAATTCCAAGGAGAACTCCGATAACACTTCTAAAGGCCCTAAATGCATTCAGATCATGTAAGCTGACCTGACACCTAGGGAGAGCACCACAGGACAGAAGGGTCTGGATAATGGCATCAGATAATGGTACAGTATTTATATGGTGATCTTTCCATTCTCTTCCTACTATGCAGAGAGAGATTGTTCTCCTGTGGCTTCAATGATAGACTAACACTACCTCTGCAATCAAGTGCTTTTATTTAAACAGACTCTCCTCTCCTAAGCTTTGCTGAATGTGTCTGAATTTCACCCTGACGTAGAAAGCCAGTGCAAAGATTATCTATCCTTTACTGATACACCTCTTGAAAAACTTTAGCCTAAAGGAGTCAGCAATGGGTCATGTTTGAATCTCTCTGTAAATCAAAGAATCATAGAATATGCGGAGTTAGAAGGGACCCATAAGGATCATGAAAGTCCAACTCCTGGTCCTGCACATTACACCAAGAGTCACACCATGTGCCTGAGAGTATTGTCCAAATGCTTCTTGAACTCTGTCAGGTTTGGTGCTGTGACTACTTCCCTGGAGAGCCTGTTCAGGTGCCTGACTCTCCTCTGGGTGAAGAACCTTTTCCTAATATCCAACCTAAACCTCCCGTGACGCAGCTTAATATCATTCCCTGAGGTCCTGTCACTGGTCACCAGAAAGAAGAGATCAGTGCCTGCCCCTCTGCTTCATCTTGTGAGGAAATTGTAGACTACAATGACATGTCCCCTCAATCTCCTTTTCTCCAAGCTGAACAGACCAAGTGACCTCAGCCACTCCTCATATGGCTTCCCCTCAAGGCCCTTCACCATTACTGAAGGGTCTAGATTTAGTTTAGGTTCAGAGATTTAGTTTAGGTACAAAAGAATAGATGACAAAAAAAAATAAAATGGCTACCTCCCAAGTGACACTTCAAATGTTTAGGTTTTGAGGCAAAGCATTTCCTTACCTTCAAATATACACTTTACTTTGAGTGATTCCAATCAATGCTAATTATACCTCAAACATGCTGCTGAACTAGTGCCTTATTGCAGTACTCTGCTGCACGTGCCACGCTTACCATAGAGTGACAGAATGAACTGACAGAAAGTGACAAAAATAAGAAAATAACCAGTATTTGACTTGCTGCCGAGGTCACCTTAGCTACTTTGAAGTGGTTTCAGTTCAAGTATATTGATAACTCCCACTGTTTTCCTCACAAGCTGCATTATAGAAGTTTGTTCCATGTCAGGTCACCACACTCATGATGGACAACATAACACTATACAGGCAGTAAAGCCCTGGTGTCTCTCAAGATCAGATCAGTTGCCCATGCAGAAAATTCAGGCCAGTGACAGCACTCTGTGGGGCTGCCTATCCTCCCAGGTAAGCCTGTCTGGGCTGCCTTGGAACTTCCTGAGAGATGGTCCTGTAGATAGTCTGTTTATGGGAGCAGTAGTATTCACACAGTCTGATGCGATTTCAGCTGCTCCTGTGCCTGCACAGCAGCTGATGTGTTGATGTGGATGAAGAGATCAGTAGTCAGGCTGAAAACAATAATTACTTCAAAGTAAGAATGACAGGAAAAGCAAAAGCAAGAAAAAGCTGTATGTACATTACTGTCTTTTTAATACGAGGCTTAAATGACAAAATACTACTCCAAAAATCTATTGTCAGGTCGTAAAACTCATTTAAAAAATATTCAGTATAATGACTCAGGATATGTATTAAATCAGCTTTATTCTACTCTATCCTTACACAGTACAGGTGCAACGGACATATTCAAAGTGAAGAAATTGCAGCTGTGAATGTTGTCAGTTGTGGATTGTATGTGTTTGAAGTAAGTATCAGATGACTCATCTTTTGATCACTTTCCCTAATTTCCTCAATGGACCATGGGAATGTTATCAAAGGCACTTTCCACACATAACTTTAGCAATTTAAGAAATTAGCATCACTGGCACCTTATTACTTCTAGTTAGATGTTTCTGCAGCCACAGTTGAAATTCTTAAAGTTAATGTAAAACAAATCATCTCTGTTTAAATTTGACAACAGCTAGAGCTACTGAATATACAACTGTCACCTGAATGTTACCCCCCCTGGCACTGAATACCATGGGTTCATGGAAAAACTGATAAACCACAAAATCAGTCAAGTTGGAAAAAAGACCTCAATCATCAAATCTAACCTTTCATCGATCCCCATCTTGTCAACTAGAGCATGGCACTACGTGCAACGTCCAGTCATTTTTCCACCACCTCCCTGGGCAGTCCATTTCAATGCTTGACAAGCCTTTCCATGAAGAAATTTTTCCTGATCTCCAGTCTGAGGATCCCCTTGCACAGCTTGACCCTCTGTCTTCTCATCCTGTCACTGGTTGCCTGGGAGAAGAGGCTGACCCCCACCTGGGTACAAACTCCTTTCAAGCACTTCTAGATAGTGATAAAGTCTCCCCTGAACCTCTTTTTATCCAGGCTACACAACCCCAGGTCCCTCAGCTGTTCTTTATATGACTTACAAAACAAAAAGTTTTTGTTTGTGCAACATCACCCACTTCTTACCAAGACCTGTTAATAACAGAAACCATCCTGAAATGAGGGGCTCAGCAGCTGCTAAGCCAAAGAATTAGAAGGAAACACAGACTTCTTTGTTCAAAGGCAGCATCTCAGTGCAGAAATGTATTTAGAATCTTAGGATCATAGAATGGTTTGGGTTGGAAGAGACCTTGAAAATCATCTAATTCCAAAAAAAAAATAAAATAAAGGCAGTAAAAGTATTTAAAAAAATAAAAAAAAAAAAAAAAAAAAAAAAAAAAGAGAAAAAAAAATTAAAAAAAAAAAAAAAAAAAAAAAAAAAAAGGAAAAAAAAAAAAAGAAAGGAAAAAAATGCAGAAAGAGGCATATGACTATTAGTCCTTTTTCTGGTGATTTTTATTTTACACTGAGATTTTTTTGGGTGGAACTCTTCAGGATGACTCAGAACTTCCTTAGGTCAGTGGTGCAATTTGCAATGAAGTTCCCTTTTCATTCTTTCTTTCTTTCCCCTTTACCATGTATATTTCCAGGAGCATGGAAGATTCAGCAAGGCCCACACAGAGTGAACACACACACACACACATGAAATATTTCCTGTGCCTTAAGTTGCCCATCAATAGTAGTAGCAAAAATAATATGGTCAGTCATCTCTGGAGCAGTGAACAATAAAGAATCCATGGGACCCAGGGAGCTCCACAATTAGATGGCATATGAAGAGCAGGATCAAAAGTTTACATCTGTGTATTTCTCCTACATTCCTTTTTAGATAAATTATATTTACTTACAGACATAGATATTTTTTAAAGTTTTGCATTACTGTGCTTTAAAAAAAAAAATCCTAACAGCCAGGATGCTTACTCAGTGACATGTTTTTTTGTAAAGACAACAAACAGTTGAAAACAAAACCCAAAGAAATATCATTTTCTTCTTGTCCTAAGCCTAAAACAAAGGTTTTTCTATGAATCTTGGTTTTTTTTCAAGAGCATATATATACAAAAGAGTACAGCATTCCAGGACACAATTCATGTGGAATTCTACTGAGTAGCAATAAACCTTAAAAAAAGGAAGCATAAAAGCATATTTTAAAGATCTTTTTCAGTGAAATGTTATGAGGTTAGAAGCATTAGCTCATATACAAAGCACCTCTCTCCTGGCACTTCTATCACAGACTTTCTGATTTAATGCTGAGGTTTTGTTACCTGATGTGTCAAATGAGTTTTGACTCTGACACATGGAAAAATATTGTTAAATATATTTTTTCAAAAATCAATGTATTCAAACACCATAAACAACTTTTGTAGAGCTGCAAAGGCTATTAATGAGAGCTACATAGAGAGATTAAAGGAATTCTTTTCCTCTGGATGGTTCTTTAGATTTTTCTTTGCTTCAGTAACTAGGGTTGTATTATTCCAACGCTACAGGATCTTATCCACACTGAGCCTAAACTGGCACAGTGCCACTAACTCCAGAAAAGATAAGCACATTTATTTATGCTTCTTGAGACTCTGGACAGTTACTGTTTATACATGGATTGCCCGGGACAGGATTTTACTTCCTTCCCATTCCTCTTATGCACAACATTGTGATGCATATGTAGGACACCTAGAGTGTGATCTCTTATGAAGAGGATCTTTTCTCCTGCTTTATTAATCTTTCTCAGGAATGTGTACCTGGAGAGAAGAAATGCTTTTCTTCAGTCACAGATACATAAGTCTTTGAAATTTAGTCTTTAGAGAAAACCCTTTTTGTATTGTACAGAGTCATACTGTGAGTAACAAAGTCCATAAATAAAAGAGTGCCACAGAGCTCACAGGTTATCTGTTTAACAACGACAGCTTTGTTCTTCTTGCTAATTTAACACATTTCAGTATGCTACGATTCTGTGATTTAATCATTCTTAACAATAGATTAAAACGATTCTCACTGAGATTTGAAAAGCAAGAGCAGCCAGAACACAGGCCTAAATCAATGTGTGCCCTGCAAGTGGGTTGAAAATTAGAAAAGGTTGGATCCTTTATTTGATTGCATGAAAATAAAATTAAAAGTCGTAGGAAGTCTCTAACTTCTATGTTTCCTGGAATACAATAACAAAGTAAAGGTCTATTGACAGCAATGAGAATTTAGGCACTGAGTTGAGTTAGATTAAATTATACCTTACGGAAATTTTAAAATTGAAGGAAAAAAAAGAAAAAATGCTTGCATTTATTTTAACTCAGTAAGATGAGATTCTTCATTAGTTTTATTTAATGCTTTGGCTTTACTACACACTTCATTTATATTAGGCTAATCTATCAATAAAATTAAATAATTTTCTGAATTCACTGTATAACCCTTCATCAAGCTGCAAAATTTAATTTGAAGATATGTTTTTATCTGTAATTAAACCATATACCAGGTGCTAAGTATTTATTTAAGCATTTTGCGAAAGGAACTCTAGACTGATTCGATCCCTAAAACAGAGTTTTCCATGGAAACAGGTTAGGGAAAGGAACACCTGTTGGAGGGCTGTGATCACTTACAGCTGACAGATGAAAGAGCAAAGTTCTAAAACAGCAAAAGAGTTATTGCCAATCGCTCAGCAGCTCAAGACAAGCAGAACTAAAAGCTCTGCAAGGCAGGAGGGAAATTTGTCAGTCCTCTGGCTTTTCCATGACATTTCTTTAGCAATGTTTGGCACTTGTTTTCTGGAGCAGTGTTTATTCCTGGAGGGCTAGTGGAGCCTCTCCTTACTTCTTGGATCCCGTATCAAAGACATGGATGAGTGGCTACTGCTTTTGACAGAAGAAAAGCTACAGAATAATAAAAAAAAAATCAGACAAATACTTAGTCAAAGGATGACCCTCCCTCCTTTTGTTGCTGTTCCTGATACAAGGATGGGGAGATCCTGGAGCCTAGCATAAAGAATTTGGTGAACTGGGCAAGTACAGACTTGAAGGTTTTAGAGGCATGAAATAGGCTGAAACCCAATGCAAATTATTCTAAAATTCTTAAAAATACTTCATAAATAAATAAAAATGGTTGGTTTAATTTAGAAAATTAAACTTCTAATGAATATATGTGGGTGACTTAATGTCATGTTTTCAAACATAATGTTTCATTTATAGATTTCAAGTATTTGAATAAAGAGAAGGAAAGCACTGGACAGGTAACTGTGGTGATAGTTCATTTCTGCTGACATTAGAGTTAGTAAGACATCAATTGTGAAAAATTTTACCTGACATTATTGATGAAACAGGGAATATGACAAAAAAATTCCAATAACTCTTTCATTTATTTAATAGATTCATGGACTTCTCAGGGCAGAGGGGAACTATTATGATCTCATCATCTGTCTGCTTCTATTACTCAGGTCATACAACTTTCTTGATTTAACTTCTGTGGCTGAACTGAAATACCAATTGTTCTAATATTTTTAAATGTGAATTATTCCTAATCAGGATATGTCTGTCTACAACTTCCATATGCCATAATTCATTGTACATTTTCCTGCTATATTTGAGAATCTTCTCAATAACATTTTTATTCATTATGTGATTTCCTATCAACTGTAATCAAGTCACATTCAATAAAAGGTAGAATCAAGGTGGATTTCATGAACTCTGATTTTTACTGTGGAATCTTTACATATGGACAAATTTTACCTCACTATTAGGTTTTTCTGCTTTTCTCTACTAACTTTTACTGACTCGGTTTTGAGGAGAAATTCCAAGGAAAGGACACAGAACTAAAACTGACAAACTAGGAAACCATTTTAAAGTGGGAACAAACTAATGGAGCATAAACCAAGAGAAATCTGTCTGTGCAGACTGTAAAATTAACAACAGATCCACTAGTCTAAAATGCCTGGTGATCTCATCAGTCAGTCAGTTTCAAGAAGTAACTCTAAATATTTGACTCTCACTGTAGAGATATCCTGTTGCCACATATACTTTGGAGAGGATGACCTGCTAGTCAACATCAGGTGGCTTAATGTCAGAAAATTGTCTCCTTGTTTAAAGAACACTGGGAAAAAGCCACGAAGCATCTGCCCAGGAACAACACCCAGTGATTAACCAGATTGATCCCATTTGTCTGGGACAATCCAGAGAACCAGACACAGCACAGAAAAACGTGCAGGGATGACCAGGGCAGAGTCACAGCAGCAGGACCTCAGAATATTTGGTTTGTGCAGGGAGCTCTTCAGGGACACAAGACTCTCAAAGAGCTCCATAGGAATGCCACAGTCATGCTGGATCCCAGAGTAGCTTGCTTGGCCAAACAGTGGGAAAGAGGAGAAAAGCAAGAAATTGCATCCCTGGGTGAGGCAATGTGTGTAGGTGTGTGTTTGGCTTTGTGTTTGGGGATGGTTGCATCTACAACATTAGTGAATCCATTAACTGCTCTGGTCCTTCCATAACTTCATTATCCTTGACTGCTTTTTTAAAGGCTGTGTGTTTAAAAGATTTAAAAGTATGTCCAGAGTTTGCATTTCCCTCCCTGAAACACTCCTAATCACTCCCAAACAGCAAACATGAGCAAAAACAGGTACAGCTCAGCTGAACTAAGTTAGAAGGGAATGAGCAGAATGTCACTACACACAAAGGACATGAAAAACCAGGCTGCAAATTTTAGAAGAAAAATCCAATGCTAAAAAACTCTAATTCTAGGTACATTGCACCACTCCTTGTGGACTCTGACAAAGGACACCAGTGCCTGTGCAAGGCATTTTAGCAATGACAGGGAGCTGTTGGGACATCATTTCACAGAGCAAGGAAAGTTTCAGAGCACAAAGGTCTACTCCGATGAACATCCAGCTGGTCATGTGAAGAGCTATGAGCATTATAGACACAATTCTTAACACTTCCTTTGCTAAATTCATAATTTGAGCTCCTTGAATCCCTCACAGTCCTTTAACAAATCCTCTCCAATTTATCAACATCATTTCTGAACTCGGGATTTCAGAACAGAAGCAGCATCCACCTGGGGAGAAGTAGAGGTAACAAAATTCATTTCTACTCAATATTCTCATGTTTATGTCTAACATTGGCCTTTTGGATGTGAAATTTTATTGAGTGTTCATGCTTGATGTGACTTCTTGCACCTTTTTAAAAGCATCTGCCCTTCAAGACAACAGTTAGAGTTGCAAAGTGTGGCTTCTATTCATATTTCACTAGACCAAAATGTGCTGTGGTTATGTTGAATTCCAAACTGTATATTTATACTACACTTACCAAACTACATATGTTTCCCAACCAAATACTACTGGGCTTTTTTGAATTCCTCTGTGTGTGTGTGTGTGTGTGCATTTACTATAAATGCAATCAATAACAGTTTTGTTTTCCTCCAAGTCATTGATAACAATATTAAATAGCAAAAGGTCAAGAACTGTTTCTTAAAGACCTCACAAATATCAGCAAGAAAAGCAGGGTTTAATCAATATGAACTCTTCTATTGATTTTGTATCATCTGGATTCTTAATCAAAATATCCTGTTGTAAAAAACCAAAACAGTTAACAGAAAGGGAAGTGGCAAACTGCTGTTATCAATGAAACTTCAATTTAAAAGGAAATTTAATATCTATGTAGAACTCATGAACCCAGATTGCCTAGTACTGTTATCAATCAACTTTGCATTATTTTGATAATTACAACTATTTTTACGATATTTCTTGTAGAAATGACAAACAATCTATCTGTTGAGCATTCAGGAGTTCACATTGAAGCCTCAGCATGGCAACTATGTTCAATCATCATTAGCATTCTCAGGCAAACAGCAGAAGACATAGATATCAGCCATCTAATAGTCACTCAGAAGCATTACACTTTCCCCTGTCAGCCTTCACTCATGTAGAGATGAATGCAAAAATAATTAATAGCCCAAACTTGGGGGGGAGGGGGGAAGGATTATAATAAAACTACTACAGTTAATGTAAACAATTTTTTAAAGTGTTTGCTAACTAGAAGCAGAACCAAAAAATAGAGAAAGTTGAAGGAGGATCCTATAAATGTGTATAAATACCTAAAGACAGAGTGCTAAGAGGAGGGAACTGGTCTTTATTTAGTGCAGCTCAGTGGCAAGACAAACGGCAATGGGCACAAAATGAAACACAGGAGGTTCTATCTGAACATCAGGAAAGTTTTAATCTGCAGATGACTGAGCACTGGCATGGGTTGCCTGCAGAGTCTGTTCTTAGGGACATTCAAAAACTCCCCAGACACTGTATTGGGAAACTGTCTCTTGGTGACCCTGCTTGAGCAGGGGGGTTGGACCTCCAGAGGTCCCTTTCAACCTCCAGCATTCGTAATTCTGTGAGTGTCCTGGTTATAGTGACCAGGACTAGTTTGTCACTGTGTGGGTGTGGCTAAGACCGTGTATTCTACACCCTCTATGTATTTTCTCATGAACTGTTAACAATGGATCATTTGCAGCAGCTTCCTGGGGCACACCTGACCCCTCAGGCTACAGGGTGGGTGCTTGGGAACTTCTGTNTTTGTGCCCCAGGGTGCTGGGTTACACACCTGTTTCTGTGGGTCAAACGGGCTTTTCCCTCTGTACCCTTGTACTTCTTGTGATCTTTTTAATAAATTGTAGTTCTGACTTGCAGTCTTTTGTGAGTTGGGTTCATTTCTCCTGCCGGTTTACATTTAAACCAGCACAGTGAGGTACCTTAAAGGAGACATAGCTGTCCATCTCTTTCATCAACAATAACTCTTGCACCCTTGGAAAATGCCGTCTCATCTAGGATTGTTTAAACTTTAGATCATGATGACACAAATTCTGAAGAAAAATTAAATATTCCTTGGCATAGTTTTTCTAGCCAGACTAGAAGCTCTTCAGAGAGTGCATTGAATTTTCTAGTGGAGACAAATAATATCTTGTACTGGAGCAATCTTTGCAATGTCAGATTTCTTTTTCCCAACTGCCTTAAGCTACCTTCTCTTCCCTCTAGTTAAGAAAGTAGGGTCAGTTCTCACCTAACCAAGATTCTACTTGGAAGCAAATCTATTTTATCTACTACATTTGAAGCAAAATCACTTATTTTGTTCACATGATTGTTTACATGAGATTTTTTATGTCTGAGATGACTTCAATTGCTCAGCATAACTTATACTGTGGTGACAATTGACCAAATTGGAAGCATTTCAGAAACAGCCCTAAAAATTATGAAGTTAGAAGAAAATAAACAAAACTGAAGAGGCTATATTCATTCATGCATAAATATTACTATAATAAGGGTCATATGAAGGTTTAAGAGAAGTAAAGGTAAAGGAAGGAAAAAAATGCACTGGTTAAAAACAAGACCTGTCTCACAGTAATCTAGAAAGATAGATAGCGTGACATCATAGAGCCTAGCAACTTTTAAATGAAAGCATGATATTAGCCCAGTCTGATGCTAATATCTGCATATGTGAAACAAAATGAAAATTAATTTCTGTACAGATTAAAACTGCTGAAATTCATGACCACAGTATAGAAAATATCAAGAAAATCCAAATTACAAGATTATGGACCTAAATATGACAAAAAGTCTTCATTGAAATATGCTTACCTGAATCTTACAATTTTACTTACACAAAATTAAAAATGAAAAAAAAAAAAAGCTAGACGTACTAGATGTTATACTAGACCTACTAGATGTTATACTGAATATATACAAATTTCTTCATGTGGTAAATGATGAAGGAAATCACATCCATAATTTCTTTAAATCATATTCCTTGTAACTGAAAATACATTTTAGAACTTTGTATACATTACTGAGAAAAAACTCAACATGAATCAGCAAGTGTAATCTAAAACTGTGAATTATCTTTAAAAGAGTTTCAACATTTGCTTCTTCACTTAGGAAAGGAGAGAGAGCAGCATGCAAGCTTCAGACACCTTGATGAATTAACTGGAGTAACATGTTGTTGGCTGTTCATTTTCTTTCCTTGCAGATAGAAACATATTACTCACAGATACACTTTAAAGTTCACAGGGCCAGTTATCTCACAACTAAACTAGGGAGAAACATTCCTGGAGGCTCTAGTTCAGTGCTCAACTTGATGAAATTGAGACTATGGGCTACAGCAGGAGACTCACAGGATCATAATTTTTTTTTAGGTTTGACAAGACCTCAAATATCATAGAGTCCAACCTTTGACCTATCACCACCCTATCAACTAGACCACAGCACTAAGTGCAACTTCCAGTCTTTCTTGAACACCTCCAGAGATGGTGACTCCACCATCTCCCTAGAAAGTCTATTCCAAACTTTATTAAAAAAAAATGTCTGGGAAGAAATTCTTCCTGATGTCCAACCTGAACATCCCCTGGCACAGCTTGAAGCCGTATCCTGTCATTTGTTACCTGGGATTTTTTTTTTTTTTTTTAAGGTGAGG
>VXBX01000228.1:122410-140440 GCA_013400415.1 Scytalopus superciliaris | reverse complement strand
AAAAAAAAAAAAAAAAACTGGTTGACAAAACATCTTGAGCCAAACTCATATTTTCTCTTAAATTCAGCTATGTAATTCCTCCAGGGAATATTTGGCCAGAATGAAATACATGTCCTTAAAAAGTACACCACAGTGGTCCTTGTTTTTACATTATGTGTCTTTAGATAATTCCTCCTGCAAAAAATGTAGTTTCTGTAATAATTGCAGTGGGACTCTACTTATGGAGAAAGAAGGTTAACTCAGAGGGATTCATCCTGACATTGTTATTCAAGAAGAAAATGGTAAGTGGCTGTTCTTTTCCCTTAAGCCCTGTTGTTCACCATCCACAATTTTTGCTCGTCTAAAACATAACAGTCTTCAAAAGTTGCATCCATATGTTCAAAATATTAATTCAAATTAATGTTCACTCAATACCTTGTATTCATACATGAAAACTAAGCTAAGTTGCAGGGTTGTTGGCACAGACTAATACAAACATAGAAAACAAAACCAAAAACAAGCATACAAATGCAACCAGCCAAAAAATCACAGGCATTGTAGTTTAGCTGAACTTAGAATATGCCAAATTAGCTTTCACATTATTTTAGAGAATACACGCTCTTTTTAGCAGGCCCTTCACTGGTAACAATTCTTAATTTTTCCTACTTTTATTTTAGCAGACCGGGTTCTGAAGGGATTTCAATATTCCCTACAAACTCCCATTACCTATGCAGAGAAATCATTACAAACCTAGATTCCTCAGAAGACCTTGTGTTTTAATTTTTCAGCTGGTGCCTAGAGCAAGACAGCAGACACAAGCCAAGCATATAAAAATCTGATTGTTTTGGGTCTCTTTATTTTATTTTTTCCCCCATATTAATTATTTAAGTTAAATGAAAACATGGAAAAATAGGTCAGAAATACTATTTCAGAAACTTTTATTAGAATTCTATTCTGAGTTAGTTCAAAATTAAATTACTTAATGTAAACCACAACAGTTTGGGCAGGTTAAATATGCATTGCTCATGAGTCATTTTTCCAGAATACAGGAAGTATCATAAGATGTCCTGCTATGTCACACTGAATGAGAGTAGGTTTAAATCAGATACTAGGAAAAAAAAAATAAATTACTATGAGGGGGGTGAAGCACAGGACCAGGTCGCCTAGAGAAGTTGTGGCTGTCACATCCCTGAAAGTGTTCAAGGCCAGGTGGGATGGAGCTCTCAGCAACCTGGCCTAGTGAAAGATGTCCCTGTCCTCAGCAGGAAACTAGATGACCTTTAAGGTGCCTTTCAACCCAGCAACTCTATGATTTTATAATTTGTCAAAGAAGACAACAAACTGTTCCCTTATAAAATAAATAATGTGACTATAGAGCTTGGACCCTAAGAGACAACACTGCTAGCCCATGAATACTTTTCAAGAATCATGCTGGCTAGAATGCTAACTAAAGCTGAAAAATTGTTGAAATGAAAGTTGTTTAGGTCTTTCATTAGACAAGTCTGGGTTGTACAAAAATTCTCATTTTCCTCATATAAACACCATGAAAGCAACACTCCTTTCATGGAAATACACGGTGTCCTTTAGATGCCACTGGAATATGCCTGAATAAGGATTTCAGGGCTAGAATAAGACTGAAGAAAAGCATTGTGTTAAGAAAAGAGGAGGGGCTTTTTTTATGTGTGAGAAGTCACAAAACAACAAGACTCTGTAAGGAATGACCAAGATTCAAAATGTAAAATTTAATTACGGGAATGCTATTTACTTGTTTATTAGGCTTGTTTAGAATGGTGTCAAATATCAATTTGTACACATGGTTGAGAAAACCTGATTTTAAAGCAATAATTTAAAGTAAAATCATTGCATTTTTCATCATCTGTGCTTGCAGGCTGGCAACGACAATGACTGCACATGCTTTTGAGACTTTAGAAAATGAAACAAAGGTTTTTAAAGTCATTACCTTGCTAACTTCTTCCCAGTGTGCCCACTATGTCCTACTACAGGATTTGGTGAGGAAGTTTAACAGTCGCAGAAAAGGAAGAGATAAGCAAAATCAAAATATAAACCTTAGATATACAGAAGTGGTTGTCTAACTGTATCTTAGCCTATTAAACAAATGCCCAAATACTTTGTCACCAGAAGAATTCTTCAGCCAAATGTCTCAACCATAGTGAATTATTAGCACAAATTATGAACACAGTAATTATTTTCATTGCATTTATGTATGCCCTGCAAATCAACAAAAGCAAAAAAAAAAATGGCTTTTAGAAAGGTATGTCTTTTAGGTTACATCTAACTCAGGAACAGAGAATGAGTACTAGCCATAAAACGTCTTCCTAAAAATAAGCTAAATCTCGAAAGCAACAGTATAACAAGAAATGTTCTTACGGTAGCATGAGCTTTTGGGAGAGGAAGTAAAGATTTTTAAATATTTTAAGGAGATTCCTCAAGGGAAATACCTCATACTTTTATGATCTCCAGGGCAAAGCACAAACATAAATTTACAGGAGAGAAAAAAAATAATAAAAATTCAAAGGTTGGTTTGTCAGTGCCAAAAAAACAGGTGATGGCGTTTTATGTACTCTCTCCAAAGAGAACTTTAATCTCAGATTGGGCATTTGGTATTTTATATATGAATTTTAAAACTTAAATTTAAACCTACCAGCTTTTATTGCTTGCTGTCTTCAGACAAAAAAGCTTAATTCTCCCATGTCCATAGAAGTTACTGTGTCCAAGCAAGGACACCCTGCCAGGTATGGCTATCATAATTTTAGGTCCTGCCCTCTCACAAAGATTACACAAAGAAAATCCAGCTTTGGTGATGTTCAGGATCTAAGAGGGATAAGATTTTCAGATTGCCTGACAGCATCTCCTGCTGCACTACAGGGAAGTGGTGGGCTCCTGCAGAGAGTCTCACAAGCTGTCAATGTTTTTTGTACTCCTCAGTGTCACTTCTCACACACCCAAATCAGAGCTGTCACTGCTACCTTGTCTACTGTTCTTCACTCAGTGCGGAGCCTTGCATCTTCTACTTTGGATCTGCCATGAAAGGTGATGGATAATCCCCTACCTCACAACCCCTATGAGGAAGTTCACTTGTGTCATTTGAGGAGAGATGACAACTGACATAACCTCTGTTAAAAGGAGAACGGGCAGTGAAAGAGGATCTTTGCTGAATGAACAGCCAAAGAACAAGACAACTTCTAGTGCCATGCATTATAATAGAAGTAAATAGCATTTCTGTAATTACAAAAAGTCTGGGTTTTTTGGCTCAACAGTGCACAAGAACAATCACGGACAAAAATTAAGACAGAGTGTTTGAAGTCTTACAAATGAGATCCATGTTCCTACAGCAGTGATGGGGAGATAGTGTAATTCCTAAAGCAATTATTTCATAGAATCATAGAATGGCCTCAGTTCTAATGGACCTTAAAGATCATCTAGTTCCA
Organism: Scytalopus superciliaris; assembly: GCA_013400415.1. Classification (NCBI taxonomy): domain Eukaryota; kingdom Metazoa; phylum Chordata; class Aves; order Passeriformes; family Rhinocryptidae; genus Scytalopus; species Scytalopus superciliaris. Next base: position 137,012 of record VXBX01000228.1, on the reverse strand, counting down.
ACACTCCTGCCATGGACAGGAACACCTTTCACCAGATCAGGTTGCTCAGAGCTCCATCCAGCCTGGCCTTGAACACTTCTAGGGATAGGGCAGCAATAGTTTCTCTGGATATCTTGTTAGAGGGCCTCGCCACTCTCATAGTAAAGAATTTCTTTCCTAATATCTAATCTAAACCCCCTCTCTTCCAGTTTGAAGCCATTCCTACTTGTCCTGTCATTTCATACACTTGTAAATAGTCTTCCTCTGGCTCTTGTATAGGCTCCTTTCAGGTACTGGAAGGCCACAATTAGGTCACCCCAAAGCTTCCTCTTTTCTAGACTGCACAATCCCAATCCTCTCAGCCTTTCTTCATAGCAGAGGTGCTCCATCCCTCTAATCACCTTGGTGGCCTCCTCTGGACTCGCTCCTACAGGTCCACATTGGACCCCAGAGCTGGGGGCAGCACTGCAGGTGGGGTCTCACCAGAGCAGAGCAGAGGGGCAGAATCCCCTCCCTCCCCTGCTGCCCACACTGCTTTGGATGCAGCCCAGGACACGGGTGGTTTCCGGGCTCCCAGTGCAAATGGCATGTCCAGCCTCTCACCCACCAGCACTCTCAAGTCCTGAAGTTCTGAAGACTAAAAGACAAATCTGAGCTTTTTAGTTTCTTTTTCACACTTTTTTATTCTCACATTAATCTTCCAATGACTATACTGTAAGTCTGTCCTAAAGACCAATGCTTCTTTTCATGTCTGCCTTGCAAAAAAACCTGATATACAATATATTTTGATGAAATCACATTTTCTTATAAGAATGATGAAACTGCTCAGAAAAAAAAAAATTGCTGCTATAGTCTCCAGATATCTCAAAAGTAAAAATGAAAATCAATATGCAGAGCAGAGCAGTGTCTCAGGCTGAGAATGTCTATAAGACACTCCTTTGAGGGCAGCAACAACTGTTAAGGTTCTCCAGTAATGTCTGGTGACAGAGATAAACTTCAGGACATTACTGATAATACATTTTGTTGGGTTTTGTACCTCAGTTTACAAAATGCTTAATCAAATGTTTTCTCTGAGACAATAAACTCAATCTGTGATTCCTTTTAAAAGTCATATCATTATCCTGGTCCCAAAGTTATTTGAGAAAGGTTAGTGATGCTGTTCTTGCAACCAGGCTTGCTTATCTCGCATTGGCCTTTTTAGCCACCAGCATGCTTGCAGCAAGCGTGGGTAGAGCCCTTACCAAATCTTCATTCGTGAAGTCTAGCCATGATGATGAGTGATGCTGTTCCTACAAGAGCAATGGATGGTGAATTATAATGGCTATAACTAAAACTAGGATTCATAGCTGGAGTACGTGATTTCCACCAAACTGCAAGAGCTGGTTTAAAGACAGATACCACAGCACTGGCAAGAAATCTCCTTTGGCAGGCACAAGGTTTTTGCCAAGAATCACAAGGGATGTGAAGACAGTTTGTTACTCAGAATATTCATGCAAATTACAGAAACCCACTCAGAAATGTTGAGAAAATTCAGATTCCTTACTCTTGAGAAGAGGATGATGAGGCAGTCACTTATTCAAATACTTTAAAACTAGTAAGAAAAGGAAAATAATAATATTTTATTTGAGTCTGCAGAAGATAGGACAAGAAGTTCTGGCTGTGAAAGTATCAAGAGAGATTTAGGTTGAACGTGACTTTGAAAGAAAAAGCTTTGAACAGATGACACCAAGTGCATCCATTATATTGTAAGGCAGACTCTTCACTGCTGGGACATCTGTAAAAACAGGTTGAATAAAAAAACTGCAGGTCATGCTGCAATTTTAAATATTCATAGAATCACAGAATCATTAAGGTTGGAAAAGACCTCCAAGGTCATTGACTCTAACCTTTAACTGAACACCATCTTGTTAACTAAACCACAGCACTAAGTGCCATATCCAGTTGTATTCTTGAACACTTCCAGGGATAGTGATACCACCACTTTCCTGGACAATCCATTCCAGTGCTTGACAACCATCTTGGTAAAGAAATATTTCATAACCATAAGATTCAGCGGCATTTTGTTTTCATGTGCAATATCTTTTTAATAATTATTTACATGATAAGCTGTACTTTCCTTTTTTTTCCTGAGTAGCGAAATTTTTACAGAATAAAGTTCTTCAAATTATATTACAGTATTATTTGATGATGACAACTAGATGGTGTTAGATAGTGATGATCATTGTAAAGGTTAATAATAGAGAGAGAACATCTGTCTGTTGTTCTAAATCCAAAGAGTTTATGATCTAATGAGGAACTTCAAACAATTTCACAATTAAAAACCAAAAAAAATATAAAAAGGAAATAGAAACTAATTTTGCAATTAAATTCTGCTGTAGTACTTCCATAGAATGGCAATTAATTTGTATAACAGTACTGCTCTGACTTTAAAATAATGGTTTTTTTATTATTATTCTTATTGATCATGAACTTTTATGCACTTGAAAACAGTGGAGATTGGGCAATAATCAATGAGTATGTTTCTCACCATTTTCAGGACAGACCTTAACATCAATTTTAAGCTATGTGCCTTAATTCTGACAGTGTTTATTTATGTGTTACCACTTTCATCAAAGGAGCAATAATGACGACCAGAAGTCTTCATCTAGAAGTATCATTCTTAAAAAACAAAAATGTAAAACACTGAAGCTACAAGAACATTATTTTGAAAAACAAAACAAAACAAAACTATATACTCCTTGTAAGTAGCTAGAAAATTGCATTTAAAGGATAAAATCTATCAATATCATAGTGCTTCAAAATGTTCACAGGAGCAGAAAATGTTCAATAGCACTGCTGGGATGATACAGCAATAAAAATACAGTTGTACTTTTCTTTGCGTTTTTCACACAGTTTAAATCATCAGTTCTACACTTTTTAATATTTAGCTAACCTCTAGGGGGAGAAATTAAACCCTTGTGGTCTCATATCTTCTGTCATGGTCACTGTTTGTGGCAGAAGAGGTACAGAAATATATGAACCAGCAGAAACACTTGCATGATTGCACCTACACTGAATTCATTTTAATTAATGACTCACCTCCATCGTGCCCAAGGATCCATGTGACTGTCAGCAAAAACATAGCTAAATTAGATCAAACTTGTTTCCAAGAGTGGGAAGAGGGAACAAATTCCTGATTATCAGGCTTTGCAGGAACCTGGTCTCGGCTGTGACTATATGGAGGTGTACAGCAGGAGGGTAATGCAGCAGACCTAGATGCAAACACTCTCTTGAGCTCAGGAGGAGAGGTAGAAGGCTGCATATTAGTCATACTGTTGGTAAATATATTTTCTATTTTGTTACAATATTTTGCAGCATTTCTATTTATAAATAGCTTATGTCTTACAACTAACATTTCAAGATATTTATATTTTTTGTATTTTTAATGGAACTGCGCATATCTTATGTAGAACAAATCTGTCACAACTTCAGCTTTTCTAGTGACATATTAACAATCATGAGCCAAAACACTGATTGTACAAAAGCACACAATCCTAGCATAAAGACTAGAAGTGACCATCATATCCCTACAAACTCTTCCAGGTTTGGGGTTTTTTTTGTTTTGGTTTGTTTGTTTGTTTGTTTGTTTTTTTGTTTGTTTGGTTGGTTGGTTGGTTTTGTTTTTTTTTGTTTTGTTTTGTTTTTTTTTTAAATCTTCATGTTTAATAATGTATGTCCTTTTACCAGTCTTAATTTATATAGACTTGAATTTTGGCCACTGAACTTCTTTGTGCTTCTTTAGTCTAGTAAATTCAAGTGTCCTGCTCCATTAAAAATCTTTTCAATTACTGATGATTCTACTAAATTACCTTTTTAACCTTCCTTTGGATAAACTAGCAGAACAGTAAATGTTAAGAGTAAATGCACATTGGCCAGATGGCTTAAGGGAGATATAACTCCACCTTCATGTCTCTCATTAGCTCTACTCTGTATAATGTAAATTTTTCTAATCAGATGAAGTGGTCCAGAATTGTATAGTACTCCCATTCAGATATTACCTAAATGCATGCAACTCAGAATAATTTAATATATCTGACGCATTTAATCTAAAATGCTGTATAATTTAAATAGTTTTTTTCATTATCTCTGAGGTTCTGTTGTCTTCAAAGAATTTTTAAATTAAAAAAACTTAAAACCAAGATTATCTCATTTAGAGTAATTTCATTTATAATGGTATCTGGAAGTCAACTTTCCCCTTTATTAACGACCAGCAGGCTACCATGGGAAGTCAAAGTAAAAGCAGAATTGTAATTATAATAGAGTTGGGTTCTTCTAACTGTAGATTGTAATTCTGGCATGTGCTCCTTCCTACTTACAACAGTTTGATATCCAAATTCCTTTGTGATCATTTCTTAAAACACAGCTTTGCCTCATTTTGTGTTTTCACTGACTCCTTCAATAGTTCTTCAGGAGAAGAATGTTAGTGGATAATATGAAGTAACAAACATTGTTGAACTGAGATAGGGATCAACATAACCTTAAGAAAAAGTGACTTGCCTTTTCTTCAATCTTCATGGTCAGTTTTCTTGGTTCTGTGGGAGAAGCAAATTTTCTGAGAAACAAAGAGGGTTTCTCATCTACCCAGAATCACATGGAAATTACCAGCCCACTGAGGAGCCCACGTGGGTGGGTAATTAGTTTTGTGCTTGAAACGTCTGAGTTGTGGCTAAGCAGTTTGTATTCAAAGTGCTGGGAGCAGATAGGGTTGGAATGGCTAAAAAGCATTCAGGTACTACTAATGGTTTCTAAATGTGAAGTTCCTAGAGTATGTAACACATGTATGTGTATTCCAGCCTACTTGGAACAGTTAATTCCCCCTGTTCAATTAGAATCATAGTGTGCTTTTCTTCTGAGAGGTTTTTCTTCTTTTGTTTGTTTGTTTGTTTTAACTCCAGAATCCCTCCTTAGTTACATTTTTTTTTCCTAGAGAGGAGGACATAGAAGGACAGTTATTATTCATTATTATATGATTAATAACTGCAGTTAAATGGAGGGGGAAAAAAGCAACAGAGAAAGAAACCAAACCAAACTAGGAGGTGGAGCAGTGATTTCTACTTCCTAAGCACAAGTTAGCTGGTCTATACTGGACTTTTAACAAGCTTTGTCAACAAATACTGCATCATGAATTATTCATTTTATCAGCTCTATTAATTCCATTACAACGGTAACACGTCCCTGGGGACTGGGACTCAATTCTCCTTCTGTCTACTGGCATCACAAGGAAATTTAAAGGAGAGACTGAAAATGTCCCTACCATTCATCACATTTTGTTTGGCACATTCAGAAGAGCACATTATTTATACATGAAGATTAAATATGCATTTATTTGTCACAGGCAAGGATAAAATGATTAATACGACTTCTGAAAACCAAAAAGAGTTTACAAGGGAAACAACCACTCTAGAATTGTAAAATCTCAATCAACTTTTCAGCTATACAAGAAAATGATAGTATAATGGGCAATTTTACTGCATAACTGAAAACTTGGTGGTGGTTTTGCATCACAGAGCTTCTTCAGATGACATATCGATAATGAATGAAGACATTATATCAAATAAAAAGCCTCAAGAATTACAACCAGATAGTTTTTGTTATTTCATTAGTAATGAAATACTTCCTTATTATCGAAGTGTATTTTAAAACTATTGGGGGCTGTTGGGTGGTCTCTGTGATCAGTGGCTGGGGTTGCCCTGTGCTGGACACAGATGGTTCCAGTCAGTTCTAACCCACACAGTGCAGAGCATGGCTAAGCCCTACACTCTGCAAAGCTGGTGGCTTGGTGACTGAGTCTTCCCTTTGCTCAAACCACAAGGCTTGGCATGCTGAGGGCAAGGAACTGCTATTTCAACACATGTTCAAAAATAAATGGAAATTGAGATGCTGAAATAGTTACCAATGTTCAGTACTTCAGAAGAGTTGTGAGACACTGGCAGTGCTAAGAATCCAAATTTGGAGCTCAAATACCTAGAGTCTGCCTAAAGGTTAGCTAAGGCAATGTAGAATAATGGCAGCCACACAAAATAGAGCAGTGAGAGGCTCCCCTCACTTATGTTAAGGACGATTTGCAGTGCTACCTTAGCTTATCCTCTAAACAGTAGATTTCCTGAAGTGCAAATATCTTGGCCTCTTGAGAAGTGTTCTTCTAAGTGGAAATCTCTCAGAACAGATCTCCCTGAAGTTCCTCTGAGAATCTGAGCCACACATATCTTCTGCAAAACTAACACAATTCCTCCTGCAAATGTTGGCCAGAGTAAGAGAATGTTATCAATCCATCTCCCAGCATATCTGCACTCCTGTATCTATAACGTAAAGAGTGGAGGGAAAACTGAAAGGAAGATTTCAGTCAGCTGTAATTGTGCTATGGAGAACACTACTTTTGTAGAAAAATCTTTTCTGTCTCTTAGGTCCTCATGTATTTCTACCCTCAGTTAGATGAGTTGCATAATTCAAAAATATGGCTGTACATTCACAGTTCTCAAAACTGCAGAGAATTATAAGCATAAAGAGTACAGAACCATAGTCATAAAATCCAAGGAAAATGAAGCGTTTCCTAGACCTAGTTTCTTGTCTAAACATAATTCATTCAGTATAGTTCATCAACTTCAACCATATCTACTTGTTCACATTATGAAGGTCAAATACAAAAATGGATTTGAACTCCTGGCATTTCTACATTACTAGCTACCAATCCCATATATCAATGGCTCATATAGTGAACAAAAATAAACACTTCACTAACTTGATAGTCTGTGGAACAGAGAGTCTGGAAAAGATGCAAATAATTAGTGACACATCATATAAGGGAGACCTGGAAGAACAAGAAATCATACCATGAGAAAGACTCAGACATACATTTAACACAAGAGCTCTCTCTAGGTTATCATGGTTGCATTGTTTTATTAGTGTTGTTAAGGGAAGTAATATGACTTGATAAAGCAAAAAGCATATTTTCTTTTCACGGCCTGAGAATTCATTTCAAAGACTTAAATGCAGAAAGTCAGGGAGGTGGGGTATTTTTTCATATTCTTCAAATATACGACAACTTAGCATAGAATCAGTGTACAGTGGGACAGAAAACAGACATTTTAGGGTAGTCCTGAGGGATGATCCTTGTCATTTTTTTCTAATGGCAATTTGGCAAAATAGTCAATAGAACATTTATTTTTAATGGTACTGCTAGGTTCTGAAATTATGCTCAGCAGGTTGGGTGATCCTGCAGAGATTTCAAACATAACATTGCAAATTGTGAAATAAAGCATGTTACTTTAATCCCTGTATTAAGGACAGACAGTCTTTTCAGATAAACTAAGAACCATTGCAGTCTTTCTTCCAACAAAATGCATGAGGCCAACCAAAGCCTGTTTTAAAGGTTTAGCAAAATTTGACTTGGAGGCCATCAGCAAATATAGCAGACACAACTCAAGCTATAGCAAAATGTGCTTGGGGTCCAAAAATAACTGAGGAAAAGGCTCATTCAATAAGTTATGACCTTGATCTTGTTGATGTTCCTGTACATACTTAACTCATGCATATGGATAATCCTCCAGACCACAACAGCATTATTCATAAAGTCAGCAAGTATTGGAATAAAGAGTCCAGTCCTACTTTTGGGAGTAATGATTATTGATTATATTATGGTGTTTGCTGCTTATTAAAACTTTTCAAAATATATCTTCTTAAATATAAGTAAAGGAAACCTATTGAGATTTTGATTTCCCTGATTAAAATGTATGATAACTGATGCACTGAATTACATGATGTAGGAGATACATGAGCCCTGGATAAAAGCATTTAAAGTCACAAGAGAAGGCATAACAGTTTTTAGTAGTGGAGTAGCAAAAACATTTGTCCTTAAAAGACAATCAGGAATTGGGTTTGAAATCCTGGTAAAATATATAGGAGGGAGTTTTGATTCCATCACTAAATTCAGTTGTCAGTGTAGTTAGGTTGTCCTTTTCATGAGATTACACAGTTAATGGCTGATTTTATAACTCTGATGATGTTGTAGTATAAGACTGATAGAAGTGAAACATCAAAACAGCAGAATAAAGTATTTGAACAATATTGTGAAAATTATTTTGGATCTAATGTGTTAATGTGCATCATGGGCATTCAAAGGCCAGAAATGACACCTTGTAGTTTTTTGTTTGTGTGTTTGTTTTATGAGGAAGAGCTATTTTCTTCTTTATAAGGATTCTGACATATGACATTTCTTTTTGTTCTTGTCAAGACAGAGTAGTTGTAAAGATGATCATAATTGCTACCATTTGTTTCAGAAGCATGTATGCTTGGCAGACTTCACTTGCTTCATTACAAAATGTGTTACGCTTGTGACTAATTCCTGAAGAGCAGTTACACACTATTTCTCATCATAGCATCAGCAAAAGATAGACTTAGACAGAGATAGACTAATCTGAGTGAAAGATGGGAATGTCACAGTCAAATTTTCATAGGGAAGGAAAATAAATGAGGAAATGTTCAAGTAAATTATTTTTTTTTTCATATTCTGTAATGATACAGAGTAAGAGTGTAATGGCATCATTACAGAATATCATTATACAACGATCCTGAGGAGTACAGTTCATGCTGTGTTGTACAATACACCAGAGCTCACACTATATATATGCTCTTATTATTTCCACAGTTCTTAAGAAAAAGAGGTTTAACTAACTCTGGTTTAGCAGCATTTTATAATTTGTAATGCACAAAACTTTGCACTGGGATCTCTCCTCATGGACTCTGGAATGCAGGGACAGCATGAGGGCAGGCTGGTGAAAGAAACATCTTATGGGTTGCACTTGCTGGTAGCTTTCTGACAAAACTAATTATGTAAACACAATCCAGGCATGCTGAACTTTCATCAGCAGATGTCAGGCTGCTTTCCTGAAGAGCAACTAAAGGCTTTTGGTTTCCAGCAGGTCAAATCTTGGAGAATCATTTTTTACAGGCAGCTTGAGAGGCATTTCTTATTATAAAATTTTAAGAATTTAAGCTACTGTCAGGATTTCTAAAGTGTTACAATTACAGTCATCAATATCAAAATATGGTGGCTTGGGAACACTTAGAAATGTCTGGTTTAGGACATCATCCCAAAATATTTATTTATTTATAACATTCTCATTTTAAGAGTAATCATACAATATCTGCACCTCAGAGACTCTTCTGGAGTGCTTTTGTAGTCAGTGGGATAAAACCAATCCTAGAGTACCATTATTCTTATCCTAAAATATGTAAGATAAAACAGGTTAAATGCATGCAAAATATATCTCTCACAACTGACCATACAAGAATTAGATGATCAATTTATAATGGTATTGTGGACATCTAAAGATGGATTAGTTAAAATTTCATAAGTCAAATTTTCCAAGCAAAAGAAATTCCACAATTTTCACTTAAGCAGTCATGTTTTCCTCTGCATTATCTACACAAGCTGTAAGTATAAACCATTTTTCTTTTAAATGTTTGTTTCTGTAAGTTTATTCCAAAGTATTTTCCCCTTGAAATCCCTTATTCCTCCTATTTACTGTAAAGTTTTTTTATTATTTAAATTTTATTGTGTTCAGCTTTACCCAAGTTGAAAATTATGAAGATCTCACAACTTATAAGAAATACATCCATTACTTCGAAGGGACCAACATTATTTCATGCATTTAAAGAATGCTTTGTTTCTATGGCAACAAAAAAATAAAAGCAACCAAGGGCTTTCTATACCCATCATATTCTAGTCACACTTCACAATTTTGTGAGTTCTGGCTTCCTCAGAATTTCCAAAAATGTTCCATAAAGTCCTAACAGTGTCAGAGCTTCTCCAGACCATCCCTGTCAGTCTGGCATCTCACAGCAAACCATCTGCAGGGTAAGCCGTAACTGCTGCTGAAAAGAGCAGAGAGAAGAAGACTAACGGTCCATATAAATATGGAAACAGTGTTTCCCCAGCCTAGCAGAGGCATCTATGTTCCTACAGAGATGGAAATGAACAGATTGTACTTGGACAAAAGCACCAGATAAAGAGAAGTGGGAAAACAGGACAATAAATAACAGGAAATAGTGAAGGACAGGAGAGTACAGAGAAACAACAAAACAAAATAGGATTCCATTAAACAGGATTTGAAGCAAAGAGGGGAAACAAACAGTGAAGCAGGATATAGCAAGTGACAAATAATTAAAAAATAGATCTTAATAAGCATGCATAGAATAATGAACTTAACTGTAACCAGTGCTGACTAGGAAAACTAGGTCAGGAGAAAATGACAGTATGACCAATTTCCCAACTGCAAATTGTGGTCACTGTAGTGACTTGCCTACCCAAATAACATCAAAGTTTTTATTGATGGCCTTCCATCGATTTCCTGAAAGACCTTTCTTTGAAGACTGTACTTTTAGAAATGACACAGCATGTAACTCTAGTATTTTGCTGACACCAAGATGTCATTCTCAGAAATAACACTGTTTTTAGGTGCTGCTTCCATAGTGAGGCAGTGACAGGGCACTCCTCCACATTTCAAGGGTTAATACATACAGGTTAAGAGAATGGTTCACACACAGGCAGTGGCATTAAATTGTCTTAATACTGCACTGACTTGGTGCAATTTTAGCAGAGTAACGAGTTACAAATAACACTTGTACATATAATGCCTTTAATTCAGAGTTCAAGAACTACATGAAACACATTTTGTGACCTCGATCCAACTGCCAGAAACCAAGAGCCCAGATCAATAGAACCATGGCCTCAGTGGAGAGCAATTAGCACACTAGCAGAGAGACACAGCTCACTTGCCAGGCACTGAACAGTCAAAAAGCTACACCTTTTCTGTTTCTTGTCAGAAACACGCCATGGGATGAGAAATTTTTATTGCTGTGCCTCATGTTGAACTTAGGCTTTGGACTAAGCAGAAGAATGAAGTCTTCAGAGATATATACCAAACATTTCTCTTGGAAATTAGATCTTTGTAAGTAATAAAATGTATCTTATATTTAGTCCAATTTTAAGTGGAGTTACTGAGCGAATAAGCAGAATAGTTTTTGCTTCTGTTATCCCACATCATGCTCAGAAAGAAAGACCTGCTTCTTAACTGTATTCATTTTGTCTTTCTTAATACAAATCTAATTATCTACTTATCTTTCAACATTTTATGCAATTTATCTGTACACTATCCAAACAAATACACTAAAAGATGACACTTAGTGAAACCTTTGCCCACACTACTTAGGAAACCATAAATATTTCCTGGACCGCATTAGCAATAGCAGGTGCATTTTCAAGCACACACTTGATAATATTGACCAATTCAAGTAATGCATTAGGCAGTATCATTTTATCCATAAACATTCTTATTATTTGCTCCTTCTCAGTATGCTCTGTAACAGGATTCCTCCTTAAGAGGAATGGTCAGGTGTCAAGTCCTCAAAAGTATTTGAACTGTGATGTTCTCTGAGCAGGCAGACTATTTCTACTTTGCCAAACAGTGCAGAGCAGAAGGATTCTGAGTGGTATGAAACCTGACCAGCATCACTTGTGACCTCCACTCACACCAGCAGACCTGGGAGCTCTACTGAAGTTCAGCCCATCTTTCTACCTGAGCTGTGATGAAGAAGTGCCTGTGTCTGGGCTGGAAGTAAGCTGAGCATGAGCCGGCAGCCTGCTCTTCCAGCAGAGAAGGCTAATATATACAGAGACACAGACAGAAGGTTCAAGGAAGTATGCATCTTCTCATCACTCATCAGATCACATCAAGATGTTGTGTTGTTTGGACCAAGTACAAGGTATCTACAAACTATCTACAAGGTAAGAGGAGACATGTCAAATCTGTCAGTGCTGGAGCACTTGTCATGTGAGGAGAGGCTGAGGGCAGCTGAACTTCACCCTGGAGAAGAGATGGCTGCAGGGAGGGGCACAGGACAAAAAAACCAAACCCAAACAGGTATCAATTGAAACAAGATGTTTAAGGCTAGGTAGAAGAACAAGCTTTTTCTTTTTCTTTTTTTTTTTTCCTCTCAAGGACAATGAAGTATGGGAGTTAATTGTTTAATGAGGTTGTGTGGACTTCATCCCTGGAGGTTTCCAAGACCTGCCTGGAGAGAGACCTAAGAAGCCTGGGCTAACCCCAGAGCTTGCCCTCTGGTTTGAGTGAGCAGCAAGTGCGACTACAGATCTCCCAAAGTCCCTTCCCAACTGAGTGATTCCATGATGTTATAACTGTAATGTAGGAATGACTAGGACATTAACTTCAGAAGTACAGCACTAGTGCTAATTGGTCCATTGACATTAGCTAATGACAATGAAGAGCTAATGACAATGGATTCAAGCTGTTACGCTCACTGTGTTGTACTGGTAATGCCATAGCACCATTTCTCTTTATGCTGGAAGAGGATTCCTAACCTTGTGAACAAGCAATCCTGAGAAAGAAACAAACCATATAGATTGACTACGTCCTGACTTTCTATCAACTAATCATGTCTTTCACTAGGGTAAACTTCTGGCATGAGGAAATGAGTGATGCAGAGAAAAGAATAGTCTTCATGGCTAGTTTAGCATTTCAGCATTTCTGCAGAGTCTATGTGCTTCCTCTGTTACAACCAAAATTTCATTATAGGTGAAAGCGAACATCTCATATTCCTGGAACTAAGAGTATAGTAACACAATTAATGCTGTATGCTCTGATAGTCCAAATCATGCAAGTAGAAGGGAAAAGCCTTATTAATAAAATACTAAAATTGCTATCTGAGTCTTTCTATTATCTGCTCCCTTTCTCTGGAGTTCTGATCACCCTTCCAAGATTCCCATGCACTCCAAGGTTGACAGTTTCAGTCTTCTTGAAGACTAAGGATGTTTATGATGAGCTAGGAGTATCCTGAGCTCTTCACTTAGAGGAGTGTGGTGTTGATGGTAAGATATTTTTCCTCTTCTGTACTGAGGTCCTCTTGGCTGTCTTTCAATGTTTTTTCCCATTCCCACCTGCTTCCTTTCCTCCTGCTTCCAGGGTAAAAGCTGTCCCACAGCTTCCCTGTACCCCATAGGCTGTTTGTCTATCTCGGACTACCTGGGGATGTCAACCCCTTCCCCAGCAGCATTCCCAGAGCTGGACAATGAACACTCTGGGAACCCAGCTCACCTGTGCTCTCTGCAGAAAATAATATGGATTATAGACACGTGTCTGCTAGCGAAAAAGGTACCTGAAAACTTCTTAAAATCTATGAACAAAAAGGAACATTTTGTTTCTCTTCAGATGTCATGCCTTTAACTCTAGTCACCTGTCAGAAATGTAAAGATAATACTTTGATGTCACTCAGGTGGAAGACTTAAGAGAGAATGAATACTCTATCAGTGAAATTTCTAATAATTACCTGTTTTAATTATGTGGAAAGGGAAAGCAGATATTTGAAGTTTCATGGTGATCACAGAAAATTTTTAGGACTTTATGAGTCAAGATTTTTTTCTGAAGAAGAGATAAATAAGGTGAAGAATATTACTAAGATCTTTTCAGGAAGAAGATTATATGTGAACTGAGGTTGAGAATGTAGTCATGTGAAAATTGTTCAAAGCCATATGTACTAGGGAGGTGTAAAGGTGAAAATATTTCTGACTAGACCATGGATTTTATTGTATAGTGACCATGAAGCTGACCTGCCAGAAGCCCTTCTTCTGCTAGAGGCTATTAAAACTCTGTGATAGATTAGTCAGAAACTTTGGTAGAAGAGGTGAAGGTCATGTCCATGCTGATAGATTCGGTGTGAGTTTGTGATCTAGACTCTGTCCTCAGCATATGATTGAACACAGAATCAAAGAAGAGATGAGTGTTTTACCCTCTGAGCCACCCTGTTTCTTAATTTCTTTTTTATTTTATTTTTCCAATATTTAGTTCATCAGCTGCTATTTGGCAAAATTCATGCATGGATGAACATTTTGAACTACATTATATTAATTAAATTTCAACTTCTGAAGTATTAACTCACCAAGCACCTTTTGTGTGTCACTGATTCTGAACTGAAGGCTAACTTGATTTTCAGTGGTACACTTTTACCAAATTGCATTTATTTGACAATACCTCTTAAGCAAACTTGGAGAGCAAAGCACAAAGGAATGTCTTTAAAGTTAAACCAGGATGGGGTTTAGTGCAATACTTTTTTTTTTTTCTTTACCTTTTTTTTTAATTCCTCAGTAGGAATTTTGTCAAATGTCAGGCCAACAAATTCTTTACATTATTATGGTTTATGAAATCACCTCTAAGAATGGCTGAACTCTTTCTAAATAAAAAAAAAAAAAAAAAAAAAAAAAAAAAAAAAAAAAAAAAAAAAAAAAATAAAAACAAAAACAAAAATTTTTTCCCTTNAAAATTCATGCATGGATGAACATTTTGAACTACATTATATTAATTAAATTTCAACTTCTGAAGTATTAACTAACCAAGCACCTTTTGTGAGTCACTGATTCTGAACTGAAGGCTAACTTGATTTTCAGTGGTACACTTTTACCAAATTGCATTTATTTGACAATACCTCTTAAGCAAACTTGGAGAGCAAAGCACAAAGGAATGTCTTTAAAGTTAAACCAGGATGGGGTTTAGTGCAATACTTTTTTTTTTTT
>VXBX01000228.1:90340-117834 GCA_013400415.1 Scytalopus superciliaris | reverse complement strand
TTTTTTGTAAAGTGCTGAATCTCTGTGAGCTAAAACCATGGTAGCACAACATATTAATTATCATCATGGTGATATTTTCTTGCAGCAGGGCAGTTTTGTTCTATACTGATTGCAAAACAAGTTTGAAGCAGTCCAGTCTTTAAGGTAAGTCATTCTCGATTTTTAAATTCTTGTTAAATGAGCAACTTTTCCTGAAGATAGGAGAATAAAGCTCTCACATACATAAAGTGTGGCTGATTCTTAGCATCAAGTCTCAACTCACACAAATAGCATAAAAACTGCCATATAAGATGATATATGAAGTCAAAACCACTATTTTTATGTGCTAAAACTAAAATATTCATTGTCTTGATTATTGTTTTGGATAATTTTCCCCTTCTGCTGTCAAGTTTCTAAATGCTTTTTCAAACAGTGAGACACTGATATAAGGTCTAGGATTTTTCAGTAGAAGCGTTAAAATGTGCGTGGTATTCTTGTACTGATAAAAGAAGTAAAGATTAAAAAGTATGTCAGAGTTGAAAAAGAGAAGAGTACTGGTGGAAGAAAAAAAGGAAAAAAAAGCCAATTCAGTCAAAGTCATTACACGTTCAGTCAATCACCATTATTTATAACTTGGGCCCTAGTTTAGTATTCAGGATTATGGGCATGTGTGTTGTAGATATTAGAAGTTCTAACTGATATTCATCTATTTTAGTGTGTTTTCAGAGGGTTTCAAATTTCTTTCTAATTTGAAATATATTGTCAAACACAAAAGGAAAAAATAGAGATCACATTTCTCTACAAAATGCTTCAGAATGTGTAATTTAAAAAAAAAGAAAAAAATAGGTGAAAAACTAATAATCTCATAAATAATCTCATTTATGTAATACATTTTAGAGATAACTACCTATTGCATTTATATTTTGAAAATATTTTTCTTAGATTTATATTTTATATTAAATTTATTCCTTCCATCCTTTGCCAAGTCAAAGAAGCAATTGGTATCACTAGGTCAATTCAAATAAGGGTGTAATTTAGAGGTTTTGCATGAATCAGTCATCTTTCACAGTCACAGATAGGAAACGAACCATCAGCAAAAACCTTCCCCAGCCAGAGAGTCCCACAACATACTTTACATTTTCTATGCAACAGGAATTCAAAATTTAGCTAAAATCTTTCCCAGCTGCTAAGGACTTTCAATAGACCTCTGCAGGACAGATTTCTTGTGTCATGAGTTGATCCAATCCTGGTTCTGCAGAGCAGAATTTTCTTAATCTTTTTTTCATCTTTTGTGACTTGACTAGTTCTGTTTGCTCTCCCTCCCTTCATTATTGTCTGCACAACGTGTAGCATTGCAAAACCCACCACAGCAGGAGGCCTTATCAATATAGCTGAAGTCACTTCTCATGAGGAAGGGCAGGGGCCAAGTACATCCCATTGTGCCATCTGACTTCTGTCTCTGTATTCCAATGGGCTACAAACAATTTCTTGTAAGTGCCCCCTTAAAGTTAGAAAGACACACTGCTTATTCCTGTGCATTCTTTTTTTTTTTTGGAGCATAATTTAAATAAGAGAGAAAGAAAAATAAATATAGCATGGAAAATTGGGTGTAGTAGCTCTACAAAAACAGATGGCAGCTCGAAGGTCCAGTATTCCAGCACCTAGGAAGATGATGCATCTGAAACTGTACAAAGTTGCCTTAGTGTGCATTTCACATTTGCAAATGTTTTCAATATGCAGATAAAGGCACCTGTCGAAACCTTGCCTAAAGGTTATTATGGTCTCAGTATATGACTCTGCCTTGTCTAGGAAGACCTAACTGTTTTTCCATTTCAGTAGGAAGCTTTACCTATGCCACCATCATCTGTGAGGATGTGCAAGTTGTGTGCACACATCAGGCCACAGTTTATTATGTGAATAAATGCAGTCAAATATGCTAACAGTGTTAATAAAATGACAATCCACGAGTATATGTGCTACAACAGTGCAACTTCAGGCTTCTCTTAATGAAGGTGCTCCTGTAAATCATGGATATACATCTATACAGTTTATGCAAATGTGTCTATGTATAAATTTACAGTAAAATATTAGCTACACATATTTCACAGATTTGGTAGGAAGGTATTGAAATAATTATTTTAATACTCCTAAATTTTACTTGTATAATTATGAAAAAAGGTCCTGTATTTTTGCTTAATCATCCAATCAGTTTACTCTACTTTGGATTTGGCTACTGAAATATTTTTTAATTTGAGGGAAGATGTAATAACAAGATGAAATAAAATCAATTTGTACTCCAAAATCGAAATAACTTTGAGGGGGAAAAAACCAAAGCTAATCAAATATCACTGTGAATCTATTTCTTCTTATTTACAACCACTGACTGAAAACAATAAATCACTTTAGGAATAAATTAGAAAAAAATTTAAGTATCTTCTTTAATTTTTATTGCATTCATTCTTTTGGTTTGTTTTGTTTTGTTGCAGTTCTTTATCCTATCTGGTAAATCAGAAATGATGCATCTTTCAGCATTGACCCTGTAGTCTTATTAAGGTCAAATAGCAAATGTCATTGTTTACATTCCTCACCAGCATTATTTACTTGACAATATTTATTACTTGCTATGCAGTGTGGATTTCTGACCTGTACTGAAATCAATTACTTAAGAGAGCAAGGATGCTATTGTTCCCAGGGACCTGGATTTAAAAAATAAAAAAAAGAAGCTGTCTACTTACCCAGTCATACTGTATGTCATGACATTATAGACAGTATATTATTTGTCTGGGATATGAGACAGAAGATCAAATCCCCCTTCCATAAGAATTAGTTGATGTCTTCATCATGCTGTAACAGCTGGAGAACCTCCTTTTCCTTTGTACTGCAAAGTCATTCTCTGCTGTTGATGTGCAGAAGCCAGTGCAGCTCCTTTGGGGTCCTGACACAGCAGGGTCTATGGGTATTTATTTACCTTAGGTTGCCATTGGATAGAGTATTTATTTAATATTTAGTACACAGATAGTCTATTTTCTCTCCTCTTTTTTTTTTTTTCTTTTTTCTATTTTGTTTGTTTGTTAATTAGCAAGCAATTTATATCCAACAGGACTCTATTACTTATTGCTATACTGTGTCTTAAGCTCAGAAGTTTATGCTTTCCTTCTTTGAAACATGTATCTCCTGAACGGATATATGGATAGAGTAGAAAAAGCAGTTGCAATTGAGATAGTATCAAGGGGACAAGGCATCCTCATTGTCCTGATAATTACTGGTCCATAAACTGTGGACATAACAAGATCTGCTGAAGGCATTGAATATTCTGACCACTGAAATGGAAAGCAACTTTGCTGCTCTTAGCTCATTATATTCTGCCAAATCATTGCCTATTTCACAGATTCTGACAAAAGTTACTGTGCCAAAAATGTCATAATTAAGTGAGAAAAATAGATGTAAATTCACTTTGTCATCTCCAAGTTTCATGAACAATCTGAAATCACAGATTTTTATGAACTCTCAGCTGAGACAGAATGTCTTGCTCTTAAATCTGAAACCTATTTGCATTAACTTCATAAATATACAAAGCAAACAAAAAATGTCAACAAGCATTTGAAATTGTGCACCAGATCCATCTAAGTTAACTCTGGCCTGATCCTTCCATGCAGAGCATCAAAATTGAAATAAGGATGCCATTTTCTGTTAGTTTATTCTATTAACACAGTTTGTTTTATGTATGCATTCTTTTAAAATGAAGCAAATATATAAAAAATAAGTAGATATGCAGATCCCATATTTTGGGGGGGGCAAACAGATAAGTTTAATATGACTATTTTGGATAGGAACTGTCTTTGTATTAAATACGGAGTCAGGTTTTAGTGATCAGTGAAGTGAATATATCATTATGATAATTTCTATTTTTTATACTATATATCTTCTTTTTCCCCAGAGACTGTGCCTTGAAAATGATACCAATACTTTTGTAGTAATATTGTAAAGAAATTGTATGAACTGGTTTACGCTTGGAATGATCAGGGATAAAGGTAAAAGCACAGCTTCAGAAAATGGTAGACACTTTTCTTGTGTGTGCTTTCATGCAAATGTTTAAAAAAGTATTTCCAAAGCCTATTATTTCAATTTTAAAGATCCTAACAAACTTTCTTATTGTGTGTGCATTTAGAAGTCATGTATTCCAAGCACAATTACCTTCAAGGTTTTTCCTTCATGATATCAAGACCTATATCAAGGAAGTTTTCTGAAGTTACCACTATTAAAAAGTGTATATACCTTAGTTTATACTCAGAGATGTTGGGAATGTTCCTTACCTTTTCATCAGGGAGAAATTCGTGTATGCTCTTTGCAGTCAGTTAATGGTTAAACCTACCTGGCTCTTTCCAGATAAGAATGAATTTTCTAAGGATGGCAAGTGATTGAAGCTGTGGCTGCAGCAAAGTAGTGCGGTAGAGAAGAGATAATGCCCTATCAAATCACTTTCAGTGCTGGAGATTATAGGAACACCCAGGGCTGAACTTCCATTCAGCAGAAGTCGTCCAAGAAAAAAGGATATAATGAGAGACTTCATCTTAGAGCAGTATGCTCCTCAGCAAGAAAAGACTGAAATTTATCTAGCAGACTGCTGCTTATTTCCTGGGAGATGTTTGAATTGACTTTAGAGATAGGTGACTTGTTATTCCACTAGCAGAGAAGAACACAGAAAACAAAGTGAAACCAAGCTACACTAAGAGCTAAAGGAGAAGGAATGATATACTTGGATTGGCATTTTTTTTCCCTTCTCTGCCTCAGAAGAAAGTAATTGCTTTTTTTTCCCCCCAGTCTTTGTATTTTATTAAAATAAACTTATTTTATTGTACTTAAAAGTTGACCCTAGTGTTGCCAGACTGTCAATCACCAAACAGTCCAGAGCTGAAATCAGGGCATGGAATTTCAGCTGTGGAAATCTGAATCTCAGGAGTGAGTCTTCTGTAATGCTCTTGATCTGCATCCACCAGGAAACAAGGGTGTGATTTCTTGGTTTGATGACTGAAGGGGCTGGACAAAGAAGTGAGAGTACCCATGATAAGTATAAATTGGAGTATTTTTGAGACTCTCTGTATCATCTCTGTGTGCATCACCTGCACCTTAGAAGGAAAGGATAACACCAAGAGAGCGGCAATAAAAATAAACTCTCTAGAAAGCTGAGAACTAAGAATACATGTAGAGAAAATTCTATAACATTTATAGAAATCATAGCAATAATGTCAAGAGATAAATAATATATATTGAAATAATAATGAGAGTTGATGGACCTCTGAGCAAGGAAGGTAACCCACAGGCTTATACAACCACCTAAAAATTAGTTAATTCTTACATCTGTTTGCAAAGAACGTTGGTTAATCTCCCCAGGAATCTGGAAATGTAGCCTAACTTGTCTCAGTGATCAGCTGATATTGCTGTATGGAATCAGAGACCTGGATGCCCCATGGCAGTGTGACTTAGTAGTGGGACTAATGACATAGGTTGCAATAAGCCTGTCACAAGAGATCATCATAAAGTTTCATGATAGCTGTGTCGAGTTGAATACACTTCATGCAGATCCCTGAACCTCAGCAAGCTGGGACAGAAAATCATTACTATGGGATTCTTTCTAGTCTTCTCAGGAGTTCACTACCAACATGTAGTGGAGTGAATTGCAGCAAATGTGCTGACTTGTGAAACAAATCCCTGTGTTTCATCCTGCTCCTGCTGCTGTGATTCTCTGCTGGATTTGGGTGTCTATTCAGCCCTTTTGGTCCCTACCAAGTGACCTATCAAGCCTACATCCCAATATGAACACACTCTAATGGCTTTCTGCTCACAAACTCCTCTGTAACTGTATATTAATGTAAGAGTAGAGACAAGTGTGCATGGTGTCCTTATTTTTGTAGTCATTGTAAACCTTCAGTGAAAATTCTGTAGTGCTGGACCTGACCACTCACTACACCTAATCTTCATGCAAGCTAAACTAAAAGTACCTTCTAGACAGTCTGACTGTACACCTCTGGAGAGAGGGACTGGACCATCAGTGTGAGAGTTGCCTGAAAAGGGAGGCAGTGGGAAACTGAGAAATGGAATATGAGATACAGAAATGGGCCACCAGAAGGAATAGAAACATCTAACTCAGGAGTTAAGTGTTGAGAGAACCTCACTATAAGGTGAGACAGCTGCCTAAAAGGAAAAAGAAAGAGCTAATAGCACAAGAAACTGGATTGCATAGTCCAGGAGAGCTTTCCCACTAAAAGCTGGGAAATCACAGAATGACAGAATCATTCAGGTTGGAAAAGACATCCACAATCATCAAGTCCAATGTCTGACCAATCACAGGCTTGTCAAGTAAACCAGAGAACTGAGTGCCACATCCAGTCACTTCTTGAACACTTCCAGGGATGGTGATTCCACCATCTCCCTGGACAGTCCATTCCAACACTTAACAACCCTTTCCATAAAGAAGTTCTTCCTGATATTCAACCTGAACTTCCCCTGATACATCTCAAGGCTCTGCTCTTCTGTCTTGTCACAGGTTGCCTGGGAGAAGAGACTGATCCCCACCTGGCTACAACCTCCTTTCAGGAAGTTGTGGAGAGTGATAAGCTCCAACCCGAGCCTCCTTTTCTCCCAGCTGAGCCTCCCCAGCTCACTCAGCTGCTCCTCAAAGGACTTATTCTGTAGAACCTTCTCCAGCTCCACTGCCCTTCCCTGGATATGTTCCAGCATGTCAATGTCTTTCTTAAATTCACTCTAACATTTCTGCATGCATTTTTTTTTTTTTTTCACTTCTCTTTCAGGAGGATGGTGCTAAAATATTGTTTTTTCTTTTTCTTTCAGGATATTTTTACAGCTTTGATTTTGGAAGGGATTACAATCCTCTCTTGATTAACACTTTTATTTGAACTACTATTTAAATAAATTGAATATTTGAAGTATTATTCTGAAATATATTTGCATACAATATATTGAAGTCAATTAAATAAATATTTCAGACTGATGCATAAAGAAGAGGATTTCAGTTTAAAGAGAAATTATGTGGGGATTTTCTATTATTATTATTATTTTGACATTCTTGTTCTGTCCAAGAAACCATTCAGCAAAAGTAAAAGCTCAAACAACTACTTTATTAGTCTCTGCCAGTTACTGAGTGGGGATGTACCAAGCTACACCAGCATAATTCATAGAAATAACTGTTCAGGAAGAATGTTGATAACCCTGTTATTTCTGCTTCTATTGTTTTACTTACTTTACCCTGCTTAATAATCCTTGTCATGTTATTTTTTATTATTTATAAATGTGAAAGGGCAGGTAACATATTCTATTCCATGGGCTTCAGCTTTCACATGGAACAGTAAGCCAGAGGGAGAAAAAAATAGATCATGCAGATCTATAAACCCAGAAACTGTTGTAAAATTGAACCGCTTATGTTTCATTCTTGTGTCTCAGTTCTATTTTTAGCTGAAGGATAGATTCATGCCATTCCATTTTCTTTCCTTGTTTCATCAGCTATGTTTTAAGATTATCTCATTTCTGGATATTTTTCTTTTCTTCCTTTTGGAGTGGTGTATCAAAACCGGATGCCAAAGATACCATTTATTGAGAGATAGCAGTGGCCACCCGGATGCATTCACTGGCCAATCTACAGTGACTATCACGGTTCAAAGCAAAGGGAACAAAATGACCAGTAAATCAAACTATTAACATTTGATAGTATTAGTCTCTTGGGTAAATGTTCATACAGTGATAGTATATTTTCAGTAATTCAAAATGCAAGGTTTGTATGGGTTTTCTTTCCTAAAAATCTGGAGTATTAAATTATGTGCAATATCGATATGTTCATATGTACTTAAGATATAAAACAAGAACATTTTGTAACTGACATAAGTACCAAGCTAGGTCATGCAGCTTTCTCATTTGAACTTAAAAAAAAAGAAAGACAAAACTTACTGTGTTTTGTTTGTTATATCAGAATCTACCAGTGTTCATCACTATCAGGTAAGTTCCCTACTTGGAAATACATCTGCACAGTTTGAAATTTATATTAGGACTTTCTGTTTTCTTATTCCCAGTACTACCTGTGGTTGAAATATAAGTGAAACATTCTGACAGTGACAGTGTTCAAAAAGCCAAGAACTTGTTAATCCCTTCCTCTTACCTTTTGGAAAGGACAAGGTTTTGGAAGAAGTAGTAGAGAAACAGAAATATTCAATGCATTTGAAGGTATTAGAAACAATGAATTCAACAAAATAATTGTCAATGGATAGTGAGTTGTTGGCTTGGAGCAATTTGCATTGTGTTACTAGTACCACTGCACCACTGTTTCAGGATAATGCACAACAAAAATGAGAGGAGAGAGTGTTTAACCCATTGAAATGTCAGGAGATACAAGTCCAGAAAGGATAACTTACAGGGACTTTCAGCATCACTTTCCAGCATAGGAGGATCATCCATGGTACATGGTACAGTTGCACTGATGCATAGTCTTGTCACTGAGACTGATATTGGATCTTCCCCACTCCAAAGGGGAAGTTAATTACTTTTATCAAAATTAATCCAAATCTGCAGTAATGTAAGTTTTAGCATGAAGGGTAGATAAAACTTCAAATCATCTATCACATGTCTTAGACTCATTAGACTAGACAATTTTTGGAAACTGAAGTGATGATTGGTTCATATGAGCACAAAATACATTGCTCTCTCAACATTGCTGAGGCTGCAAAGTACTTTTGGAGACCATCTAGACAACCCGCTCCTCAAAGCAGACTAAGCCAGAACAGGCGACTCCAGTTGGGAGACTTCAAGGAGAAAGATTCCACAACCTCTCTGAGGAACCTGCTCCACTGGTCTATCACTCTCACAATTAATATTTTCATATGTATAAATGGATTTTTCTGTGTTTCAGTGTATTTTCTGTATTTCCCCTATCAGGTGTTTCTGCACATTGACAAAATCTCCCTTAAGATTTTTGTGTTCCTCATGTGTCATGTGCTCCAGGCTCATAATGATCCAGTAGCTTTTTACTGGAATCACCCCAGTATCTCCCTGTCTCTTGTACAGGCAGCCCAACACTGGACACAGCACACCAGATATGTTTCACCAAGGCTGAGTAGAGAGGAAGGATCATATCCCTCGACATGCTGGCAACACTGTCTGATGGAGTCTGGGAGACTGACAACCTTTTTTCTCACTGCTGGATCACAGTCAGCTTGGTGTCCACAAGGGACCCAGGTATGGGAATTTGCATTTCCCTTTGCCGAAAGTCATGAGATCCCTGTCAGACCGTTTCTCCAACCTGACACGGTTCCTATGAAGAGCAACCCAACCTTCTAATTACCAACCAGATTTCTGCAAACCTGCTGAAGGTGGACTCTGTCACCATGCAGGTCATTAACTGAAATGTTAAACAACATTGGTCCCAGTATCAGTCTGTGACATACACACTAAGGACTTTAGTTTTCCTAGCCCAATCCCTGCATGGTTGGACTGTATCTATATTCTTCCTGGATCACCTGTCCATGCTTCCACTTTTATTATTCTTCTTTTCCATGTTTGATTTTTGTCAGGAGCTACTTGTTCAGCTCTGAAGGCCTCCTCCCAGCTTTGTTTGACTTCTTGCACACGGGAAGGGACTGATCTTGAGCTTGGAGTAGGTGACCCTGGAAAGTCAGTAAGCTGTAATTATGAGTATCAGGTCACTAATAGCCCATTCTAATGGTATTCCTAAAATTATCTTTGCATTATATATTTGAAAAGTGAAGAAAAAGGCAAGTTAGATTCGTTTTTTCTATGCATTAATATTGATTGGCACTGTAACTCTCTGCAGTGCTTCCCCAGTTGTTGTTTTTTTTCATTAAAATTCCCACTTCACAGGGCAATAAACCCTGGTAATTTTATTAATTGATAGTTACCATCAATATCTGACCTTTGAGATGCTTCTTCACGCTAAATCTTAAACCACAGTGTTTTAAAGGTTTAAATAGGTTAACTGAACACTTTTATGCTTACCTTTGACCTTAAAAAGTCTCAGAAAAAATTCTCATTTTTATATATTCCTTGTGCATGTTATTCAGTACTAAAGTAAATGTATTGAATTTACTGAAATGAAATTTTGTATTTTTCAACAATTTGTATCCAAAACCAAAAGCGTTAGGACTGTGAATAAGTTTGTTATAAACAGTGTTTTGAAAAGATTAGACAAAGATTAACCTATTGCATTTCTTTTGCCTTGTGATTGCCAAAGAGTTACAGTTGCATTGTTTTTTTACTAAAGAAATGAAACTTATGAATGAGAAGAAAAGTAAATGATGAATAACAGGCCCATAAAATTGTTCATGAATGCTGGGGTTTTTGCATGCAAAACTAAATATTCATACATTGAACAGTAATTTCCTAAATATTCATGTTGAACAAAAACTTCTCTGCATGAGTGTTTGCTAGCAATGAATATTAAGGAGCAGGAACCCGATCTGCAGAAACAGCTGTGCAGAGCTGAAACAAATGTTCACTTAACCCTATTTTTGTGGTAACTGTACAGCTCAATTTATCAGGAAACTTATACTCCTTACTTATCACTTCATCAAGTTACACATATGCACAGATAGAGCTCTTCTATTCCTTCTACACAGTTCTTCCAGCTACTGCCATAAATCAATGTTTTAGCTCTTTGCCCCACACGACCACAGTGCTGAACAGGACTTGAGGTCTCAGGAAAGCAAGCAGAGGGTAACTAATTTTATTGCCAAACTGTTAGATTGGAATTAGATGAAGCATTTCATAGCATCCAACACCTTTCACTTTCATGTCACAATCATTAAAGACAAAGGTGTTCAGTGCACTTTTACTGATTTACAGGATTGAAAGATTTTGTCATTTTTGGTGAGTTTGAATTTGAGAAGTCAAACTCCTGGTATTACAGAGTAAAGGATTAATGCTGTCGGGCTAGGTGCCTTACAGCATTGATCCTCCAACAGCCTGTAAGAACTACATTTGATTAGGCTGAGTGACTTCAGCAATTTCACACGGAACATGATCTTACAAAAAGAAAAAAAAACAGCCAGTAAATGAAGGAATGGATTGCCCGTATAGCAAATTGGCAACAAACTGAAGGAGGAGAATGTAATTGAAAGGATAATTATCCCTTCTTCCTAGTGAAATATTTGGTGATGATGAATAATGGGGCGGGGGTGGAAAAGTAGAAGCTTTTTTTCTGACTTTGTAAAGGTATCCTAAGGCTTCTGCCTTAGCCATCTGTCATGGTTTAACCCCAACAAGTGACCAAGTTCCACACAGACGTTGCTCACTCCCCTCAGTGGGATGGGTTAGAATCAGAGGGGTAAGAGTAAGAAAATTTGTGGGTTGAAATAAAGACATTTTCATAGGGAAAGCAAAATCCTTGCTCACAAGAAAAGAAAAACAAGGAATTCATACACTGCTTCTCATGGGCAGGCAGGTGTTCAGACATCCCCAGGAGCACAGAGCCTTATCACATGTCACAGCAATAGGAAGACAAATGCCATCACTCTGGATGTTTCCCCATTCTTCCTTTTTTTCCCACCCTTATATGCTGAGCATGATGTCATATGGTCTGGAATATCCCTTTGGTCATTTGGGGTCACATCTTCTGGCTGTGTCCCCCCCCAGATCCTTGTGCCCCGCCAGTCCACTCACTGGTGGGGTGGTTTCAGGGGCAGAAAAGGCCTTGGCTCTGTGCAAACACTGCTCAGTGATAACAAAAGCAGTCCTGTGATATCAACACTGTGTTCAGCACAAATGCAAAACACAACCCCGTACCAGCTACTGTGAAGAAAATTGACTCTACCTCAGTCAAAACCAGCACATCATTCAATGAACAGAGATTAAAAAAAAGAATGGAATCTGGCACAGATTGATATTGATTTGAAGTATGACTGAATACATTTTTATCAGTGGGTTTTTGAATAAACCAAACTCTTGAGAACAGTCAAAATTTTTGTCCAGCTTATCTGATAGCTTAAGTGAAAAACAATATCCTAAATTACACATAGTTCCATTCTACACATGACTTGATTTTAAGCAGTTTCAATGAATGTTAAAGATTGCTGTCACCAGTTTATGTCTGCATGAAATACATTGGATATATCTATATAATTTTTAAATGTCCAAATGCCCATGTTCCTGACTGGTCAAAGTCAGTAGCAGAAAGGTCATAAATCAAATGTGATACTTTCAAAGTAGAACTGGGAAGTGTTGTGATGAGAAGGATCTTGCTGGATCCCTATAGGAGATTAATAGAGGAAATGCAGTTTCTGAGATCAAGCCTGGCTAATTTCTCTAATCAGTCTCACGATTTAGTTATTTTTACAGGTAATTAATTATCTGGGACACTTCTAGAAGAAAACACTCAAGATAGATATATAAGTACTTTGATTAAAATAAATAAAAAGCGAACCACAACATACAGTTTAGATTCACACTACCTTTAATACTTCTCATAGATTTCAAACATGAACACAATTTAAAAATCTTCCTTATATTAAGAGAAATCAAAGATTATCTTACTTCAGATCCTGAAGTAGTTAAAAATTTAAAGGAAAATAAAGTGATAATGCATCTTGTTTGTGGTTTGTTTTGGTTTTTTTTCATGGGCATTGAAGTTCTACAAAAGATGGGTTGTGAATTAGGAAATGTTTTCCACAAGTATATTCCTTTTGCAAAATGTTTATTTAACTTATTTACTGAGAATGGTCAGTTTTTCTTGCCTGTAGAAAGTCTGTTTCACCTTGTAAGTTTAATTTTATATACACAAACATCTAATATATTTCAAATAAAGGAGACAAAGGTAGGAAAAAAGTTAGAAATATACTGCAAAAATGACAGAAAAGAGTGAAGAGGGTTTATTCAACTATGTATTTTCCTTTTGTGAATACACTCTTCTGTCTCCACATTTTGTTAAAATACTACTGAACTATATAATACAATTGCTTTTCACTCACATTTCAGCATTACTATTTCAGCTTGTCCCTGATACATAAAACGTGTAATTATTTCTATTTTCCCTTACAGCAGATTTTGTTGAAATTATAATGGCCTTTTAGAGTATGAAAGAACATTTGCATTTCACAGTTTGAGTAGCTCTGAGAATTTTTTACACTTCGCCAAATTACTTTTTCATGGTCCTGGGTGGCTAATCCAAAATTTTCAAATAACTATTTTAAAGTATGTAATGGCAAAAATCCATTTAAGAAAACCAAACTTGTTACAATACAAGAGGACTTCCTATGATTCTATTTTACATTTTTAAAATTAGTTATAAGAATTCAGGGCTATGTCAGGTTACTTTTAAGAAAATGCAGATCAAGCCTTCTAGAAATACATTGGCATAATAATTATGAAAGCAACTAAGCAATTAATTTGTTATTTCACTTCTGAAAATACCAAGAAGCTCTATTAAACTACCATGAATGTGGATTTCATCATACTTTTAAACACTGAACTCTCAAACAGGGGACTGTTGTTAGATCTTTGTCAATAAAAGACATCTAGACAGAAATTTTCCCTAAAATGTGTCTGTGATATCCTTTAAAGAAATCAATATTCACACATTCATTAAAGAAAATGTTTAAATATTTTATGTAAAATAAGTAGGAAATACTGTGCCTTAAAGATAAGTAAGTATTTTTATTTAACTGAACCTCTGGTTTTCAGCACAACCTAGCAGTATTAGACATATGAAAGGGTAAGATGCTTTGATCTTACAAACTCCCTGTGGTATCTGGTCTAATCTGTGCTCTCCTTTAACTATAAACAGCCTCATTAAAATATTGACAATTAGAGGATTTGAAGAAAAAAATTAAAAATACGCAAAACTGATGGAGAGGAAAGAATATCACCCGAACAGATGAGTTAGATGGGGGGTTTTTTGAAGATTCTGCATATGTGTTCTGACACTATTACTTACTTTGTAATTCCTTGAGAAGGGTCAACCATCAAAAAGAAAATTTAATTTCTCCCTTCTTAGGTGGTGATTGCACTAAATTAGTCTTAGCACAGAATAAAAAGGAACTTAGTGCCAAGTCACAAGCTCTAAACCAAATGATTGCTGGAAAATTTAAAAAGGCAGCATAAAATTCAGGAGAAGGGCTCTATCTATTTAATCATGCCTAAGGATTGCAAAGTCACCCTACAGACTGAATGATTGTTTACAAATAGATTTTGACAGGTAATTTCACTGAATACTCCACCCCCATTTTAAATTTATGAGTCCAGTTCTGCCTCCAACGAAATCAACCGGCAGTTTAGGGGTGATTAGCACAGGAATCTGGTTCATTGGTTTCTGAGAGCAGGGGAGAGTGAGCAGATCTGGAGGCATTTCAAGTCCTTGAACATCAGAGGCAAGCCATGGGGACACCAGTCCTTGTTGTTGCTTGTTCAGTTTCAGGTGACGTGGAATGCATAGAGGATTTGGGAACACCACTTAAGCCTGCCCACATGTAAATCTAACTTCTAGTCTGGAAGAAAAATGAAAGACTAAATGGAAAGGCCACAGGAAGTCTGTCGGGGTGTATCCATATAGCAGCTGCAATAAAGCAAAACAAATGGCATTGAAACAGCCTAGAAGTTCTCCAGAGGGAAAAAAAACATCCTGGATCTTAAAAAATGTTAATATTTTCTTTCAAGTCATCTAACTAACAATGAAACCTATTCTGTGCTCACAGGCCAACCAAAATTCTATTGGACTCTATATTTAGTGTCTGTTAAATTACATCTGTAATTAATATACACAGAAAATGTGAATAAGATTAAAAATGTCAGCATTTCTTTGAAGTGGCAGAAAATTTAACATGCATTTAAAATTACATTCCTATTCTGTTTTATTTTAAAGCTATTTGTTTTATTAAAATGTGTCTTGAGGCTCTATTGAGAAAGATATCCTGATTTTGCAAGTTTTGACATGAGAGCTTGTCTAAAGAATGAAGAGCAAAAAATGAATGACTTATTTCTAAAGAATTTACAATTTTCAAAAACCCTGAAAGTCATTTGCCTTCTCTGTATTAAATAATCTAGAGGAATACTATGGTTTATTTACTGGGCATGTATAATGCCCAGTAACAATTCCCTTGATGGAATGGTGTCCATACTCCCCCTGGCCTCTTCAGAGGAACAAAGATTTCAAGTTTAATTTACTTTAAGACATAAAAGAAACCATGTTAGTTCAGTACTTCCACTGTTTGAATAGCTTGAATAGCTGGTTTACTATGAACAATTTTGACACCAGTATCTTCCACGGCCTTTTGATTTCATGCAGTTCTTGCAATGTCAAGGAACATAATCTAATGTAAAATATTTACTGTAATATATATAAAAAATAAAAATCTAATGATAGCTGAAAGAGTTAACAGATGAAGAGGTGGGTTCCCTCCCCTACTGGGATTATCAGTATTGGCTGTAAAATTATAACCTTGTTTATAGTCAAAGAAATTTTCTGCGTAGTCTTATAAATTCCCTTCATTCATCATTAGTAGTCATTAATACATTAATTGCTGAAAAATTATCCCACATTTTCTGCCAAAACAAAAACCCTGGAACTACATACAAAACCCAGTGGAGTGCATGGAAATGATTCCCTGAATGGATAATGACTCAGATCTTAGGTTAGACATAAATCTTTTTCTGGTGGTAAATAAGTATTATGACACTTCCACTCAGTCTCTAAAGCAACAGGGTAATACAGAAGTGTCACTGACTCAGTTCTGCAGGCAACACACAGCTTAAGTATTTAGGGATTTTATTCACTGCAGGTGATATTTTGATATCTAATTAGATTGTTCTTTAGAAAAAGAACATAAAAGCTGGCTTCAAAAGACCATGAACCTTATTAGTTAAGTACTTGCTCTTTACAAAGTGCATATTTTATGACAGAAAAGTCTTGGGGGGTACACTTTCAGTACAAATGAATTTCAGATATGACTTACCCAAACTGTTCAAAAGGCTGCAGACTGTAGCTCATATACAGTATCCAGTCTGTTTTCAGAGTGTATTATTTCAGAACAAATAGCCATCATAACAATGTCATTTTCCTGATTAAATATTATTTCTATTTAATGACATTGTACAGTACCTTCACCTCATTAATTTCTTTTTTTTCCTTTTTCCTTTTTTTTGTTCTATAAGAGAATATCATTAAATCTGTTTAAATAATCTATGAAATCCAGCAGAATGTTGATTTTCCATTTATCCACCCTGGAGAGTTCAGGCCATAGAAAAGCTTTATTTGCACAAAAACTGTCAAAAAGAAAAGTATTTAGTTCAAAGAGATATGAAAGATGAGGCACCAAGGAGAAGATTACAGTTCTGTCTCTAATTCGCTGGCCTTCTCTCACACTAGCTTTTGTTAAATATGTAATCCAAATAATGAGAGAATTGTACTATTTTTGTTATTTTTAGACAAAGTCACCACCAAAAAAACCCAACCAAACAAAAAAACACCAACCAACCAAACAAAAAAACCCCAAACAAAAACAAACAAACAAACAACAACAAAAAAAAAACAAACCCCAAAAAAATCAAAAGAAAACCTCCTTAACTTTTCCAGAAGTCATTTTCATAGATTTTCAGATTTGTCACTTATTTCAACAAAATCACAACTTACTCCCTTTCCATACCCTTTGAACTCATACAGAGTGCCTCCCACCCCATTTTTTTATGTCTATATATTTTTAATGGGTAAAGAACCATTTATTGCATTCAGAGTATTTTATTTCACTGTTTGCCCAGCATTCTTGTGGAATATACAAAACACTTTGTTTCTAGTATAGCAGGCATTTGTTACTGAAAAAATAGTGTTATTTTTCATAGGAACTGTATTTTTATTTATTCAGAGGCACCACAATCAGAAGGGAAATGACAGCAAACAATCCTGCCTCTTCCTAGGCCCTCAGGTCTACAAAGTTCCCTGTCAGTAACTCCACCCTAGTTTTGTCAGCTGAACACACATTTTGCAGTGATTTTTGTCTGTTTTTATAATAGACATACTGGGTCAAAAGTCTAATCCCGTGGTTTGCAAGATACACTTAAAAAGTGTACAAGCAAGAGAAAGTGTTTGTTATAGTAAGATGTGACTTCAGCCACCATGTGGCTTAGACCCTTCCTGAGCCAATTGTGTTATCTTTATGTTTAGTAACCTTCAATGAGTTCTACATCCATGACTTTGCCTGTTTAGTTTTTTTTCTAGCCTAGCTGTAGATTTTTCACATGCTGTAGTTGCAAGTTCCATGGTGATCTAACAGGGCTGAAAAGTGGAAATACACACTGAGTAGTAAATACATAGGGTTAAAAGGAATAGATACATTCACCATCCCGAGGAGGACACCAGGTTGATTAAAGGAATGGACCACCTCTGGTATGAGGAAAGGCAGGGGGAATTGTGATTGTTCAGCCTGAAGAAGAGCAGGAGTTGGTGTGACCTAATTATGGTCTTCCAGTACTTGAAGGAAGCCTACAGGAAAGATGGAGAGAGGCTATTTACAAGGGTCTGTAGTCACAGGACAACGGGGAATGGCTTCAAAGTGACAGAGAGTAGGTTTAGATTGGATATTAGGACAAAATTATTTACTGTGAGAGTGGCACTGGCCCAGGCTGCCCAGAGAAGTGGTAGATAGTGTTCAAGGCCAGGTTGGATGGAGCTTTTAGCAATTTGGTCCCTGTACACGGCAGATCTTATTTCAGTAATCTTCATCATACTTGGCTGGAAGTGTCAAAAAATTCCAATGCAATGCAACAGTTTACAGTCTAATTCTGGTATTGTAACTAGGGAGAGCATGGATTTGTAGGCAAATCAGTATTACCTAATTAACATACAAAATAAAAACGTGGAATATGTAAGAATCCTATCATAACACAACACTAGCACTTAAGTGTCAGTGGATCTGGAATCTAAATGCTAGTGCTAAAATAGCAGTTGAATTTTATTTTGAGAAATATACATAACCTCTAATCCTCAAAAACCCCAGACATCAAAACAGTCTCAAAACTGCAATTAAAATACTGGCTCATTCATCTTGTTTGAGTCATTCTGCCCCCTTAATTATATTTTGGAGGTATTCCCTCTGAGTGCCATTTCTCTACTCATTTTCTGTTATCTCCATCTGGAGTTTGTTTACCAGAACTTGCTGTACTTCTCCCAGGCTCGAGATTCCACTAAAATGGATTACTGATATATATGACAACATATGATACTTGCAGGCTTTACCTTCCCCAATGCATTTATCAGGGAGAAAATAATGCAGAACCTTTCCTCAGAGTTCCTTTCAGTCTGCTCTTTCAGGGGCAAAGGAAACCAGTCACAAACTACTGCAAAAGAGAGAAGTGTAAGCACATATTGCAAAAACAATCTCAATTTATTATAAGTATTTTTAATGACATATGTAAAATGTTCATATGTATAAAAAAATAAATTTATATGAACTTTTGCTCTTTGACTTACTGCTTGACACACCCTGTCAGGGATACAGAAAACACATCATTTTTGATGCATGACATTGCTACAACAAGAACAGGTTTTTACAAACCCAGAGTTTAAAGATGGGATTCTTTGTCATCACTTTCACTTTCTTACTGGTAAAAATAATGGTCTTAGCAGTATAAGCAAGTCCAAACTACAGCAGAAACTGATGAGGAAAGATCCTCTTGTTAATTCTAAGATCCCCTTTGTAATTCTTTTTATGGTATTGATCTGAGAGGTTAGAACAGAGTTTACTCATTTACTGTTTGTTCTAAGTGTGGAACTTTTCTGTAACACATTTTCCATTACTTTGGGATAATAAAGATATCATGCCTGTGTTTGGTCACTCTATCCGTATGAGTAATGTGGTGATAGGGGAAAGAGAACAGGGAAGGGAAAGTGTGAGAGGAAGAAAGAAATAGGTAAACTCTCTGAACTCTATCTTTAAAATCCTAAAAAGTCTAATCTCCAATAGAAAATGCAGGAATGAGTAAAGAGCTGGGAGTAGAAAACTGTCAAAAGAGTTGATTGAATACCAGATCTTTCCCAATATTGACCAAATCATTAATATCAATATGTGAACTCAAATATCTCCACAAACACAAGCCTTTCTAATACACACAGGAACATACAGTGAATAAAGAAAAAATATTTTTCATGAGGTGCTTGATTATTTTCCCCCTGAAATCTCCTTTTTGATAGTACAATCACATTTTGTCATTTTATGGGTACCTTTTTAATATTATTAATAGAGAATTTTCATAAAATCACAAACAAGGCCTTTTTAGCTGCAAGTCAAACTGTCAGGAAAAATTAACATGCCATTCTCTTTGGGTCTTACTCTCCATAATAAATTGCAAGTACCTGCCACAACCAAGTCAGTAACTTTGAAAGTATATGCATCAGTTCCCACAGCATACTGTACTTTGGGTACTTACAGCCTTCTTTCCTGAGGTGCAATTGTAAAATAAATAAACAAGCATTATCAAGTTGTGTGATGTACCAGGAGTCAGAAAGTGACTGCTGAGTTGTTCCCTGAAAGTACATCTGACTGATAAGAGCTATGAAGCTTTACATGGGAAATATGACTGTGGTAATTAAAAAGTCCTCTGGGCAGTTTCAGTTTTCACAGAACTTGGGAACCAGCTACATACAAATGGCTGATTCTACCCTTTGCTCACAGTTTTCCCACCAGGTAAGTCATACTTCACACTCCCTACAGGCCTTCTGAGTAATGTCTTAACTCGTGACTAACAGCTCCAGTGTAAAACACAGTGTCATTTGTCAATATGCAGATTTTTTTTTCCTGTACATTAGGAATCTAAACCTACAGCTTATGTGCATTACAGATCATGTTCCATCACTGAAATAAGAGAATTATACTTGTCTGAGGACTACAGAGCCAGAAGCACACAAAGTCAAGGATGTTGCACTGGAAATGTCTTGACACTTATAGTGCTTTTCCTTTAACTTGGTAGTTTTTTCTATATTTTGAGTGAATAAAAAAAGTCTCCAGGGACTCCAGTGTGTCATAGTTTATCAGAATGAAGAAATTTTTACAGGCCAAAATCAGCAAAGCTTCTTAGAATAATGAGTTCTCACTGAAAGGTGGCACAAAATGGCCTTCAGCAAAGCAGAGTTACTCAGGAAATAATAGATTGAACTCCAAACTACCTGAACACCAAATGAAAAAATGCAGAGCAGTGTTACCTGCAAAATTTGAATGTAAGATATGCCCTGATATATTAGAATCATGGGCTATATGTTTTGTCTCCTCAGCTGGCATTAGGAGATGCTATCTATTTAGAAATATGCAGAGGCTGTAAAAACAATCATCATCTGCAGTCTATTCTCCTCATACCCCTGGGTAACCATAATTGTGGTATGTTTCTGCCTAATCCTGTTAATATTCTTTTCTGGACCTGCAGTCCAGAAATTTATCTAATCCCTTGAACCTTCAGATGATGTCTCCCACACAATTTCCTGTGGCAGAAGTCTCATAGCTTGATTTTCTGTTGTGTAAACTGTCTCAAATCAAACTCAATAGTTTCACTAATTGCATCTTATCTTTTTCTTGAAAAAGAAATCCACATGATCTTATATGCTGCCTCATGACTTTACAAACTCCTAGGACTTGCCTCTTTGGAGATTTCTCTGTGCCTGCCCTGCCCTGATGATCCAGTATTTCAATTTACACAATCCATACATATTATCGCTTTCCCAACAGACATGCACTCTGTTTTCTTAATTCAGATGACACCTCTCACCTGT
Organism: Scytalopus superciliaris; assembly: GCA_013400415.1. Taxonomy (NCBI): domain Eukaryota; kingdom Metazoa; phylum Chordata; class Aves; order Passeriformes; family Rhinocryptidae; genus Scytalopus; species Scytalopus superciliaris. Next base: position 97,094 of record VXBX01000228.1, on the reverse strand, counting down.
GACAGAAGTCAGGCTCACTGCTCTATGCCTTCCAGGACTCTCTCTAAAGCTCAGAAGTGGCGAGATTTACATAAAGAGCCTCTTAAGCCTATAGCAACAAAAGAACACTATACTGATTGCCAAAAGTCTTAATTCCGCAACTGAAACAGACATCCCTCTACCTTCAACATGACCCAGGCATAAACTTCTACGCCCTTCACTGAACAGACATGAATTAAGCATGTGCTTAAAGACACTTCCAGATGAGAGTAGAGACAAGTGTTGCCAGCTGAAGAACCTCTACTAGGTTCTTCTAGAACCTTCTACTAGTTGTCTACTAGTTCTATATTCTCTTGGCACAAGAACCAAGCCCCAAGCTTCAGCACTAACGATAAGGAGAGTTATTACCTGTTACAGTGCCCCAAAATGGCCTGTTATTTACTGTACCTCAAAATTCATGGATAAAAGTCATTCCAAGTCTGTGGTAAAGTGTACTGGGTGAGGTTAAAGCCTCTGAGAACTTGGCATCACAAGAGTTAGATTACTGAGACTGATCATCAGGAGAAATGGCCAGACACTTGTTCGTTTTTGTCTAGAATGTGAAAACGGGGAGCAAAACTCTGCAAATAATTAGCTGGCATCTTCTATACTCTGCATAGTACATAAAAAGGTGAACTCACCCCTCTCTTTAGTCATCAGTGGCACACAAGCATGGTGATCAGAGACTTTTGTTATGTGGTGACACATGCCACTAATTATTAATGTTCTTCATTTTAATAATAATTAAAAAAAAAAAAAAGTATTATGAGAAACAATGCCAGGGCCTACTGAGCTAGGAAATCTAATCTGAAATACCATCCCTAAGAATCAGGCTGAAATTTTGCCCCTAGTCTGTTAACTTTGTCAGCAAATGCTTTAGCTTGACCTAAAATGTGTTGCTGTGAAAAAAACATCAAACTAAGTAAATATGAGAACTTCCAGAAAGTTTTTTAAAGAAGGCTTTATATCATCAAAAAAAGGTACTGTTTTAATCCACTGCTCCTGCCTGGTCTAGTGCTAATGAAAGATTTCACTAAATTATCTTCATAAAGGTCAAAATGCTAATTAGGAAATTCTCTTCAATGATAGATCAGAGATGTGGAACAAATGATTAGATCAGCTTTTTCCAGAGTTCAATTATCCTTCTCTTCAACTTAAAAACATCATAAAATTCAAAATAAAAGCTGAATTTGGTATATTAAATGATTTTTGTGTGTGTGTGTGTAGAAAACTATCTTGGAAGGTTTGAGTTGACATAAATTACATTTTAGTTAAATTTATGCACATTTTTACATGTACCATTAGTATTTTCTTACTAGCAGCAATGCAATAATTGGTTATGAAATAATTTAAGAGACATCCTTTAAGTTAGTAAGTGTACTAATAATCCAAGCTATATGCACTTAAACAAAGTGCATATTTCCAAGCAACAAAGAATTAAAATATAGCAGTATATGAACAGTAAGGAAAAAACATAAAGTAATTTAAATGACAAAAGATAATTTCCCTGTTCAATCATACTTTTAGGAGTGAAGTATTCATCAAGAATGTATAGATATAATGATCCATCTGTTTTTCCTAAAACAAACAATAGTTAAGAAAGCACTTGTAATAACTCAGCAAACTGGAATACCAGAATTTCTCATTCTTATTTGCCACATTACTGTAAGTTTTGTCTTAGGTATTGAATCCCAAAACTGAAGAATACTCACAGTAAACACCATAAACTTCCCTGGCTAACAACACCATTAAATACAAAAATTTATTATAACAGCCTTTCCAGTAAAATGGCAGGGAAGCACAAGCAAGTTCTTATACTGATAACTCCCAACTCAACTTCAGGATCAAAACTGAACTATTTATACCCACCAGAAAATTGCCACGAGCTATAAGGTTGTTGTGCACTTAGCTAATGTGCTTCTGATGACAGACAGTGTGATAAAAGCTTCTCAAGAAATACAAGGATTAAATTGTTGAGATATGTTATAGGAAAAAAAAATAAAATTTACCCAAATTTTTTAAGTCAAACTATGATGTAGCTTAGACTCTGCAGTCCAGGCTCATCTATCATCAGCTGAGAATTTACTCAAATTCTCATTTTTCAATTCTCCCAGGTATGATGAGATGTCCAGGCATTAACTCAGATGATAATGAAATATGATTAATTCATGTTTCGTAATAATTGCAGGATTCAGAGTTAAAAGATGTATTCGTACAGACTTCACAGGTTGGGTCTTTTACGTAGATATAGAAAACATGCAAATTTTGCAACAATTTTATTTAATAGATACATGCTTTTCTTGACAACTGAGACTGAAAAATTGAAAAACTTAATGAAACGTCTTTACAATTATTTTTCTTAATGGGGTGGTATTGGTTAATTTCTGGTTTGGACTATGTGAAATGAAAAGTGAATGTTTAGCAAATATATTCCTGGGCTTGTTTTTGAATCATAGAATAATTTAGCTTAGAATCATTTAGGTTAGAAAAGACCTTTATGTTCATGGAGTTCAATGGTTAACGCAGCACTACCAAGTCCACTTCAGAACCATATCTCCAAGTGCCACATCTACATATCTTGTAAATATCTTCAGGACTACATTAACTAAAGAATCTTGCAACCAACTACTTTTACCTTATTCTGAAAACACTGATTTATAATAGTTTCTTGATAGCATATCTGCATTAAAGAGATATGATCCTTAATCAAGAAAAGATAATATCTTAAAAGCCCAGTCACAAAGGAAATGTCTATACTCAACAGTTAATATGGTGACAGTGCATCTGGTTCTAGTGCATTTTAGTGTGTATGATGTATTTCTTTTAATCTCTTTGTAGGTTGCAGACCTATGTGTTTATTATTACAGCTGTTCCGAGGAAGAAGTGACACATTTACTACATGCCCAAGATGAGGACAACCCATAGTCCAGCTGCCTGTGAGCCAGCATTGTTGTGACTTTGGCCCTGCTAATTGAGACAAGGGAATAGCTGTTAAGCTTTGATATATTACATAAACTAATGACAAGGCTGTGTAACCTGTTATTTAACCTCTAAGTATGTGCAGACAAAATAGAATCAAACTTAATTAATTTATAAAAAAGTAGCAGAATCTTTACTTACCTTAAAATGTATAGAAGTTGTTTAATAGATACACTCTGTAGTCTGAAACATAAAACTGATGGCAAGATGTAAACTCCCAGGCATTATATCACCAGTCCAGTGCAGAAGCAGTTTTATGAGCAGAACATTGATCTGAAGCATGTCACAGCTGTGCCAAATAAATGATCTCTGAGAAGATTTACAAATGCTGGAGTAGAAATACTAAACACACACACACACAAAAAAAAACAAAACAAAACCAAAAAACAGGAAAACATTCTAGATGAAACAGGTTGTACTTACTCCTCATGTTTGCCATAGCTACTCATGTGCTTTCTAAGCCAAATGTGAGGCACCCCCAGTATAATAGAACTTCCTCTCAATAAGTCACACTTCTATAACTTAAATCAATTTTTTCCCCATATTCTATCAAAATGAATGTCTTGGGGCCTAGAAATTAAGTCTTTAATGATTAGTGCTGTCAGATATTGATAACAAATATTTGCTAGGTTGATGGAGAACATCAATATGATTTAATTGGAACCAACCAAGAAAAGAAAATAATCTGGTTTTGATGGCCCTGAAGATTTCTAGACATTATTGAAAAAGAAACCAGAGACCAAAGCTATCCATTGATTGTGAAGTGTAGGACAGGATACCGCCTGATATTCTCTTTTGTTGACCTTTTAATCTACATGACCACAATTTCCTTCCCCTAGAAATCATCATGGAAAATACTGTACACATACAGAACCAGGATGCAACTATAGTTTTTAGAAACTGTCCTACCATCAGTAATGCCCCCAGACCCTACTGCTGAGAGAGACAGAGAAATACTATCTGCTTCTGGATATGTTCCACAGTGTTGAGCCAGCTTAGCTTTGATTGCCTGAATCCTGTTAGAATTAGATGCCTTAAATAGCCTAAACATTGCATGAAACCATCAGACATCTCCCTGTTACAGTTTTGGAATCCAAGTAAGGATTTGCAGCCAACAATTACCTAAAAAAGCCTATCTACCCGGCTGAACTCAAAATTCAAGGATGGTACCAACTATGAAACAACACCCTTCAATGTTCTTAAGAAAAGATTGAGAATTACACTGAATCGGACAAAGGGTCTATTCAGTTCTGTGTGTTTTCCCAGTAAATACTAAGTAGGGATGCCAAGCAAGGGACAAGTGCAGGCAGGGATACCTGATGTTTCTGGCAAAAGAGTTCTTCATCTCCAATTATTTTCATTTTAGTAAATTCTCCCAGGTCAGGGGCAGTCTTTCTCACTTAGCAAGCCCCTGTGAATCACATGCATTTATCCAGTCTTATGTGCAATTTTCATCAATTTAAGCATCCGTGTTACGCTATTGTAATGAGTTGTAGAGACTTGTTCTCTGCTTCATGGAGAACCAGCTCTTGTATACTTTGAATCAGCTCTGACTAATTTCTTTTGAGTCTCACTGTCTGCACTGGAAAGGAGTGTGAAAAATTAATCACAACTTTCTAATGTCACTTATGATTTTGTAGACCTTTATCTTATCCACTGTAATACCAAGTCCTCTCTTTTACAGCCCATGCCTGCTCAATCTTTCCTCGTACATCCTTTACCTTTGTTCATGTGTCTGCCAGCTTTCTCTGAACATTTTTCAGTTCAATGATTCTCCTTGAGGTGAAGTGTTCTGGGTATGGAGAATTCCCACACTTTCATATACAAGATGCAGACAAACTAGGAATTCTATAGTGTGTTAATAATGTTCTCTGTATTTCTTTTTATGAAGCCCTAGTAAGTCATAATATTTGATTTTGTCTTTTGTCTGCTACTGTGCATTGAGCTGGCATTTTCACAGAATTTTATTCTATAACATCAAGATCTTGCTTTTGAGCAGTAACAGGCAACTTAAAGCTTTTCATATCATTCATATGTAAAATTAGGATTGGTCTTTCTCATGTGTATCACATTTATACACACTGAATTTCATCTGCCAGCTATTGCCCAGTTACTTGGTATTATGTCTTGACAATCTTTCATAGTCAGCACTTGTCCTTAGACTATTCAATAACTTAATATCATCAGCAATTTTTGTCACTTTAGTACTTACCTCTTCCCCTGACTATTTATGAATTTGTTCCATCACAAGCGCCTTTGAAACTCTGATAATGATCTTCCTCAGTTATGAGACATACACTTTATTCCTGTTCCCTCTATCTGGTACATTAAAAACATTTAACAAATCAAGGGAAGAAAGAGGAGGAATAGCAGAATAACAGCAATATATTTGGAAAGAGGTAGTTAAGTAAACCTAAAGAACATTGCTTACGCTTCCATGGGAGGTATTTCTATGGGTCTGACTGAAGACACTGAAAAGATTTATAAAAAGGCATGAGTTTCTAGTGCTAAAAAGACTTTCAAACATATGTTAACTTGGAAACTTCGTGTTGTTTCTGTAGTACTGGAAACATCAAAAATCTCAGGTATAGTCAGCACTTATGCAATCGGATCTGTTTCAGATGAGTGCTGTTAAAAGCATGAAGGTTTTTACATGAACTCTACTGTCTCTCTTATGCAGCTGCATACAGAAAATTTACAACTCTTCTTATATCTGCATAATCTTAATGTCTCATAAACAAATGCCCCAGGGCAAAAGCAAATTAGCAGCTACCAACATTGCCTGAATAGAGATGCTTACAACTGATTGCATTAAATTAACTGTTTAATTGAATACATTTGCCTGATTGAGTAAAACAACAATTGTGTCAATGTTTTTTCTAATTGTGTTAGTTTCCACCTTTGGTTCACTGCCCTTTCTTGAGCTTTCTATAGCTGAGAGTAATGATTCATTTTGTTGCTCATGAAACTGTGATAACAAGCATATGAACTGACTTTCACATTGCCATCCACATAGATTGAGAAGTAAAATGGGCTTTCTTCTTTCTTTTTGACATCAAAGGTATTAAAAATTGGCATTGTTATCCTGCAATACTCATGGCCATAAGAACAATAAGGAAATGTTACACAGGTTGTAGAGGAAAAAATTTCACCCATTTTGAAGAGCTAAGACACTTTCACAGATGAGTGGAAGTCATTTTCTCATGCTTCAGACTAGAGTGGGGTTTTTTGGTTTTTGTTTTTTTTTTTTTTCACTTTCAATTTCCATTGGGATGAAAAGAAGAGCTCTTAACAAATTTTTAGGAAGAAAAATTATGAGGAGGAGGGATTAAGCAACTAATTCTGCTTGTTGTGTCAGAGTCCTGACAAAACAGAGTGGAAGTCAAACCTTTCATCTTCATACCAGAAATTAAACTTGATGTTTCCTCATAGTTTAAGCATCCTTTAAGCAATAAGTAAACTACTAGGGATTTGACTAGTCTGCAGAGAGAGAGATTCTTTGGAACCGTCACACTGAAACAAGTCCCACTCAGAGTCAATATATTTCATTAAGTATATATTAATTAAGACAAACATTTTTACTCCATAGTGCAGATACATGAATAGCTACATCACATACATAATACCAAAGTTCAGTTCTCTCTTGCTGTTTATTTAATTAGCATACAGAGAAGCAGGTTTTCTTTTTACACCCTACGAGCGCTCCCCTCTCTTGCCATCTCTGAAGAAACCAGTTGACCTTTCTCTCTCATCTTGA
>VXBX01000228.1:42954-90287 GCA_013400415.1 Scytalopus superciliaris | reverse complement strand
TTTGTAAAAGTTTCATTTATGAAAAAAAAAAAAAAAAAAAAAGAATTTCATAAGTTATATGTAATGAAAATGCTTTCAGACCAGCTGTCCCTTCCTTTAACCTGTGCCAAATAGTAGAGTTGTCATTGACAACAATTTCATGTCTTTGTGTAAAAAAGAAGATAATATCCATTTAGAAAATCTCTGCCATCATGCATTCCCCACAAAAGCCAGCTAAAGCAGTTACTTCACATAATTAAGTAAATCCCGTTTCTGAATCAAAACTCAGACGAGACAGTCAATAGTCAGACTGCAACTGTAGACACAGATAATTTTTGCAGAGAGATACCTTGTTCTTAACAGTCCATGTTTATTGATATATGATTTATTTGTTTGTATTTCACTTTTTATGTTGTAGAAAATTGAATGCTTTTAAATCTATATGTCAATATATGTTGCTTTGTTTGTAAGCCACAATTTCTGTAATATTCTTTCTTCTCCTACTGATTATTTTACCTCCCACATTGGTGATGGGATTGATATACACTTATTATACTGAGGTTTTTCTGGGATGTAATGTTCTAAATAAATAAGCAAAGTCAATAACTCATGCCACTGCTGCAAATGTACTATTAAAAGTGAGCCAGTTCCCTGCCTTAATCTACAATATAGAACAAATGAAAAATGATTAAAGTTATGCCCAGGGCAATATAAATTACTAGTTCATCATGTGACAGTGAAACCCTGTTTAAAATTTGAGGGGTTTAATGAAACACATTAGCAATTCAGCTGTAAGCTCTTCTCTGCACTATTTCTGTAGTTCTCCTTTCCCTTTGTGACACAGCTCAGGACCTGAGAATGGGATATACATGGTTTTCAGGTTTTTTTGGTGCAACACTACCTTTTGTTTATCTATCTATCTATTTATTTATTTTTTTAATGAAATTCAGAAAACTGTGCAAGAAAGCTGACAGGTATTTATCATCCGATGCAAAATCAGAAGTGAAAAAAACAAAAACAAAAACAAAAAACACCCAAACCCAACCCAAACAAAAATGAAACAAAACCAAACAAATAAACAAACAAAAAACCCCAACACCCCACAAACATGATTACTTCCATAATCTTTTTACTTTATCAGACTGCCCACATCTCAGTTCTTCTCCAGTAGATGACACACAAAATGACTAATCTTTTTCTCACATGATTTTATTTTTCACTTGACTTTTAGATTCACAAACCTTCCTACTGAAAGACAGATATGTGATTTTTTTTTTTCCTCCCTTTCTATCCACTGATATGGTGATTTATTTTTAAGTATTTGTTGCAGGGACCATGCACCTCTCTTTTGCTTTAAACGAGTAATGTGCATATTCTGAAAATCAGAGGCATTTCAGTGTCTTAAGTCTACGAAGACTAAGACAAAACGTCCAAACATTGAGGGAAAATCTGGTCTTGACAAATACATAAAATGCTCAATGTAAGACTAAAAAGAAACAGTAAGGCCATTCAAACACTTGTATTAAACACATATTGTTATCCTATCTTGGAATTTTTTAACTTATTTCCTGCAAAATATTCAAAAACATTTTTGAATTTCTGTTTCACTTGTTCCAAATGTGTAAAAAATTCCATTTTTTGGCACATGGGTGTTCCAGGTATCAGACTGCAATGAAGGATTTTTATTTCTATTGTATAGAAAGAAGAAAGATGCAATGAGTTCCTGCAAACAGATTCCAGAAAGTCATATTAAAAAGATGTAAGTACATATGTGCATGTGTATGCTCTTGTATTCTCTGGTTATCCACTCTGAACTCAATTTCTGTTTTACTTCTCATCAATAATAGGAGGCTCAAATATAGGAGGTAAATATTGCATTCTTTTTGATTCTTGTGTGGGTAAGTCAATTTTAGCCCTCAAAAACTAGATGTGTTTCCTCTCTCAAAAATAAAAAACAAGAAACTTTTTCCCCATTATTTTTTCACTTTGGAGTTTGTTTTGGTTTTTTTTGGTTTTTTTTTGGGGGGGTTGTTTTTTTCCCCCCTCACCTGTGACAATAAGGATCTTTGCCTAAAATCCTCTCTCTTACTAGTTCCTGACCATCACGCCAACATCATAATTTTTCTGCTCCAGTGGTACATTGCCAGCTGTCAGCCCAGAGAATGTTACTGTCTTGTCTGACATGGGTTTTACGTTCTGTTCAGAGTATCTGCAGTTTTGCATTATTGAATCCAATCAGGATGAGAAGAGAGGTTGAGACAACACGTCTGAGGGTCAGACAGAAACTCCAATATAGCATATAGATAAATATCAGCTGCTTCAAAGGCAAGAGTAACAGCTAATAAAGTTGAGTTACTGAAATCCTTTAGAAAGTAGCTCATTCTGTAGCCCTTTGTGCAGCAAGACTGAATAAAAATGTAGATGTTGTGGCTTCACAGGAAAAGCAATACATTTTCTCAGTTACATCTTCTCAGCACTTAATACAAGGGAACAGGCTCTTTAATAGCCTTTTCTCCCATTTTTCCACTGCATCACTTTACTGGATAGTAGTCAAAATAACAAATTCTATACTTTGTTTCCTGATAGTCTACGCTTTTACACCTTACATTGGTAATATTAATGTTAACATGACTGATAGTCCTGAATAGTCTCTGAAAATATATATATGTGTATATTTATGTATATAAATGTATACATATGTTTATATTTCACTTAGGGCTGTTGATGTTCAAACTGTTTAGAACTCAAAGGCTTTTTAAAGTCTGAGACCTTCTGTGGAAAAATCAGTTTAGTCAAGTAAAATTGTTTTGAATTGTTGGAATGCCAAGCAGGAGAATTTGCTGAGCTGTCTTTTGTTGGTTTCTCAGGTAATCATTCTAATTTTGGAGGAAAGAAATGAACCCCAAACAAAGGAAGAGTGCCATGCCTCTCCAATAGAATGTACTACTGAACTACATACTTTCTATCTCCAAATACAGATTTATAAGACTTATTATCCTTAAAAACAAAAACCCTAAACAAAACAAAATCAGACACATTTTTAATTTTTGTTTAAAAAATTTTAAAAATGGTATTTTGGTGAAAAAATTGGTAAAATTTAAATTTTACCTTCTCTGATCCTTCCTGAATGACTTTGAGGGTGTCACATTGCCTTTATTTAGGTTCCAATCCAGAACATAACACAAATGGAAGGTGTAACAGTACTTCTCTCCTGCTAAGGTGAGAAACTGTGGCCTTATAGAAAGCCCATAGCCCATCATATGGCTCTGCAAATTTCCCTTTTTCTTCAGGTAAGATTTTCCAGATTTCTTTTTTTTAAAAGCATTTAATCACTCAGACAGAGGCAGGACATGCCATGGCCATGTGCACTGGGAGCCCAGAAACCACCTGTGTCCTGGGCTGCATCCAAAGCAGTGTGGGCAGCAGGGGAGGGAGGGGATTCTGCCCCTCTGCTCTGCTCTGGTGAGACCCCACCTGCAGTGCTGCCTCCAGCTCTGGGGTCCCAGCACAGGGAGGACATGGACCTGTCGGAGCAAGTCCAGAGAAGCCATGAAGGTGATTAGAGGGATGGGCACCTTTGCTATGAGGAAAGGCTGAGAGAACTGGGATTGTTCAGCCTGGAAAAGAGAAGACTTTGGCATGACTTAATTTTAGCCTTCCAGTACCTGAAGGGAGTCAGAGGAAGATGAAGAGAGACTATTTAGAAGAGCCTGTAGTGACAGAACAAGGGGAAATGGCTTCAAACTGAAAGAGTTTAGATTAGGTATTAGGAAGAAACTCTTGACTGGGAGGGTGGTGAGATAGTGGAACAGGTTGTCCAGTGAAGTTATGAATGCCCCATTCCTGGAAGTGTTCAAGGTCATGTTGGATGGTGCTCTGAGTAATCTCATCTGGTGGAAGGTGTCCCTATCCATAGAAGGGGGCTGGAATGAGAAGATACTTAAGGTCCCTTCGAACTCAGGCCATTCTATGATTCTGTGATTCTGTAACATATGCATCTTAGAACAACTATCCCCTAAAAGCCATATAAGATTACAAGATTTTATTTAAGTGCATTTTTACAGACATTTTCTGTTGTAGACTACATATGCATATTTGTAATTGAACATTTGTTCTTATCATCCTAATTTTTTTTTAAATATCTTTCAATAATGCAAAATGTGTTGACTTTGTAATTATTGTAAATACTGTATTTTCCTATTAGAGCTACCCAGGTTTGAAAACTTTTACATCAGCTGTCCTTACAATTGGGAAAAGCTCACTGTGATTCCAACAGTATTCAAGCATGTAAATAACTTGCATAGTATGCTGAAAAATGGCTTGTATGTTTCTTTCACTATATAGACATATATCTATATAATTATACTCTCTCATTTACTTTCTGAGCACTCCCTAAGAATGTCACTACGTTTTTCAGATGGGAAAATATCCGGTGAAAAAACTCTGCAGGTTTATTTTTTATCACAGTAAATAAGATATATCTGTGTTTTACTTCATGAAATGAAAAGTACAAACACCATCTCTTTATATTTGGTAAGCAAGCGACCAACTGCTAGTACTGACAAACTATCTTACCATCTTACTTAGTTAGCTTAGACTGCAATTATCTTACTACCTTCCCTTTCCCTCCTTTCCCCTTTGCAGACACTTGTGTCTGTGATTCACTGGTCTCTACCTCAGCCTTCTTCATTACCTCCTGCATTCCCCTGCTGATTGTGTGCATCATTTCTGGTTCTTCCAGACTTCCTTTTCAAGATAGCTAATCCACAAATAGCAAATTACTCCAGAAATCCTTATTTGAAATACATGAAATACATTCTTCACATATACACAGGCTTCTTTGCTCAAAACCCTCTTCCCTTCCCTATACATAGTCTTTTCAAAAACAAACTCACCTGTATTTGTGTTCAGAGAGAAAACAGAAAAATTACTTCTGATGAGTATGACTTGCAAGAATTGCTTGTTTATAAGAAATTTTACAAGCTTACTTTCTTCCTAATACAGGGGAACTTCTTCACACAGAGTTTCTCGTTCTCATTTTCTTTTCTAAGCTTCAACAAATGGAGGAAATGTAGAACAGAGCACAGAGAAAGAAAAATTTTCAGAATTGTAGGTAAAAGGAAAAAAAAAGAAGTAATACTTATTAAACGTTAAACATAGTCATGCATTCTTCTGGATTATTCATCCTTTTCCTTAGTCTTAATGCAAGTCACATTTTATTGTTGTTTAAAGATCAGTCCTTCCAAAAGCAAAAGGTGAAATGTTTAACTTTGAGATGTAAAAGTAAAGATTTTATCACATGCTATATAGTTTATTTTTCTGTGAAAACAACAGAGTATTTCAGAACAGAAGAATATCCTTCTCATCTTTATTCTAGCAAAACCAGTGCATTGGATCTGGTCTAATTTGGGGATTCTAAATTTTAAATATCCTATAACTCAGTTTTCACTCACTTTACTATTTATTGGAAAAATGACAAATCACAAGCCAAAACTCAACCCATGCCATCTGCTTACCTATGTTTTCAATGCACACATAAGGACTGGCCTCAGATTGGTTCCGTGGACAGAGGTGAAGGACACACTTTGGCTTTTTTTGTCTACCATTAACTCTGACACATACTTTGCATAATACATAAGACAACATCACCAACAAAGACTGTACAAATTCTACTTTTTTTTTTCTTCTTTTTTTCTTTCCCTGCCCCCCTCCCCCAGCAGAATGGAGCTTCACACCTCATTTTCCTACCAAAAAACCCCAGCTACCTGCAAAACAGTCCAAAACAGGCAGATCCTACCTGTTTCCAAACCAAGTTGTATTTAGCATGCTGTTCCTCCTGTTTCCCCTCTGTTCCAAGTAAGCCTTGAGATCTTTCCCATATTGCTGCAGTTCAGCCCATCATGATCCCAGCAGTGCTGAGGACACAAAACAGATGACTTTTGCAATACCGTGTAGTATCTTTTTAAGACCAGCTGGAGGGAAAAACAAACAAGTTTTTGAACACAAAGGTAATTTTCAGCTTTTCAGGTGATATTTTTCCTACAAACATTTTCTTATGGTATTTAGGGTCCTTACTGAAATCTCCAGATCTTCTACATTAAACAGATATGTAAGGATATCTGTGGCAGACTGTTGTATGTTACATTTAGTTTTGGATCAAGGAATTTTTAAAGTAAAGAACAAACAGGTTCTTCATAACCTTTTTATTGAATTACATTATCATAACCTATATATTGAATTCTATAAATGTACCAGATCCTGTTTGTTTGGGGTTTCATTTTGTTTCATGTCCTACAATGTGTAAAAAGGTATTTGTGGTGAAAATGTACTTTCACAACCTCTGTAGAGTTCTGTGCTTGCTTCAGAGTTGCTTGTGAACTTCACATTTCCTGAATGGAATCAATCTCCCAAGACTCATTCCTTCCTTGCCTTCCTCTCCTTCACTCAGTACTTCAGACTAAAATAACAATACAGTGAAAAATTACAAGATCAATAGCTTTCTGCAGAAATCTCTCTAAGTAGTTTGGAGTTAGAGGCCTCTGGTTCAGTCAGTCTTCATAGTGAAATCTATCCTCAGCTTTCCAAAATAATAGAGAAACTAAATTCTTGAGTACGTATATGATCTAATTAGAATTAGCTAATTGTCTAAAGTGACCCCAGCAGCTCCCCTAGTTCTATTTGGAAAAAAAAAATCTTTAGGGTAATTTATCTTAATGATGCAAATCTATTGTAATCTTAATTATAGATGGATATCATTTCTTGCAATAGATAAGGCAAAAATGGGTTGACAGATTACTGACAATTAAACTCTTGCTATCAATTCACATTACTCAGGCAAAGACCTCAGTTTGAGGCTTATAGCCTGTAGGAAGCTATTTCTCTCTTATTATCTCAGTATCATCATCCTATGATTTATATTTGTTACATTATTAAATCATAGTGCAGGATACTAATATAGGCTCATTGAACTTTCCTTTAGGTTTTTATTGTTATGTAAAGTATTGAAATATTTAATAACAATGTCAATGTCTTGTTCCCTTTCTGAAAAATAAGATAGCACAGCAGTGATATGTTACTCATCCCTGTAATAAAAGGAAACTTTATGAACACTGACTATGATTCAAGCAGGAGTTCAGGTTGTCGTTTGTGCATTAAACCTGAAGGAGCTGTGGACACAAATGTCTGCTGGTCCAGACGTGGGACTGTAGGCACATAAAGGATTTAGATGAGAACAATTCACAATTCCCATCTGCAATGGCACTTAATGCTGCTTGCTTCTGTTACTTTTATTCCTGTTTTGTTTTGTAACAGTAGTAAGTAAACCTATGAGTTGTTCATGACAGTGTAGTCAAGGTTCTTCTTAATATTTTTACTGGTCTTTTTAATTACATTGGTTGCAAACACAGGTACTCATCCTAGACATGTTACTTATGTACCACTCAAGGAAGGTTTAAAATTAACATATACTCAGAGCTGTTATCGCTGAAGTGTTCAGAAGAACCACCACTGGGATCTACCAAGACAACAACATCCCTAGCAGGCAGCAGGTTTGCTTCCTGACAGTTGTTGGTGCCAACACTTTAGGACTGTTCTGGGACACTGCCAGACAAAGGAATTTAATGGGTTTACTCTGTTCTTCTAAGTAGTCTGAAAACTAGCTCAATATGCTGGAGGAAGGAAGTCAGAAAAGGTTCAGGATTAAAATACTCCTACGCAGATTAATAAATTCATACACAGCTATTAAACCCACAAATTTTCCCGAGGAAAGTCAGCAAAAAAAGAAAGAACATGCCACAGGAGCCCATGGGATCATGAACAAAATGCTAAGTCTGTCAGGTTCATTCTTGTAATTGTAACACCTCAGGTATGACAGAGTCTCATAAATATTGATATTTTAAAATCATTATTCCTCTGGTATGTGGGTTTGGTTTGGTTTGGGGGGTTTGTTTTGGGTTTTGGGGTTTTTTTGTTTGTTTTGGTTTTGGGTTTTTTTCCCCTAGTGTTAAATATATTGTCAAGACAGCTGTCAGTCACCACTAGTCTCAGTTATCTCAAGGGATAAAGCAGAGATTCCTAAAATACTCACCACCTTGAGGAAGCAAACAATTGTTTCAGATGGGCAAGTGTTCAAGAACTGCAGTGTAAAGGAAAAAAAGCAAGATTTCACTCCAACAGAAGGACAAAAATACAATTAAGACCACAAAAGTGACAAGAAAAATAATGGAATGCAAACTAAAAAATACAATTGGATTTCATTAGTGTTCTTCCAATGCACAACACCTGACAACTGCTTTCTGTTTCTTACCCATGTCACATGTTGTTTGCACAGTTAAGTAAGGAAAAGGTAAAATGTATTACTAATTTTTATTATTGACATGCCTAGTAAAAGAGAAGTAGTATATAAAACATAAATATAGCCCATTTCCCCTATATTATACTTTCTTTATCAGCATCTTAGGTGCTTTCAATTTTATGTATGGATCTCAACAGCTTCAGAACTCATGCAGTGAAGTGTAGAATCATGAATTATGTTAACAATTAACTGAGAGTTCTAGTCTGTGCATGTGAGAATTACTATCACCCTATGAATGTTTTCCCCAATGATAACCAAAGAAACTTCTTTATAAATTATGAACATCTAGAGTAGCTGTCTCCAGCTGTTACAATTCCCTTCAAAATTTCTCTAAAAAACCATTTTTTGCCCTTACTGAGAAAGATGTTATGCTAGATCACTAACTGAACACAGAAAAGAAAAAAAGATGCATAGACTTTGGAACTGCTATTTGACACATGACACTTTAAGATTAAAAAACAAAAAAAAAAAAGAATGCACAAGCATCTAGGAGGGGACACAGTCAGGACAGCTGACCCCAACTGACCAAAGTGGTGTCCCACACCATATGACATCATGCTCAGCATGTAGAGCTGGGGGGAAAAAAGAAGGAAAGGGGGATACTTGGAGTGATGACGTTTCTCTTCTCAAGTCACAGTTCCATAAAATGGAGCTTGCTGTCCTGGGGATGGTTGAACATCTGCCTGTCTGTGGGAAGTGGTGAATGAATTCCTTGTTTTACTTGTGTGCATGGTTTTTACTTTCCCTATTAAACTGTCTTTATCTCAGTCCATAGGTTTTCTAGCTTTTATCCTCCCATTACTATTCCCCATCTTACTGGGAGGAGCGAGTGAGTGGCTCGCTCGGGGTGGGGCTGAGCTACCTGCTGGGTTTGAACCACGACAGCTGCCTTGTAAAGCAATGATACTGAAAACCCAGAGCACATTTTAGTCAGGCAGGCAATCTGAGAGCTAAAGAGTTTTATACACTTACAGGTTTCGTCTTTTTTTTTTTTTTTTTTTTTTAGGAAGTTGTCTCCAAAGCCCTGTAATCAGAAAAATGAGGAGTTGAGAGACATGTTTAGAGCACCAAGTGCTCAGCCTTTCAAGGAACAGCTGGTGTAAAAGCAAAGTACAAAGAAAGGAAGAAAATATCAATTTTATGTACTTTAAAAATCTGTAATCCAGAAACAATAAATATTTTATCTCTCAGGTTCCTGTGGGACTATAGTACTTAGTCTGCAAGCCAGAGGAAACACTTGAACACAGTTTATTTCTATCCCTTGTGTTACCTTAAATAACACAGGAGTAAGAAACACATCCCATCTGTTTTTTCCCCAGTTTTTAGGGCTTAAGAGTAATCAAACTTCAGTCACCTTTTAATCTGTAAATTAACTGAATTAAATGAGGTAAAATAAAATTGCCTGTGATTTGACTTGAGTTTCATCCAGAAACTAGACAGTTTTCTTATCTTTTGCATCCTCCCCTCTCTCTTTAGAAATGTAGATTTGGGACAATCCATAGTGTGCAATGCAAGCCATTATAAATTATTTTGGGTTTTGTAAACTCATTTATAGTTTTCCCTTCTTATTTTAATTGGCTTTGATTTTGTTTGGGGTTTAAATTTTTTTTAAATTAAAAAGTCTAAATATTTTACTTTTTAAGTATTTTGAATTAACATTTTATTTACGTAAAAAAGGAATAAAAATATGTCTGCAGCTGTTTTCCAGCTTTGAAAATGTATTTTGCCTCCTTGAATTTTATTTTTCATCAAAAATTACTGTCTGTGGAATAGGATCACAGGAGGTCAGAGATGATAATTTAACAGTCCCCTCGACCTTATAAATTATTTGATTCTAAGCCCTAAAGTTGAGAATTGATAGGAAACCTATTCATAAACACAGAGACTAAAGGGTTTTACAGACTATCAAGTTTGACCCTCCATAGCTGATGGAAAGACCTGTATACTGACAACATCCCATTTATTTTGAAGGGCACTTGTGTCACTTTGATAAGATCATGACCGTTTCTGATGAAAATCAGAATTAGAGAAGGAATACCTCAACTGAGATAGATGATCCAGGTGGTCTTAAGCAGTGTTGGTAAGTACCACAAGTTGTGCTGATGGGCAGGTGATTTGCTCTTTTGGGATGCAGAAATGGAAAAGGAAAATTATCAGAAGTGATTGAAGCAACAAACACAAAAGAAAAGAGGTCAATTAATAACAGATATCTTTCATTTAGACATGACTTACAGATTCTCTCCTAGTATCCCAATCTAGTAAAAAAATTAAAGATGGAGGTTAAAGAAGCACTGTCTGAAGTTAGAAAATAAGAAGGTAAAAGGAAAGACTGAAAAAACTTATTGCAAGGAAACCATAAGTAGATTGTAAACTCAACTTTTATGCTTTGAATTTCACACCAAATCTGGTTCCTAGAGACAAATGTGTTGATATGCAATTTGTATATTTTGAGCTTGTTTCATTCTTAACATTCAAAGATGAGTCACACCATAAAACTAAGCGGTATTTTCATATATAAAAAACTGGTAAAAATCTTTCAATATTTATGACTGTCCATCCACTGTAGGGTAAGTTGCACCTGTTAACGGATTGGAATGGATGTAATTAACTTTTAACTTTATTACTATTAAGTTTATTAGAGGATCATCAAAATAGGGTTGGGAGCCTCATCTTTTTCTTCCTTATTCCAAAGTTCTGCATGTTTCAAATACCTCACTTTAATATATACCTGCATTCCTGTCAAGCACCACTGTGATAGGAATGCTTCTCAATGTCCCTATTTGTTCCAGCTAGGAAAAGGCTTTAATGATTTTTTAATACAGTTGAAGCAAGTGTATCCAGAGATTATGAATCTTATCTTCTGCCTTAAGAAAGATGGAGTGGTTGTGCGCTGAAGAATTTTTTTTTTTTGGCTATTTGAAATACTGATTTACATTCCTATCTCTGACCGCTTTTTGGTATCAAGTATCAAATTTAGGTTTATGAAGTCATACTTTTTGTATTTTTCGTCTCCCACCTATAAAAGAAAAGTAAAGTTTCCTTTCTCATGCTTGTTTAGTAAAGGTCTGAGGAGCTTTAATAGATGAATGTTTATTTACTTAAATGTGAATTATAATTGTCACTGTAAACAGATATGTTCATAAAGAGTATCTACTTTTTAATCCTTCTGAGTGGGGTATCAAAAATTACACTTATTAAAAGACAGGAGCAAAACACAGGATGTTTGTGTGTTTAAAGTGTGAGACAATACATTTACTACTTTTCAAATATCTAAATAATATTTCTTAATTCTGTCACAAACAGCCATGTCAGACCCGGAAAGGGTCATAAAGCCCAACTTATTTTATCATGACTGATGTATTTACTTACCATTTATGTACAGTTTAAATTTATGAAGTTCATACTTGAAATGATTTTCTGCTACTTAAAATGGCTACTGAATGTTCAGTTCAAAGTCCAGAATAACAGGACTGATGTATCAAGACAGACATTTCCTCACACTGTTCTTACTTGTATTTGAAAGGCATTTTTAATTTGTTACACTAGGGACAAAGACATCATAGATTACTCCTATTACATCATAAAATGTTATCTTGAAAAGGATTAAAACAATTGATTTTTTTTAACCTCTTGACATTTTGCTACCAGTAGTGACAACCTACTCAACAAATTTTTTAAGATCTCCCTAAGACCAAGTTAAAAAAAAAAGTAAATTCTTTTTCTTACCAAACATTTTAGAAAATATCATCAAACTTTTTGGAAAATAAGATTTTTAATGTCATTAGAGTGCTGCTTACAGATGACCCAGATGACAGATTGGGTTTTATAGCCACTTACTCTTTATTTATTTATTTATTTATTTGAATTAATATCCACTTAATCTCAATACATTTCTTTTTTAAAATAAGAAAGACAGTTTGGGACACGATTAATAGGAAAAGAATCTACCTAGTAGAGAAGTACAAATAAACTTTCTTGGGCAATTGGATCAAAATACAGGGAGTGTATTCTTGTGACCTGTTCTAGAACAACCCCCAGCACTAGGCCATTTTGCCTAGAGGGCATGAATAGTTCATGGCCATTAAACACTCGTTGAACAAAGCTGCTGAAGGAAAGAAAATTACAGCAGAATTTGAATGAGATATTAAGGCGTTGTTTCCTTCTTTTCTTCACCTTGTAATTCTAGGTCATTATCTCTTTATATTTTCAACTTTTTTATTTTTTCTGCCTATTACCTTTGACTTATTAACTCCTTAAACATCAATCAATAGAACTTAAGAGCCAGAAGCATGTACTGTAAGAGTCCAAGGGTTTTCCTTGTCCCACTGCACTACCAGAATGAATGTATTATCATTCATCCCTTAAAGACTGCATTTTCTCCTGCTGCTTTGTAAGAGAAGGCACTTGGGGCTTATGGTCATTGAAATGTCCCAAACTGACAGCACAAGGCCACTAAGAACAAGTGGCTCTCTAACTCTACTAGCAGCGTCAGGTTATGATTGTGATTCCAGGGATAATCATCACAGACAAATTTTTGGTACTTGGTATTAAGACATAAATATTCATGCTTCCATTTAAGTCTACTCTAGTTATTTGGGTTGCAATATTAAACATCAAAATCTGCATACATATTTAATAT
This sequence comes from Scytalopus superciliaris, assembly GCA_013400415.1. NCBI lineage: Eukaryota > Metazoa > Chordata > Aves > Passeriformes > Rhinocryptidae > Scytalopus > Scytalopus superciliaris. The sequence continues at coordinate 77,316 of VXBX01000228.1, read as the reverse complement.
TTTTGGAAGGGGTAAAAATGGTTATTTGAATTGTGCTAGTTAAACGATTTAAAGTGGACAGATTGCAGTTGTCCTGTAAAGAATAGGAGCAACCAGAGAGCGGACACTAGGGAACAGTTGCCACAGAGATAGAAGTTTTCACTAGTCAGTCCCTATCCAAAAAAGTAGGAGGAAAAAATACATGGAGCAGATGAGGGGAAAGTAAAGCACAATATAAATAAAAATAAGGAATGCAGTTTGCAGTTTCTGTTTGGTTTCAGTTCTGGTTTTGCAAGAGTCACAGTCAGAAATCACAGTTGGCTTTTCTGTCTATCTTATGCCGCTACTGTTCAGCTAAAATTAAAGCTCCCTTCTTTTGTGGAATTTAAGCTCCCCTTATCCCCAGCTTCCCATTAAAATCCTGACAGTAGTATAATCTTTAAGATAGATGGACTTTAGAGAAAGTCTCCTACCTCTTTAAAGAATTTACACATCTTTATGCCATACACCACTTAATTTCCTCAGCTTCTTATCTAATACTAAAACTGTTACTTGTCTTTTATCCCCAAGAGCTTCACTAGGATACATAATCTAGTTCTTCCCATTCAATTGCACATTAGGCCTTATTATCACTTACTATCACTGCAGTGGTACCTCATATACTTCTACAAATTCATATTAAATTAAGAAAACAATATCAGTTTGACTACCTTTCTCCTGTTCCATCCCAAAAAGCCACATACTGTCATTATGTGTGTTTTATTAATGGGGAATACTCAGGTTGATGAGAAGGAAAAGTTGACTTCACATTAAAATTGAGTTAAAACCTGATAACTCACACCCCCCCTCCAACACATAAGAAAGAGGACTGCTTCTGCAGCCTAGTTCTCACATGAAACTGCTGCCTTCCTCGTACACAAATACAGACCCTGACACATGCCTGTTGACAGTTTATTCTAAACCAGCAATTTAAAAATTATGATTAGCAAGAGACAGCCTCTTAATTGCCATTAGAATGAGTGGAACACCCTAAATGACTTTGAAAGAAATATTCAATGGCAATAAATATAAAATAATGCATACCATTATAGTGAATCATATAATGTGAGTCATTTAATTGTACACACTGTCAGAGAGCAGCAAGAGCCGGGTGTTCCCTGAAGGAAGGATCCAATGACAGCCGTGGTGACCATGACCTCACTGACAGGGCACAGTCTCACAGCACCAGAGATGGGCCAGCAGAGCATGGCAGGGACTGCAAAGGGTCCAGCAACCATCAGGCAAAGGCAAAATAACAACCCAAATTCAGGGTCAATCCAGGAAACACATTTCAAGAATGGGGCAGGAAGCCCAGGTACAACATACTCAGGGCAGGAATACGAGTAGGAAGGAAGTGATTGTTTCTCAGAGACAGCCACTGGAATTGCCGGGCAGCATTTGAACACCAAGTGCTTTCTTATACAGCCTACAGTTCAACTGCAGAAAACATTGTCACCAGATTTAGTGGAGGCCAAAGGAGTATGTATGTTCAGAGCAGATTTATGCAAATTCATGTATTATAAGTCTACCAATAGCAGCTGGCTCACCTGGTCCAAATTGTTGATCTCTGAATTGCAATACTGGAGTGAAGATCCCTCTATCTATGTTTTCTGAAAACATTTACTGGGCACTGCTAGGAGCATAATGCCTTGATTTGGTCCTTCATTATCTTCACGCAGCCTTTGTATTCTTTCAACAGAAATTACTACTGCATAAACATAATGTCCAGAATATGAAAGACCTCATTACAAAATGAAGACATAGAGAAGGAATATGTGTAGACAATTATGTCAAAAAAGCAGAAGATGTTAAAAAAAAATCAATTTTAAAACTATCTACCAAATCCTTAAAAACTTTTTAAGAAAACTAGACAAGGAATCTTTGTCTGAGAGGATTAAGGAGGACTTATGCTAAAAATTGATGAGGATAAACTAAAAAGAATGTGAGAGCATTTCCAGGACAGTCTGGATAGAATAAAACCTAGGGTTAAACTTAAGTACTCATAGAAAAGCCCAAAACTTAACTAATTAGCTATGACCTTCACTAAATTGCAAATAAAGTTGTTTACAAAGGCTGCAGGAAGCTTCATGGCCAAGGCAAAACATTAGGTAGAATCTGACTTCAGGATCTGAAAGAAATGACCAAGCATCTGCAATAATGCCTTGAAAACAAGAACACATCAACCTTAATTGTCACACTGTCACAGAAGGAAGATGAGCCAAAACGTATTAAGCATCTCAGCAGAACATCAGTGTCACTTCCAGGAAATATTCATAGGAGATTTATACTATAATAAAGGAAACTTTAGAGAAAAAAAGAAGGTAAGAAAAGAATGTACAGGTGTCAGAGAAAGAGCATTATATACTGAACAAATACAGTGTTTTGAAGAGACCTAGGAAAGTGCATTGAAATGCAAAATTTAATAATTATTAACCTGTATCATTCTGAAAAATCTTAGTACTCTTGCAGAAAATGCACACAGGATAATGGCCGGCTGTGGAACACAAAGGAAGTAAATGACTGCAGTGGGTTGACCTCGGCTAGCAGATAAATGTCCACTCAGGCAGTCACTCCTTTTGCCCCTTAGTGGATTGTGGGGAGAAAACAGGATGACCAAGAATGGCAGAGATAGAGACAGTGAGATCACTAACCAATTACCATTGCAGACAAAGCACACTTGACTTCTAGAAATCTAACTTAGTTTATTGCCAATAAAAATATTCAATTACAGATTCGGGTAGCGGGAAGCTGCAATCCCCTTGCCACCTGCACCCAATACAGCAAGCAAGAAAGTCTTCATTAAACCCACATATTTTGTCCAATCTCAAGCCAAAATTATTTATAGACAAGAAAAACAAAAGCAAAATGTACAACTGGTACAACTGGTACAACTGCTCTTACTTGTTGATTACATTGTAAGAACAAGACTTGAAGGAAAAAATACATAAAGCCTTGGACTAGGAGTCAGAAATGCAGAAACCTAGAGATTGAAGGCATAAAGTAAACTTTCTTTCAGTTTCTGCACTTTCAGAAAGCACAAAGGGCATCTTTAAGGAGACAGAATTAAAGTTTTGAACACAGAATGAGTCATAGAGTCGCCTGGGTTGAAAGGGACTTTAAAGATCATCTAGTTTCAGCCATGGGCAGGGTTGCCTTACACTAGACCAGGCTGCTCATAGCTCCATCCAAGCTGGCCTTGAACAATTCCAGGGATGGGGAATGGGGCATCCACAGCTTCTCTGGGATACCTGTTCCAGTGCTTCACCACATCTGGACACAGAAACCTATTCAGCAGTACCAATTCTTCAGACTAACCTACGTGCTTTTTACTAGAGATCTGTGAAACCCAAGAAAATGTTAAATGGATAGATCAGGTAATAAAACTGGACAAATATAAAAGATGCAGGAACACATCCATTGCTAAATTTCTGTTATGGGAAGTATGGATAAAATTGCTTGGAAATGTTCAAAGAACAGAAGCATAAGTAGACCTTACCACTCTAAACACTGTAATAGTGAACAATCACAGAGTGGTCACAGTTAGAAGGCAGTTTTTTAGATCACCTGGCACAGCACCCTGCTCAAGCACAGCCACCTGGAGGCAACTTCTCAGACCATATCCAGATGACTTTTGAATGTCTCTAAGAACAGAGACTCCACAACCACCCTGGTCAACCCTGAAGATAGATAAAAAGCAAGATAGAAAGTTAGGAGTCAGAGATCAGATAGAAAGACAAACAAAATTTACTTCTTTTAAAAACCTGTATTTGCCTTTTGTTTCACAGAATTCAAGATGAAATTAAACAAATAGAGACTTAAAATTTCAAGGTTAAATTTTTATTTTAGCTGTTAAAAATCATATCATGTTATCATTAAAATGTTTGCAGTCTAGCTATATGGAGAGAATACAAGACCTTGAACTTAGTATTATCTATCAAACTACAGTTCAGACGCATGATAGAATCTTGCTGATTGTAAGACACTTTTATATAGTGAAAGATCTATTTAAAAAGTCAAAATTATTATGGAGATTTGATATATTTTTAGATGAAATAGGAGACAAAATCAACAGACTTCAAACCTGGAGTCTTTAATCCTTTTTTATTAAAGTATTGTCACTGAATTGAAAGATTACAATTAGAAGGCAGGTTTGTAACTAAATGGGGAAAATGCTGAAAGCATCTGTTGATATAAAAGTGAACAAGATGCTGATAGCAAAGAACAAAATGCATTTCCCTAAAACTGTTGAGTTTCTTCACTTTCTTTTTGTCTCCTAGAGACACATGTTCTGGCTAACTTAGAGTGAAAGTTATTATTTCTGTGCCTTTATGAGATGCCTGTGGCACTGTGCAAGGTGCTCAGGGAAAGTTATGGGTGCTTTAGGTCCTCCACCAATAGCATCAAACACACCATTTTTATGTGTTCTGTATTACATGATGCAGTTCTTGTCACAGAGCTGTGGGGGAAATAATGGAATATTGGCGAAGAGTGTTGTAAACATGCTTGAGTGACTTACAGCTGGGGTGTCAAGAAACACATACATCATACTAATTGTTGTTTGGCCTTGTGTGTAGGACAAGTAGAGCATCTCTGTTTAAATAACACAGGCCCGTGATAGACTTGGAGGCACTCTATCGAACATGCTTGAGATTTCTGCCCTGCTGTGGGAAAGATCAAAGCACAGTGGTAAATTACACTTGCATGAGTGTAATACACAGGTGAATACAGTAGGTTCAGTCATCCTCTAAAACGGGCTGAGCTCTGTGATGCCTGCTTGAGTGTACACACACTTGTGTGCTGCTGCCCAGGCACTGCTTCAGGGATCCTCTGCTTAGCAAGGTAAGGAAAATAAATTTATTCCTAGCTTTTCATCAGTGGTTTGTGGTTGTTCCTGCATCCTGCCTGTGCTGGCTCACAGACACTTAGCTTTTATGCGGAATCACAAAATCACAGTATCATTAAGGAAAAAAGTTCCAGGATCATTGAGTTCAACCTTTGACCAAATACCACCTTGTCAACTAGAGCAGAGCACTAGAGCCACATCCTAGCACTAGAGTGCCACATCCAGTCATTTCTTGAACACCTCCAGGGATGGCGACTCCACCACCTCTCTGGGCAGTCCATTCCAATATTTAACAACCCTTTCTGTGAAGAAATTCTTCCTGATGTCCAATCTGAATCTCCCTTGGCATAGCTTGAGGCTCTATACTCCTGTCCTGTCACTGGTTGCCTGGGAGAAGAGGCTGACCCCCACCTGGCTACAACCTCCTGTCAGGTATTTGTATACAGTGATAAGGTCTCTCTTGAGTCTCATTTTCTCCAGGCTGAATAACCAGATTCCCCAGGTACTCCTTATAGGATTTACTATCTAGACCCTTCCTCAGCTCCTTTGCCCTTCTCTGGGTTTGTTTCAGCACCTCAATGTCTTTCTTGCAGTGAGGGACTCAGAACAGGACACAGGATTTGATGTGCAGCCTTGCCAGTATCAAGTGAGGAACAATCAATTCCCTAGTCAAACACTATTAGTCAATACACCACACAGTTTTCTATTTACACTGGCAATTCCTATTTGCTTAGGATACCCTGGAAACTTACAGCCCTTATATACCCCAGAGAAATACCACAAGGATACCTACAGAAGTGAAATACCACTTCAGTTAGAGACACGCCTTTAGACTTTTTCAGTTCTTACATTAAGTGAACACTAATTTTGCTTAACCAAATAACCAGCTCCTTAAATGATGGAGTAATCAGTTCCTTCATTAACACTTACTTTGAGTCTGCTTTACTAAGTTTACTAAGATTACCAGTAGAAATATTGTAGTTTTAGTAGGAAGGTATCAATATCTTCTCAATTTCTGAAAAATGCTTTAGAGTCTCAGTGGATTAAACCATACTATATGCAGACAAAGGCAGTAATTCTTTCAATTAGCACCAAACCAACACAGAAGATTTGTGTTGCAAAAAGATGATGAGAAACTTGGCAAAGATTGTAGAAATGTGAAAAAGCTTAAATCTCTCAGGAGTTAAAAATTGAGTTGAGGCAAAGTAAATAGATTCCCTCCCTTGGAATAGACTACATGAAATGCTATTGGCATATGTGAATTATTAAATCCTATCTTTTGAACATGCGTGCATGCACACAAAGAAGCCATCAACTAGTGCAGAATCATGAGAAAGAAAATGGCCTCTTTGATGCCGTGATTAGCCCAGGAAAGTGATCCTTTTCACAATGTAACACAAAAGCATATCTTTTCTCAAGATAAAAGATAGAAAAACTAACAGATGGGAAAGCTCATATTAAATCTAACCTGCACATTCCCAGGACCATCCTTACTTCCGTTTAAGGAGCAGTAAACATTGTATTAGAAATTGAGAGTTCCGTGGGGCAAAAAAAATCCTTTTGGTTTGTTGTGTGCATGTATGACAAACTTGAGAGTTCTCCAGCCCTGAGAGCTGTCCCACTCAGAGGGAAGTTGCTGGTCACAGCCCTCTGTGGTGCAGGAGAGTTCAAAGGGTCTCACTTTGGACCTCTGCTTATAGGGCCAAAAGACTGGGCTTTAGTCATAGTGTTTTTCCATCCTGGACACAATTCAGGTGGCAGTTTTCTTTGAAGGCTTGATAATAAAAAAGTTGTTCTGCTTGGGATGTTATTCGGGCAAGAAAACTAAATTTCCAAGGCTGTTGGTTAAAAAATAGGAGCTTGTTAGAAAGCACTGGGAGCAGACAGTGCTTCTGATAAGCTGGAGGGGAGCTGAGCCCAGGTGCTGTCCATCAAGGCTGAGCCTAAGGAGCATTTCTGAGATTATAGGTGTGGCCCGAGGAGGTGGATGGTGGAGGAGGATGCATCACCACACTGTTATCACCAAAGTATGTGGGAGGTAGTTTATCCCTTTCAAAAGAATTCATGCTGCAGAAGGCAAAGTTCTGACAAAAGAGCTACAGGCCCCAACTGGAGGAGGCTGCTGATTTCTCTAAAAGTCAGGGAAAGATGATGTGACAAGTATGTGTGTATGTGTGACAAGTGGGCATGAGGTTGGGACCTGGTCTACAAGGAGAGTTCAAGATAAGAAGAAGAGGAAAGCAGAGGTACACATTTGTATTTGACTAGGCTATTGGAGAAAGACACACAGGGCAAATGAGAAATTGCTTTAAGAACAAATTCAGAGTCTTGCTTTTGAATGTTTCCTGGTACATTGTGTTACATAAGGCTGGTTCTGATCTTAGGGTTGTAGAATGATTTGGGTTGAAAGGGACCTTAGAGATTATTTTGGTTCCAAACCACCCGTTTGACCAAATTGCTCAGAGCCCCATCCAACCTTGCCTTGAACATTTCCAGAGATCCAGCGCGTTCACAACTTTTCTGGGGATCTTATTCCAGTGTCTCCACATGCTCACAGTAAATAGAGTAATTTAAACTGTAAAGGACCAGTGGAATTATCTGGTCCAAAAACATGATCAGAACAGGGCTGACTTAGAGCAGAGGCAGCTTGATCATCAGCAAATGAAAGAGGTATAGATGTTGTAGTGCAGCAATACAAGCCCCTTCCCTGTGATTTGCTTTACAATGTAGTTCACTTATTCCCTCTATAAGAGCATTTATCTTTTACCATTTTCTATCAGACTAAAGGGATATGGTAAGAATATTTAAATAAAGACAAAAATACTACAAATTGTCTATTACAACATTTTTGTGACAGAGTGCTTAGCAAGCAGTGGATGTCTATACAAATTATGCAGATCTACTAGGGTTGAAGTAGAGATGATTCTTTACTCTTGGAAAAGTTAAAAGAAGAAAAAAAAAAGGCAATAAAGTATACTGAGACATAGTGCAAATAAAAAAACAAGAAGCCATTACTTAAAAGACCAGTAAATTCTCTAGACTAAGAAATTTTCTGACTTAAAAATCTTGATAAGCTTCTTAAATGTATGTGCACTCAGTTGATATATTTAAAATATCATAACTCCCTCAACATTTTTGTTTGTTCTTTGTTAGCTTTTATCTATCAAATATGTTAAAAATGAGGATGTTGATTTTAAGCATGGAGACTCTGAAATATTTTCCAATTCAATAGTCCAGAGAGCTGAAGCAGCTGAAAGTTAAAAGCACTAGAAATAGTCAACATATGCAACAATATGCTTGTCATTCTTTGTAGAGGAACAGATTTCAAATGAAATTGAAGTTGGTGAAACTCTAAGAAAATTATAAGGAAGAAAGGCTGCCTCTAAAAAATTGCCTTCCTGAAGTTTTTGAAAATAATATGAAAGGAAATATGATTGTAGAAATCATAATGTGCACTCGCTGGAATAGACATACTTACAATATTTCTCATTTTTTCCTGATGTCAACTGTTAATTCCCACGACATCATTGGGAAATGTAAAAAGTCCTCAAGGAACTCTTGATAGTCCAGAATATCAAAAATTACATCTTGAGCAATACCAGTAGGGTAGGACCCAACTGTGTCACTTGTATCTACAGCCATACTGAAAAAAATAATTTAATTTCAGTCTAACCTTTATTCTAGAGCAAGTCTGCTTTCTTCACAGAAACAACTAACTGCATTTGTTCAGGAAGAACAGACATATCTCATGTATGCCTTGTGAGGACAGATATTCTTTTTCAGCTCTGTTCACATACTACAAATCCGCTTCAGAAATTAGAATTGCTTCAAGTCCTTCCAGCAACAAATCAAAGTTTAAAACACACCTCTTTGTCTTGTATTTCTGGAGTAAGAACTAGAGAGCTTAAAAACCATGGGTAATTAAGAATATCCATATTTACAGACAAACCTCCAACAAAATGTCTTATTCTAGTCTTGCAGTAGCACAGAGAAAAGTAAGAGATAAATTCTGACTTCTTCATAATTATTATTAGATATTTAAACTTGTGTTTCAGACAATTAAAAGTTATGTTCTCAGCAGAGGACAAACAGGACACATTTGGAGTTCACAATGAATGATCTGGACATAGTCTATTAACAAGCAGCCCCACGGACAATGAAGATACCATATTTTATGTATTTTTTCAGACATGATTTCAAATGAAATCAAGAATAGCAGTCAGCACCTGTGATAAGATGCATTTCTATTAGAAGATTGGGATAATGAGTTCTCATCATCTATGAAAAGCCCCATTATCTGGTGACTAAACAGCACATTACCAGTGAAATAAAAAATTATAAAAATGAACTCATCTTAATTTAGACTGTAAAGGTTATTGTCAAGTGTATTTCCAGACAGGAAGTCTTTTTACAAAGTTTATAAAAGAAAACAAATTCTTTAGTGAAAATTATAGAGATCTGGTGTAATGAACCCTAAAATCTCTAAACAGGGTGTCAAAATATTCCATATTAATGAAAATCACCATATGCAAACTGGACATCAGTGGGGCAATTGAAAATGGTTATGTCCCTAAGCAACATGTTAAATCTCGTTATGTTAATGGAAAATATGATTTGTTCAATTTCACTGCTCTGTTAGTTCACTGTTCCCAGAATACCATTCCTCCTTATAATAGGATGGCCATTGCAGGGAGTCAAGGAATAAAAAGCAAGGCATTTCTTTGAGAAGGAAAAGTACTCCATTATCTCCAAACATTCTACAACCTTACTAATATGACTTATGCAGTAAAAATTTCCTTTGGTCTAAAAAAATGTAACTTTCTAATTTCTGAAATATTAAAATTAAAACCAGAAATCTACAATGTAAGGGGACCTGGAAGGGGTAAACCCCTTTATCTCTATAACTGGAAATACCGTAGCAATGACAGAAAAACTGGGGAAGTTAATATTCATTCTTAAAATCTGCTAATCTCCCAGGTTTTCTGAGATGTTTTATTTTCAAAAATAATTCCACAGTTAGAACTACTAACAGTTAGAGAATCGCAGAACACGAAGTCATGTCTGATGTACCTGAGTAAGCTCTCCTTGTTCCATCCAGATTCAACTCTAGATGTTTTTTGACTTTCATAACTGCAATTCTGCATGCTCAGACAATATCTTTATTTTTCTCCTGGGTCTACGTCTTTTGTATACAAGTGAGAAACTTATACTAATTATGTGCATATCTCAAATAAGAAGGTTCAAATAACATTTTACTTTGACTGCTAACAGATGTGTATTGGGGTTTCTTGGGGAGTTTGGTTGGATTTTTTTATTTTTTATTTTATATTTCCTTGGTTTGTTTTTGTTTTTGTTTTTGATTGGAAGGTGTCCTTACATATACCATATGTATGATTTGAAATATATAATGACTCTGGATACAATTTCTGCCTGACCAGCTGTTTACAAAATTATAAAGACTTGCATAAAACTCCCTAATGATCCTTAAAGGGCAGTGGTGCTGCTCATTATAAAAGTTGGATGAAAATAAAAGTATCCATTCTCTGTGAGACAGAACAGTAATAATTCACAACTATTGGTGAGATGTCAAATGTGCTTGCAGAGGACACACCAGGATATTACATTCATCCTGAGAATTGATCCTCACCAAGGCAAGATACCCAGACATTTGAGATTTGGTAAGAGCATTAGTTGTTCATAGCCACTAGTGATATTTTTTTAATAGGTAGGAGGAATATGCTTAGCACAAAGAACAGATAAAAATACTTCAGGTAATAATAGTATTTCCCATAGCTCATTTTCACTTCATACAAATGAACTTCTCAAAAGTTTAGGCTACAGTTAGCCTGTTTTGTGCTTTAGATAAAAGAAAACTAAGATGATGTAGTAGCAAACCCCTGTGGAAATGAATATTTTGCACAAAGGACATGCACAAGTCATCAGCTATGGAGCTGTAACTTGGTGCTTCACCCTAGAAAAATTGCTGCACATACTCCATTCCTGAACAGGCATCCTCTGCAGTGACAGAATGTAGTCCTGCTCCTGTATAAGTCATGATTCTCCCAACTCCCACCAGGTCCATAAGTCCTTAGGAGTGCAAAAGCCAACACTTCCAGTACCCCTGAAGGAAGATATTTTATGTAAGGGTCTTGTGGCTATCTCCCATTATATAATGGGAGATTCTGATTTGCAAGAAAAGGACATCTTAGACTAATCTGTCTGGTCAGGCAAGAGCTGCTGCCAAGTTTTGAACTCGGGGTATCCAAGTGAGCTTATCTGACAGAGAGGAAAGCCCTGGTCAGACAGCTGCTCCTGGCCTTGCCGCTGCTCTCAGCTCCTACAGAGTTCTTCAAGTAGAGTTGTTGACCTGGGAGTCACTGTTTCAAACAAGATGAAGTTACTTGCCACAGCACAAGACAGCCTGAAGTCAATGGGATCAGGAGTGGCTGTCTCACAGGGAGCAGCATATTTGTGCAAGACAGCTGTTTCTGTTTCGCTCCAAGTTTCTGCAGCTGTCCAAGAGCTATATATTTTGCTTAAAAGTTGGCAGGATAGTGTATCAGCTCATACTTGTAATTTAAACAGCCATCATCTGAAAAATAAGGAATATAGGATCCAATCTGACCTCTCTCACACACAAAAAGATCTTTGTCAGGAATAATATTAGTTCCATCAATAAGTTAAAAGAACAGTTAAAAGCAGCATATCTAAACTCTTACCTCAGATTTTCTCATTTTGTCTAAATAAGTAATATAGAACAGAAATTCTCATTAACATGTTTCTACTCATCATTCAAGTATCCTATACCTGAAATAATTAATATTTAGTGGTCAATATACCATAATAATAATTGATATACATGAAGTAATGTACACTGAGTATGTTATGTTAGTACTTCAAAATGTTTTTGGTCTTCATAGCTAGTAGAGGAAAGTTAAGTAGCTGAACCCTTGATTTTAAATGCATTTGAATTTCTACACTCACTTATATGTAAAATATGGCTAAACTTCTACCATACTAGATCTAAATATTCAGCAAATTGTTACTTTCCAATTATTCTGCCCTGTCTTCAGATGCTATTTAAAACCATTGTGAGCANAAATATATATATATTCCTTCAATTTTCTCTTGCTGCTTTTTGCCGTTTCGGGAGAGGGAGGGGGGAATCTTTCTTGTGAGGTTTGGCTGTTGGCAGAGAGCCAACCTGAACTTTCACAGCAAACAACAAGGCAGGTTCTGTTTGACTAGCCTAATCTTCTATGACAAGATGACCACCCTTGTGGATGAGGAAAAGGCTGTGGATGTTGCCTTCCTGGACAGTAGTAAAGCCTTTGCCACCATTTCCCATGGCATTCTCCTGGAGAAAATGGCTGATCATGGCTTGGACAAGTGCTCACTTCTCTGAGTAAAAATTCTGGCTGGATGGCTGGGCCCAGAGAGTGGTGGTGAATGGAGCTAAATCTAGTTGGTGTTCAGTGACAAATGATGTTCCCCAGGGCTCAATACTGCAGACAGCCCTGTTTAATATCATCCTTGCTGACCTGAATGAGAGGATCAAGTGCATCCCTGGTCAGTTTGCAGAGGACACCAAGTTGGGCTGGAGTGGCAGTCTGCTGGAGGGCAGGAATGGTCTGCAGAGGGATCTGGACAGGCTGGATAGATAGGCTGAGGACAACTGTGTCAAGTTCAACAAGGCCAAGTGCCAGGTCCTGCAGCTGGGTCACAATAACCCCAGGCAGTACTACAGGGTGGGGGAAGAGTGACTGGAAAGCTGCCCATCGGAAAAGGACCTGGGGGTGCTGGTCAACAGCAGCTGAAAATGATCCAATGTGTGCCCAGGTGGCCAAGAAGGCGAATGGCACTTGGCCTGTACCAGCAATAGTGTGGCCAGCAGGATCAGGGCAGAGATTGTCCCCCTGTACCGGGCACTGGTGAGGCCACACCTCGAGTGCTGTGTTCAGTTCCAGGCCCCTCACTGCAAGGACTTTGAGGGGCTGGAGAGTGTCCAGAGAAAAGCAAAGGAGCTGAGGAAGGGTCTGGAGCACAGGTATGATGAGCAGCAGCTGAGGGAGCTGGGGGTGTACAGCCTGGGGAAAAAGAGGGAACAGAGGAGACCTTATTGGTCTCTACAACCACCTGAAAGGAGAGCATAACCAGGTAGGGGTTGGTCTCTTCTCCCAGGCAACAGTTGAAAGGACAAGAAACAATGGCCTCAGGTTGCACCAGGGGAGGTTTAGATTGGTTATTAGTGAAAATTTCTTCACTGTAATAGTGGTCAGGCATTGGAATTAGGTACTCAGGGAAATGGTGAAATCACCATCCCTGGAAGTTTTCAAAAATTGTCTAGAGGTTGAACTTGGGGACATGGGTTAGTGGTGAACATGGCAGTGCTGTCAATGGTCAAACTCAATGATCTTAAAAGTATTTTCCAGCCTTAATGACTCTATGATTCCATGGTAATTTATTAAGCTGGTCTCATGATGTTATGAACTGTTCTGACAACTGTTAATTGTCATCAACATGTCCAGTTTTTAATATTATAAAACCAAATAAAGCATCATTAGGTGTCAAGCTATTATAACTTCCAAGTATCAAAGATTAAATAAGTCTGTTTGATTTTAGGTCTGGTCTCAGCTGGTAAGTCTTTTGAGAACCTACATTAAAAATACACAATGTGAAAAACTTTAAAGGAAATGTATGAGACTACCAGAGGAAAAAAGTGGAAATGTTACTTTTTATACCTGGAGGTGCACTGTTTTTATGCCTTGTAAATTAGAACGTGATTCACGTTCATTAACTGAGAAAGAAATCTATAGTTCTTTCAGATGTGAAGGCTTGTTCAGTTTGCTGGTGAGAAAGTGGGCATTAATTATTCTATTGTTGTTATGTTTACATCACTAACATTAGAGCATGGTGACTGCAAGGAAAAGGAGAGGAGTTGGGTTTTTTTTTGGTTGTTTTGTTTTTCTATCTGCATGCTAATCAGACCATTGCAGAAGCTAAAATTCTGTATTTCATTAGATGTTATCTGATCTGTTTTCATCCCAAATCAGGATGTGGTATGCTCTTAGTATCAAATGAAGGGCAAACACTGCAGACAAAAAAGGATTGTACCTTCAAACTAGAACTGTTTATAGACAAGGACAGCCCAGCCCACTGTCCTCTCTTTTAGCTGGTAGAAAAATCTCTTGCAATAATTCAGGTGAAATTTCTTGCAGATTAGACTATAAAGTGTGATCCTTATTAAAAGATTAAGAGAACAGTTAACTCATTTCAGAGCAATACATGATTATAAAATTCACCTTATCCAAATTACAGAAAAAATGTTTGCTGAAAATCTCTCTTTTTAAATAACATTTTCATTAACATTTCAGTTTATCCTCTCTTTAAAACCTATATATAAACTAAGGTATCCAGGGTGACTAATGAAATGCAGAGTTCATCATACTTTTTGAAGCAATATAAAAAGCCCCATCTTAAAAAGAAAAAATGTTACATAACAATTTACTTTTAAAAATAGTGGTACCGTGAATCTTTTCCAAACTCAATTTATGCTTCCTTTTCAAAAATATTATGACAGAGCCTTAAATACACCACCACATGCCTTTTTGTTTTGTTTTTTTTTTCCTTTTTTTTTTTTTTTCCTTCCCACTATTTTTTCCGGGATTAAGGAAAAATAAAATTTGACACAAAAAAATTCAGTCAGATCATCAGTGAAATTTGAGGCATATTTCACCCTGAGTTATCCAAGGAACCTGCAGGAGAAATAGATTGGCATCTTCCAGAGGTACCGCAACTGAAGTCTGTATTTTGCCAGTAGGCTTCACTTACGTTTACTGACAAAATAAAGAAATCTGTTCAGCATCCTGTCATTCTAAGTCCTAGTCCCTTGCTCTAGATCCAAGTCAAGACCCAGATCTTGTGGATCATTTTCTTCCTTCTCACCTGACACCATTACTTATCAGTTCTCCATTCCCAGCCCTACAGATGAAAATATTCAAACACTATCCCATGGTTTTGATTGTGAGAAGAATATATATGAAAGCCAGCTCTAGATTAAACTACGAAACAGACCAAATTTGAATCAACAAAAATTCTTACTGCTGATTGTGGCTTATAAATAGTATAAAATTGTAGTATTTTAGGCTGGCTTAATATTCCTAGATGAACTCAACGTGCATACATGCATATTTCTTTATTTAATAAGTAAATATACACAAAACCACAGCAGAGCTTCCTCCTTCACAAGTCTCAGAGTAACTGCCTCTCACTTCATGTGCACTGCAGTCAACCAACTTGAACATGAAAAGACATACAAAACCAGGCCTAAAGAAGACATTGTACACACTTAATTTGCTGGAAATAGATCCATAGTTAGAAAAGACTATCCATAACTCTTCTACTTGGCTAGATTTCGTGTAACACACAGAATTATGAACTAATTATATTTATTTACTTCCTTTATTTGACAAAATAAAAATCTCCCATTAAAAATTTATTTTATAAAGTCAAATTCTAGCATATAACTATAGCAAATAATAGTCATGAGAACTATTGATGAACTGTATTCTCATGGCTAATAAAATAGAATTATCACAATACTATGTTTACAAACATCTCTTTCTCTGACAATATACTGATAGAGGTTTTGAGTTTCAACATTTTCTGGATATCAATACCAAATAATCTATGAAAAATTCATGCACATTGTAACATTTAAAGGTTATGTGAAGCATTGTGAACTTATGGAACAATTGTTAATAGATGAGAAAATTAATATCTCTTTTGAAATATCATTAGTCTCATATATTTCAATGAACTCAAATGGTAAAAAATTCTCTTTTATTAGGGTTTTTCCTTTCAGTTTTTAAGATCCTCAATCATCATACCTATTAGAACATAATAAAATGCTTAATCTGTGAAAAGATCATTGTAGTAATCAGCAATTGTCAAAATGTTCAATCACAATATTGATTTTAAGGAGTGATTCAGATTTTGCTAAGCTCTGTCAAAAAGTATTTTATAAAACTCTGCCTTCAACTTTTCCTTCCCTTATGAACGGTTGAAGGTTACTTTTAAAAAGCTGGAAATTACTTTAAGACTGTATAAGTTTTTGTACTACTTTTTGGTGAACACATATCAAGAATCCTTCTACAAAATCACAATCGTTTTACATCGGCATAAGTGTTAAGGGGTATCAGGGTTAAGCTCCACGGTTTTTTTTTATATTCTGTTATATTTCCTTTTCTGATTGATAGTACTGAGATAAAGGGAATAAGAAAGGAAAGATTTTTTTTAAAGTAATTTGCATTATATGGAGAAAAATGCTGACTGCTTTTCTTGAGGAGGGGTGTGAGTGTACAATACTAGTTTTTGAGGGAGGAGGGGTTAAGCTTAGGAGAATAGTTTCTTTAGTACAAAACTATCCTCTTACCTGATTGCACTATTCTTCTATGCTATCAAGTCTGAATTGCGCTTTTTATGAAGCCATGCCTTAATAAATAAATAAAGCATACCCCAAGTCATAGGCTGCAATTATGCTCTGAAATAATAATATCAACTCCTGATATCTTTTTTTCTCTGTGTAACAAAATAACTCATGATGTAGTACACTTGGAAAACTTGCCATCTTGTCACATCAAAGAAAATTAGTCATCCCTATATGCTGTGTGCAGTTTGGAAAATTTGTTGCAACATTGACTGGGTAACTTGGAACCAGTTTAGAGTTTCACTGGTTGTTTAGTTTTCACTGCCATGAATCAATTTTAGATGACTTTAAATGTAATCACCATCTATGATGACTCTAAAGGCCAAAGGCAGGTCTAGAAAAGCATTTGTCGTTTATTTGTATCAGATTATTTTTACCAGACTAGTTCAAACACTGAAATTGTCACAATTAATATGTTTATTCCATGTCCTGAAGTCACTCTTGCATTTCATACTCTTTGCTAACCAACATAAAACTCTTGTATGAGATTAAACAGAAGGTCTATCTACCTGACCAAAAGTGAGCAGCAAGGAAGGAAACTACCTAGTTTGTTCCTGAGAAGAGAACAAGTGCTTTTTGAGATTTCATCCTGCTTCCCAGGAAGGACTGTGCAATGTGACTCTTGAAAAAAGCTTGCCCCTGCTATCAACATCACACAAACCACTTATGTGAATATTGACATCATCTAATATGCCAAAGAAGAAGAAAGAGGAAAGGCAGTAAGAAGAGTCAACAGATTGCTTATTACTCTGGCATCCTTAATACTCTATCTCACTAGTCTGCATGCTCACACCTCTTCAATTTACCAAACTGACTCAGCATCCTTCCCTCTCCAACCATTTAACAGGTAGATATTTTAACATTGTGTCTTAACAACTTTACTGGTTTTTTTTACTTCTTACTCCAGAATTCTTCCTGACTTTTCACCTCCTCAGTCCTACTGCTTCCCCCCTGATTTGCCAGGATTTTTTCTACCTTTGTTGCTGTCTAAACCTCTGCCTACTGCAGGCTGGCAACTCCCTCATCTGTACCCCATTTGCATCTGCATAAAATGTCTCTTTTATAATAGAACCATGCTTGCCATCTTACTAAGCCTGTGCACATGCTGCACATATTTAATCACTTTACACAGACCAACCAAAGAAGTATTTCCCCTTCTCTCCTGAGAAAAGAGCTTCCTTTTCATTTATAGGAACACCTTTTCTATCTGACATCATCTGCTTCTTACCTCTTTTGGCTTTTCCTCATCAATTTTACTCTCATCAAGAAAGGGGAAAGGGGAAAAAGATATTACCTAAGATACACAGAAACTGAAGGAAAAGCAAAGTCAAACAAGCAAAATCATGGTCAGGGACTGCTACGGTGCTCTCAGCCTCACAGCATTCTCACTGCTGTGTCTTCAGTGCCAGCAGAACAGTCTACATTAATTTGTATTACTGTCTACTTAATATAATGATCTACTTAATCCCATTGGTAGTGAAATCATTGTATACATTTATCTTCCATGCTTTTTACTTTCCCTGCACATTTTTTTTTCCTTTTTTTTTTTTTTTCCAGTGAGGTGTCATTGTTTAAACCTAGCCAGCAGCCCCAAGAACCATACAGCTTCTGGCTCACCACCCCACCAGCAAGAGAGAATCGGAAGAGAAAAAGTGAGAAAACTCATGAGTTGAGATAAAGACAGTTTAATAGGGAAAGCAAAAACAACAAATTCATTCACTGCTTCCCATGGCTGGCAGGTGTTCAGCCATCCCCAGAAGAGCAGGGACCCATCTGGTGTAATGGTTACTTGGGAAGATAAATTCCATCACTCCAAATGTCCGATCCTTCCTCCTTCTTCCCCCAGCCTTATATACTGAGCATAATGCCATATGGTCTGGAATATCCCTTTGATCAGTTGGGGTCACCTGTCCTGGCTGTATCTCCTCCCAACATCCTCACCAGCATGGCACTATGAAAAGCAGAAAAGGCCCTGGCTTTACATAAGCCCTGCTCTGCAATAACAAAAATATACCTACGTTATCAATTCTGTGTTCAGCATGAATCCAAAATACAGCCTCACATCAGGCACTGTGGAGAAAAAACTCTACTCCAGCCCAAAATCTACACAGGAGGGTAAAGTACAGTGCCAACATCAGAGATACAGCTGTAGCATAGAGTTCCAGAGAGGCAGTTTGCCATTTATATTCTATGTTCCATTATTTTCTGCCTATGTTCTTTAATTATTTGATGATTTCTTTTTCTTAGTGTTAGCTGAATGTTGAGCTCATGTTTTCATAGAATTTATCACCTCTGACTGAGATAATTTCCCTGATTGGTAATGCCTAATTTGGAGTCTATCAAACCAAATGGGGCAGTTTTGTCCTCAAGAATAACTTAGTGTTTACTGACACTAGATTTTGTCTCCATCCTATGCTCAGTATCCTACTGCATCTCCTCACTGCTGAATTTGTGTTCTGTCCTGAATAGGTACAAAGCATTTAGTAACTGTTCACCTTTTTTGGGGAAATTGTTTCTAAACTTATGAACAAGTATACAACACAGCAAATATCATCATAGTGTGGATCCAATGCTGGAGTCCTTTCTTTGTAAACACGGACCACATTTTTTTTGCTTTTTCTTTCCAGGTTTTATTTAAATTTGAATACAAGAAGATTAGAGTAATCTTGGACTTCAGCAGCCCCCTGGAGTAAAGGCACAAGAAGCAATGAACAGGTGTTAGAAAATGCCTTTTCACCATGCAGGAGATCAAACAATGGCACAAGATTTCCAGAGAGGTTATGGAAATTCCATCCTTGGAGATACTTGATTTTTTTGAAAACCTACTGAAATTCTGGTATTTGTATCCAACTAAGTCTGACAGGGCACCATGAAACAGAAATGTCTGTCTGATAATATGTCTATAATCTAGAGGAGAGAAAATAGTATAAAGAAAGTCTTTGAAAGTGTTTAAAAGTGCACTTACCCTCCCTCTGCTTCTTTTCTCCTCACTACTGACCTATTATCATAGAATCAGAATGCTTAGGTTGGAAGGGACTTTAAAGATCACCTCATCCCAGTCCTCATGCTGTGAACAGTTATATTGTTCTTCTTTTCGTGCAAGTAAAAGCTTTAATCAGACAACTAAGTAAGGATTACCTAGATCAAGAAAACAGTTTAAGTTGAATTTAGGGATTTGGCTATTTTTAAAAGGTAAAATGCAACTCTAATCAATTTTGCCAAGTAATTCTCTTAGCAGAGGCACAAGCAAAAAAAGTATCATAAAAGAGAGAAAGGTGTAATTTACTGTTGATGGCACTGATCCATGAATAAAACGACTGACGTACCACAGAAATAATCCTAGTGAAATCTCAAAATTTGAATCCTGCTTTTCTTAAGCAAAGCTGAAAAACACTGCAGTGTCTTCCCAAAAACATGGCCTTACATCATAGACACGCCAACAAATCCTTTAAACTGTAATAACTCTACACTCTAAGATCACTCAGCTAAAATCTATTCCAAATGGAAGAAATCCTTAGATAGATTTTGTTGTTTTCAGTGTTCAAAGCAACATTTGTCTTTTTCCTGTCAGGAAGCTACATCTGCTTTTAAGTGTCTGCAAAGGGATAGATCCTAAACAGAGGGGGAAAATTCTAATTTAGGAAATAAATAAGTCAATAATGTATATATATAAAGCAATAACTGCAACATGATCAAACACATGAAAGAAACAACATGAAAATAATCATGAAGAGCAACAATTTGAAATTAACTTAGGATCAAGAATGAACAATATGCAAATCTAAATAACACAAAATATCCAGAAGGTCATATATCCTGCTTAAGATATTGCTGCACAAGGTATTTCATAACAAAAATCAATGCAATTTATGTTATTTTTTTTAAAAAAAAAAAGTGCAAAGGAGATATGTTTATATAGAGACACAGAATAAAAGACATCTATAACAAATCAAACAAGCAAACTTACATCAAAGAGCAGTGCCAAATCATTTACTGGTATTATCCTAAGTTATAACTCAGGAAAAAAACCTTGAAGTGCTGTGAGGGAAAAAAAAATAAAATAAAAGCATTCCTCTATCACAAAATTGAATTTTATCTAGTTTTGTTTCATCTATGTGTATGAGTTGTCTTCTTTCCTTTAAGTGTTTGAAAATTCATTATACAGGTTGGAAGTTGAACATCAAAATATGACAATAAAATTAATCATGTTTATTTTAAAATCTTTGAAAATGAAGACATTTTGAAATTTAAAAAAAAAAAGAGTCTAAATTTAGATTATTTTCACATATGTCAGTATAGTTGCTGAGTATGTCTTTATCTTCCCTATAGATTATTCAAGACAATGAAATGATGTAGAAAAGAAGCAACTGTTTTACACTGGCTTCTCATCTAGGCATTCAAAGGATTCGTATGGATAAAGTCTCTAAGCATAAAAAAGAAAAAAAAAAAAAGGCAGGAAAAAAACTTTAATTACAAAAGCTATTACCTGATTGATATTTTTTGATATTCACAAATTATGTATTATTTTAATTTTTTGCAAAGGTTGAAAACAAGATATACAAATAAAGAATGATTTTACATTAATTTGTGGAGATCCAAAGGATAATCAAGAAAACAAAGTCTTTTATTTCAATGGATGTTAATTCCAAACACATTTATGACACTTAGAGCAATAGCTTGCTATTTTTATCAGAATAAAAAAATGAGACAGAAATGAAAGTGTTTACATATTAGGAACATGGACATTATTGTAATTAAATAACCTGATTTTCCATGCAGTTTCAGAATCTGATTATTATACTGAAAAATAGCTTGCAGGAAGCAGAGAATCATGTGAGTTTATCTACAAAGTATTCTTCAATGCTCTAGTAGTTAAGGATCAGTTTAAAGTTTGCCACACTTTTTATATACCCTTTAAATGACTTTTCCTGGGCTTTGCTATAAGTCTAGATTATAATTTTGATTCTTTCACTGCTTCCAGAAAACTTCTAATAGCTTATTTTGGGGGGTAACTTTAATAATTTTAGACTATGTTCTAACACTGGACTAGTTGCACCATCACTGAGATGTCACAGATTCAGCTGAGAGAAACAAAGGGGATGAAAATCTCAAACTCCAATTTTCTTTCCAACTACAGGGGAACACAGACATTCAGTCAAAGCAAATACTGAAAAACTGAACAATGCAGTGCCCCGTACTGAACCCTTAATCACTCCATTAGTTTCATTATTGAGCAATTGCATAGGCATTAACAGGCAATTCTCTCATTTTTATATCAAAACATCTTTTCCTTGGCACCAGCAGATATGCTGTTTGCCTGGTTATTTGAAAAGAAATTTTCAGCTGGGTAGTTGTTTTTGACAGCCCAAATTGGCATAATCAAGTAATTTGTTAATATATGGATATAGTATAACTGTGATCCCAGCAAAAATATGATGAGTTTTACACTGCCAATGCCATACTACTCAGCTTACTGGATATTACTCAAATACAAACAAATCAGAACAAAAAATGGTCACCAAGATCAAACTTATGTGAAAAGGTGTTTCTTCAGCTTTTCAGCAGGATTTGGAGTGAACAGAATTCCTGAGAAGTATATAAGCATAAAATCACAGAAGGTTTTGGATTAGACCTTAAGGTTAATTTAATTCCAACGCCCCTGCCATGGAGAGGGACCCCTCCCACTAGACCAAGTTGCTCAGAGCTCTATCCACCCTGGCTTTGAATACTTGCAGTAAGGGGCATCCACAATTTCTCTGGGTACTGTGTTCCAATACCTCATCACCCTCACAGTAAATAATTTCTTCCTAATATACAATCTAAATCTATTCTCTTTCAGTTTGAAGCCATCCCTTGTCACTATATGTCCTTGTCAAAAGTCCCTCTCCAGCTTTATTTTAGCTTCCTTTAAGTGCTGGAAGGAGCTTTAAAGTCTCCCAAGATCCTGCATTTCTCCAGACTGAACAACCCCAAACCTCTTAGCATCATAAGAGAGGTGCTCCAGCCCTCTGAACATCTTCATGGCCTCCTCTGGACTGTCTCCAGGAGTTCCATGTCCTTCCTATGATTGGCATCCCAGAGCTGGATGTAGTTCTCCAGGGTTCTCACAAAAGCAGAATAGAGGAGCAGAATCACCTCCTTCAACCTGCTGATGAGAAGACAACCAGAAGAAGAAGGAAAATAATCCCCCACAAAACCAACTAACCAAGAAACAAACAGGCAACAAACCCCAGACATTACTGCTGAGAAACACCCTTTGGCTGACTGGTCACAAGGACACAGGAAAGGAAAGAAAAAGAAAAGGTATGTTTCCTAAACAGACCATTCAAGGAACAAATAAATAGCAAATAACAAACATGGTGAAGAAAAACAGATTTAACTTCAAATCAGTGAGACTGAAACAGGTAAAATGCATGTAAAAGATTGCCAGGGTTTTTAGGGTTTTTCTTCAGCCAGCTCAAGTGCAGTATGACCAGGTCCTGGAAAAGTTATAACATTATTTTTTTTTCTGCTTCAAATACTGTGTATCATTAAAAAGAAAAGAAGACAAGGTGGCAGAAAGCCTCACAGGAAGCATGTGAGGGGAAAATGCAGGACTGCATGGCACCCAGAGGTCCAATGAAGGCAAGCTGTCTATGGAACAGCAGGCATGCACTTTTTTGGGTTCAGTGTGTGTGAGCTGGAGCTGAAAAGAGCACGGCAGCAAATATGGTTTGTAAAAATGAAAACTTTTAAAAAGAAGGGATAAGAATGTATTAAAATAGCAACTGATGTGTTGCAGGATGAAAAAGAAGATGTAACAGTTTGGAAAATTTACTGCAAAACAGAATGTTAGTCTGATGGAAAGGATTACTATTTGAGGAACATATGTATTCTTATCTCAAGGCCAGACATCCTATTTGATATCCATAGTGTAAACCAGTTGCACTATTTATACTAGGGAAGTTGCATCCTTTTTTGCAAGAAAAAAAGGTAGTGCTGGGCATCAATGACAGTGTTTATTACTTCTAATAAAATTAAAAGGGGCAAAAATGTGTTTGTTATCTGTGAGCTTGTCAACACAGAAAAATGGCTGTCTGATTTAATGTTCTGTAGTGGTTCTTTATCAAGAAATAAAAATGTCCCATCTTAAAAAATACTACAGTAAAAAAAGTTATTTTGCTTTAGTGTTAATGATAAAAAAGTAAATGCTTTAGTGTATGAGACAGTGATTCAGAAAAAAACTGTGACTGTCAGTGGAAGGTTTGCTTATCAATTCTTGCTTCAAATGACCATTTGCAAATTTTCAGCCCAGCTTTTATCAGTAAAGCTGCAACAGAACCCTCTTCCTTATAGAATCATAGAATGATTTGGGTTGGAGGGACCTTAAAGATCATCTTGTTCCAATCCACTGCCATGGACAGAGACACCTTCCATTAGACCAGGTTGCTCAGAGTCCCATCCAACCTGGCCTTGAACACTTCCAGGGATGGAACATCCCACAACTTCTCTGGGCAATCTGTTCCAGTGCCTCACCACCCTCACAGTAGATAATTTCTTCCTTAAATCCAATCTACATCTACTGTCAGTTTTTGAAGCCATTCTCCTAGTGCTGTCATGGTGTTATACACAACAGTTGTGCCTCGAGCTACACCAGAATTGTAACACAACAGTTTTACCTACAAGGTCACATTCAATACATCTGGCCTGGGCTTTAAGCCCAGATGCTTTAAAAGCTCTTCAGCATCATTACATTAATAAGAGGTATGTAGAAACTTGTTAACAGATACAGAATACAACAGAAAGCTATTCAAATACTAACTTACGGAATGAAAGCTTGAAGGTTTTGGTGTCTGAGAGCTAGTACATATTTTCAGAGTTTGAAATACTGTCAAAGTGTTAGTAGCACCTAAAGTAAAAAACACCTTTTGAAGTGGTTAGACACATTTGCTGTACTCCCCACTGCGGTTTGTGCTGCATATCTGCACCCTAGTGGCTTGGTTTTGGCAGACAGGTTCACAGAAATCACTTAGGAACTCTAAAAGCCAAATGAAATCTGGGCTGATTGCTGTGCATAGACTGCAGCTTGCTGCCCTTCTTTCTCTTTAGAAATACTCTGAAATGATAATTTCTTAAATTTATCTTAGCTAATATCCTTTCCAAGTTATGGACAACAGGCTGTACAGTATTGGCTTGACTGTACACATTTATTAACAAAAACAACTGTCTTATAACCCACAGTGTGAAATTTATACCATTCTGATTATGTACCATATATGAATATAACAGTTTAACTTTACTATAGGTGTTAGTTTAGTTCAAATTTTGGAGACTCATTTCTCTGTTCTTAATCTCATGTTTGTCACTGATATCCCCAAACAGGTGATTCTGCAACTGATACTCAACTCAATGTAAAGTCAAAAAGAATTAACAAAGAAGGTGACAAACTGCATTATATAAACATGACTTTGCTACCAGGTAAGAAGAAGAAAACCAGAAATATAGATTCTAAATTGGTTCTTTAAGGTCTCATCATTAGCAGTCCATGGCAAATTCTTATCCCTAGCAAATGGCAATTGTGGTTTATTGTTTTGAGAAAAGAGCAAAACAACTTTCAGAACAAAAATATTTTTAAATCTCTCCTCTTTATACACTAAATATGCAAAAAAAAAAAAAAAAGGAAATGTTAACTTGCTTTTGAAGGCTATCTGAATGAGAAGCTGTCATTTAAAGTAAGAAATTCATTTAAGAGTAGAAAGAAAACTCAGAAATTATTTCTAAATGTTATTAAATGTGTATGGATGCTCACTGAGCTGCAAGCCCAACTATCCAGTTTATCCTGAAAAGCAGACTCTCATATATGATGTCCTAATAGATGACTGAATACAGGGAAATAGATGCCTTCAGAGTAATTAGCAAAAGAACTGTCAGAACTCACTGAGTCTCTGGAAAAACAAACAAACAAACAAGTCCCCCCCCAAACACAAACAAACAAACAAACAAACAAAAACTTTAATCAATATCAGTAAAGGAAACTATACCTGGGATATTTAATTTTTACAGCTTTATTTTACAATTCCAGCAATACTAACAACTGTTATCTCCTGCTGTGTGTGTGATGGTATGTGTCTAAGGATGTATCCCAGGTAAGATGCAGATGGACACAACTTCAGGTGTTGAACACTAAGAGTTCCCTGCTGTCTTTAGTGGAAGATGTATGCACTCTACAGCCCTGTAAATAGACCACCTTTTCAGTACTTAGCCAAGAATTGGATTCCCAGCTTTAGCTATTTAATGTCACAGCAAGAGCAGACTACCAAACAGAACATAAATCCCTTTTACTGTAAGATCTTTTATCTAAGACATGAGAAATAATGCACACACCAAATACAGCATTTCAGGGTTAATACCTAGATTTCATCAGAAAAAAATCATGGTTGTACACACCACACAAGGTCACAGCTCTTGGCTACAAACCAGCTAATCTATTTATCCCAAAAAGCAAAACTCTGAGGCATGATGTTCCCACTCAGCTGAATACAGAAGAAACCTGTGTGAATGAGTCTATCCAGCTCAATCACTTATCTGTCTGATTCATGAGGTTGCAAGAGTTCAGATTCCTCAAAACATAACCTCCTGAATGACAGCCAAATGCAAATAACGAGTCAGCACTGCTGTGCAACCACCCAGCAAGTGGGAGGTTTCACCCAGCTCCTCCAGAGTACGACTGTTTCTTAAAGAGGTTTGAGGCAGAGCTTAGAGGTCATAATTACATATGAAATGTGGTGATTCTATTGACTGAGAAGGGAAGCTAATTAAACCAAATTATGTATACAAAATGGAAAAGTTTCAAGGCTAGCTAAGCAAAAAAATAATTTCAGAGCATAATGTCTACCTAATGAGAAACTGAAGATTGCGAGTTGGGTGTTGAAATATCCTTAGAAAGAAGTAGGACATAGAGTTCTGCCACTCTGGATGGCAACTCTTATGCCAAAACAGAGAAAGTACATATGCATTGTTTTTCCCAAAGGTAGACTGTTCTTTTTTTTTGTTTTCTTGCAAAGTAATTTTTATATATATTTTCCTGGTTTTTTTTTTTCCAAATGAGCAAATTTTGTCAACATTTTGCAAGAAAGCAGTATTTTATTCTAACCAATTTTATTCCCTCCTATGTTCAGTTTTTCAGTATGAAACCCAAACGCAAAGTGTTATTAAAACACTTATTCAGTAGATATTTCATTAAAGTTCCAGAAATTTTCTTCCTATTAGAAAACTTCTATTTTGTCCTAGTATTTTCTTCCTACTAGAAAACTCCATCCACATCTGCAGTCAGAATAAGGAGGCCTATAGGGGAAATATTCTGGAAAATATTTACTTTGAAGTTGTTTTGATTTATTCTTTTTTAATCTGTTTTGTTTGAGGTTTCCTTCGCATCGAGCTCTTGGGGAAAACTGGAGAGTACTAAAGAAGAGGGAAGGTGACTTTTAATTTTGACCTCTATTATTCCTAATTAAACAGCTAAGGTCAAGAGCGATGCTTTATAAAATAAAGGTCCCAGTTACCTGGAGTCTTATACACACACACACACACACATATATATATATGTTTAAAATGTGTTTTTCCACCCATTCCATTATGCAACCCACTACAAAACAGTCAACCAGGGAAAACAAAATTAATTTAATGTCCCGTTCTATGCGGGGAATCACATCCTGAAATATATAAAAAATGGAAAGTATTGCCATTGCATATTAGGTCAACAGTTCTGATTACAGTGGTATTTTCTACTGTGTTTGTGATCTTTATACACTTGCTGACCTTCTCTCCCAGGGTCAAGTTGCAGCCATTTCTCATCTCTACCTACATTGTAGGCAATCATGTAGATTGAGATCTTTGTTCCTTTAGTGCCTCACCTTGGCCTCAGTAGAAGAGTTAAACATTCAGTGCCCTCCTGGGAGCAACATTGCCTAGCAATATCTCCATTCTTTTCTTCTGTTGATTCCTCTGAAGGTCCATTCTCAAATGTCTCAACTCCTCGATGTTGGTTGCTGATTCCATCAATCACCTATTCTGTTTATCTCTTTGAGTGTAAGTAAACAAAAGTACTTTTTTCTCACTCACTTGCTGCACAGATATTCATAAGAAATAATGCAAACTATTTTTTTGGCACATAATAAGAATTTAAAGATGAGAACATAAAAGAGTAAAAGATGTACGCAACTGGAATGGGTGAAGGTAAATTAAACACGCTACTAAGCATTTATTCATTATCCTAGTGAATTTTACCTGTTGTCAGCTCCCTCTGAGAGGCTAACTTGAATCTGGCCTAGGACCACAGTTTCTGTAGTCTCCACATGTCACTTCAGTTGTCATCAGCCTTTCAGAAGCAGTGGATTAGTCTGTTTTTATTCTTTCCTAGACTAGAAGCTACCTATGCTGGAAAAACAAACATGAATGAAGAGATGTTGCCACTCAACAAAAGGCAATATGGTATTAAACAATTATGTCTATCCTGTTTCAATGCACAATAATGGTTACCAGTCACTGATAACTTTGCAACATACAAAAAAGTAGCATTCTTTGTTGGTCTTAGCTTTCTTAAACACATCCTAGCTCTCTATCTCAGCTTAACCCTATACCTGCTTACTGCTGCTCAGATTTTGCCAACAGAAAAATATTATAGCCTTGCAACATAAACATAGCACCACTAGCTCTTCCAGTTCCAGTTAGGAACAATACCTAAGTAATATATCATCGTGAAGAGTGCAAGCTATTCAATTACACTATGTCATTCTGAAGTATTACAGCATTCATTCAAATTTAAGTATTGCGGTTTCCTTAATGTCACAGGTGATGTTTGCCCTATTGGAAACATCCATGGGAGACAGACATTAATAGTCATGTCTAAAGTAGAGGAACAAAAAAAAGCCCAGCAGAGTGAACTAAAGAGTTTTCTTGCTGAGAAATATGGCCTGATATTTCGTTTGTATGGGAATATTCAAAAAAGAGGGAAAAAATTGAAAGTCAAGGAGGCAACCTTTAAAGAGTCAAAAAACATCTGAATTCTATACAACAAAATAAAAAAAACATAGAAAATATGAAAGATTGCCTCTATGTGCCCCAGTCTTCCAAATTGAATGTGGGGAACTCTCAAGGGCTTCGTCTGTTCTATTCTGCTGTCAGACTCTTCAATAGCCTTTGTTTGCACTGTTTTGCTCTTTTATGTCAAATTTCCTTCTTTATCCTTCCCTTTCTACACCTTCCCTGATTTTTTTTTTTTTTTAAATTTTTCTTTTTGCTGGTATAGACAAACAGCATTTCTTATGAGCAAAGGTGGTTCAAAAACTCTTGGGCCATTTTCATCTACCTTAGACAACAATTTCATGAGTTTCAAATTTACGTCCATATGTAGGGAACATACAGATCAAGGTTAAAGCTGAAAAAAAAAAAAAACATCAAACAAACCCTAGAAACATGTTCAGAGTGAATATGACAGCACATTTCACTGCTCTAAATGAAATATATTAATGGTTCTTTAAAAAATAATGACACTATGAATAAAGCAAAAGACTAATGTACAAGTGCCAGCAATGCTCGTGGGTGTTAGCACTGCCACCCAACCTCCTGTCAGTCCATCCAAATTCTAACTTTCATCATCTCTCTGTTGTCTTCTTTTATTTCCACTCTTGAGCCAGTGATGATTATATGAATTGAATTATTTTTCCCATGGAGCCCTTGTTTGTGAGCAGCTGGCAAAGTGTTTTCTGTTACCTTGCCTACCAGAAGCTTTTCCATTTATCAGTGGCCATAGCTTAGATCAACCACAATTGCACACAGCCCTGAATTCATTGTCTGCAGTATGTGAGAAGCATGACATCCATACCTTCAGCTTATTACATATCCAGCACTGAGTAACTTACTCTTGGTGCTTTCAACAGTTACCTTATACTAACTTAACTAACTACTAACTACTAAATAACTACTTGAGTTAACTACTGCTAAGTAACTAACTACTTAAGCTAACTCTTAAAAAAAAAAAAAAAGATTATAAAAGCTATCTGTGGTTGAATAGTTGTGATGTCTGGATTCAAAAGCTGCAGTGGAAATGTATGATTTCAGTAAAAAAAAAAAAAAAAAAAGTTACAGAAAGTGTAAAGATTTCTGAATACAGCATGTGGAACCACAGCAGAGTTTAATGTCAAGGTCCAGGCCTAGATATTCAACTACACAATTGCAACACAGCTTATAGTTCTGACATACACTTGTAATGAAAAATAAATGTAAATAAATGTAAAACTCAATTCTACTCTACTATAGTAATGTACAACACAGAATTGATTACCTGTTGTGTCCTCTCCTTCATTTATCACAAGAGTCTTTGATAAAATATGTCTGCTGCTTCAGGAGGTAGACAACTCCATCTTTACATTTTTTTGCCCTAAGGACTTTTAAAATTATACTCAATTGTTCATTGAGAGCGTACTAGAAATTGCCACTTTGGGAATGGATTATAGTAGTCTTAAGCAGCTTTTGGACATCCCAGTAAAATTATTTAACTGTATTTAGTTTGTTTCATACTCATGGGTTAAAGTAAAATAAGGTCAAAACATCATATTTTAAAGAAGTTGCTGACATTTTAAAAAAAATCATCAAAATTAATGATGTGATTTAGATTTTAATAATATCTAACCTATGACTGTTTATTAGAAATTCTAAGAAGCTCATGTTTATTCATGTCAGTTATACCAACCTACAAGAGCCAGCCTGTAGAGTTCATTTTCCTATTGAAATGTAATGGTGTCTTCAGTAGCAGCCCTTATCCCTATCAGAGGTTGTTGCTAAGCCCTAGGACATATCCAAAATTAGAATAAGATTGTGTAGGATATATGAAACCATTTTGAAAAGAAAAAGTAAAAACTAAACAATTACATTTCAACCAATTTTATTAAAAGTTGAAAGACTAATGATTACATCTGTGGAAACTGTTCAAAATTCTTTAAAAATTACAACTTCTGACACAGTAGTAGCTCATCCAGCTAATAAGCAAATAAGATGAAATACCTCCACACATACTGTTGTCCACACTTTATAATACAGTAATTAGGTAACAAGACTATAGATTAAACAGAATTGTACTGCCCACATAGTTCTAATAAATATAGCTATAAACTTTGCCTTCTCATGCTAATCTAATGGTATTTATAAAAGGTAAACTTAGAGTGAAAACAGTACTTATGCTGAGACTGGTTAAGGAGTAAAAACGTTCACAACAGTTAAATCACAGAACTTCAGAAACACTTTGCTCTTTCCATCCTATAGAAAGCTACTGAAATTTCTTCCCTGTTTGTCAGTTCACTGAATCTGAGTTACCTCTGCTTAGATACTGTGCTGAATGTTTCTTCTGCCAAAAGAAAAGACTACGTAAGTCTCATACAAAACTGACTTCAGTAGGGCCAAATTGGCTGCTGTGGAGACTGTTTACGGCAGGAAAGCCAAGTGCATCTGTTATTGTCACAGCAATTCCATTTGTTCAGGTTTCAGACCTAACTGAAAAGTTTCTGAGAAAATTCCATTGGTCATTCCCCTGGTTTTGAAGGGACAAGGGGGAAAAAAACCAACCAACTTTACAAAGTCCAGTTTGTTCCCTCAAGTGAAATAAGATGAAAAGATACTATAACCAATCAGGACAACATACTGTCGCAGTAAAGAAGTGTTTAAAGTCAAGATTACTGGTAATTTTAGATTGTACTGTCAAAAAATAGGACTTTATATGAACAAATTAAAACTAGAAAATCACTTTATGAGATCAGAAAGAAAAGCATGCGGCCATAGTACTGTCTACTGATGGCTTTTAAAAGTTTACAATGTAAACCCTCCATATACTGAGTCCATCCAATTATGGAAGCAATTAAAAGCACTAGTTAATTTCAACTAAAAAAAAATAATATTCCCAAACTCCATACTTCATGTTTTTGTCTTGGTTACTAGTGACACATCACTAGTATTTCTCCTCATGTCATAGCACTTCTCTTAAAAAAGTTCCAGGTTCTGGAAGGGTTTTTAGTGTAAAACACATTTTTCATTAAGAAATATTTTAATCATAGGCATCTCAGATTCTCTCTTAGAGTTTTTTTGGGGGAGGAGGGGTTGTTTGTTTGTTTTTAATACAATAAAATCTATTGGCCACCATGGTATTCTGCCAAATTTTTATAGACAAAAGTATATTGTTGAAGATAATTCAAATTGAAATGTCAGTAGTTTACTCTGTCAGTACTTTTAACCTAAACTTAAAATCCCAGAAGAAAAAAAGAGATTAATATCAGATTTCCTGAAAGCTAAGCCTAGACATAATCCCATGGCTAGGTGGAAATAACCTAGGAGAACAGGATTACAGGAGCCTGCATGTCAAGAAAAAGAACAAACCACATGAATTTAAAGGTATATTGGTATGAAGAGCAAGTGCTCTAATTTTCCTATGGAAATCCCTTCATCTCTCCATACAGCCTAAAAATAAGAGTAAAAAATTTATAGGTATTAATACTTCTCAGTTAAAAAAAGGCGAGAAAAGCACTTTATTGGCAATCCATTGTTCAATACTAAAATCCAGTAGCAATTAGGAAAAGGTTTTTAATATAAAGAACTCTGTCGTAAACTGACCCAAAGTATTTCAATGAACTTATTGTTTATGAGTATACTCCAAAAGGTAAGATTTTAGCTGTAATTATTAACCACTGGAACCACAGCCTCAGTGAGCAGTTCTAATTTCCAGGCATTCTCCTACTTACATATTCCAGACACATAGCTGGAGGTATTTTTATCTATTTGAGCAATGTCAGGTAAGTATATCATGCACTGTTTGAAATGGCAGACATCAAACCAAGAATGAATGATTTCCTGGGAATACCCATCCAACATTACTCTGCCTATGGCCTGGGCCTCAATGCAGCACCTTATTGCCGTGGAGAATGTTAGGACTGTCCTATCCTTGAGAAATTCTACGCAATAGCTATTTTTAAATCTCTCAAACTCAACTGAACACAAATATTCATGTTCTGAAATAGAAATATTTCCCCCTTATCAATCTTTCTCAAACAAATGACTGCATTTCCCTCCCAGATTAAGAGAGTTGCCTTTAATTTATTTAACACTGCATGCTGCAACACATGAAAATCTGAACATAGAATGAATTTGAGCCATACAGAAAAGAAAATGTAATTAAATTTGGTTCAGAAGCAGATTACCATCGAAAAAAAAAAAAAAGTACTACCATCTTTACTCATGGTAAAACACACTTGAGCAAATTTTGCTTCTCAAAACCCACATTTGGAATGAATAAACATTGATGTTAAAATCAGTAATCTACTCAGTAATCTTTACTCCACTCATAAAATATCAAAGCATGTGGGAAATGACCTTATTTTTAGGTGAGGATATATATGGCAAAAGCATTTGTGTTTACCAAGCATCCTCTGAAATGCTCAGAAACACCACGTAAGGTCCCACTGCTCCAGTTGACTAAGGCAGGGACTTCCCTCTCATTGCCAGGATTTCTAGACCACAGCAGGAATCAGGCACAGGGTGCATTAAAAAAGCATACAACTGTGTAGTTTAAGACTCCATTGTAATGCTTACATACAAAAAGACAAAATTAAGTTTGAAGGGTATTAAATGCCTTCTAAACACTGAACCATATGGCAAATCAAAGTGGACATCCAAACCCCTGTAGATCTTTGAAGATTTTCACTAACCTTCTTGGGTTATGCAATTATGAATATGCCACTACAGTATAATGACTGTAATTAGAGATAGTGAGAAACAAAATTATGATTAATAGCACACTGTAATTCTCTGTATATTATATATTGGGTCTACTCCAACAGTCCTTACTCATGTAGGAGTCCAAATAAAGATCTATGGAATGAGATGAAAGGACAGCAAAATTTAACATTCATCTCAGTAGTGTTAGTGCCTTTTAAATCCACAGTCAGTCCTTCTACTTATATACTGTGTAGAATAACTATAGGCTTACAGAAACAACAAAATTCAATATCTAGAAATAAAGCACCTAAAGCAATGGAACAGAACGGTATTTACTCCCAGGGTGATTCAACTTCCAGATCAGAGTTTAAAGACAGGCACAGATTTTTATTTTTTTTCCAGAGGAAACTTGATTATACACTGAAGCAGAGAAAAATCTTGTCTCTTTCATAGCTACACATTTTCAAACTCTAGAATTCAGTGAAAGGAATCTCCAAGTAATGTATTTACATCACATGTATTTTCAGAAGAGATACTTTAACATAACTCCAGGAAAAGGAAAGAGATTTATGACCTTAGTCTCTTAAGGCTTGATTTATTTTTTACTTTTTTTTTCCCCTGCTTTTAATAAGTATCCAGTACTGAAGAGAAAAAAAATAAATATATACTGTCCAGATAAATAATAATAACTGCAATTGCAGAGAAGTTCCATTTAGTGGCACTAATTCCAATAAGTGGAAAGTACAAAGCAAGATAAAAAAGTGGTTCTGTGTCAAAAGGTTCATGTCAGAATCACAGATGAGTTCTAAATGTGACAAGCATTGCCCTAAAAAAGATTTCCACAGAGAAGTTATTGTAACAACTACAAAGAATAAAAAAAACCAAACCCCAAATAACTTTATAATTCTATTTATAACTGTATAATATTTTTATATTTTAAAAATTGTTATCTGACATAATAGTTTCTTAAGACTGCTCAGAGGCAGAATTGTGGGATTTTAGTTTGTTTGTACTCTGTTAGTGTTTTCAGAAAGTGCTGTAATTTCTGTGCCAGCATGCATTTTTGATGACTGACAAATATATCAATGTACCACTCCTACATTTTGGTTTTATCTTATCAGAAGAATTTGCATGCGTGATTTTCTGGGTCTTAAAGCATCTGAAGAAAATATGTTTATACCCACCCATTTTAAAGAAAAACCCATAGCCAGCAGTCACGTTGATCAGTAATGACTTGAGGTATCTTTGCAGAGTTTAACCAAAAAAAAAAAAAAAA
>VXBX01000228.1:17567-33343 GCA_013400415.1 Scytalopus superciliaris | reverse complement strand
AAAATCCAAGCTGAAAAAAAAATTAAAAAAAAAAAAAAAAAAGATAAAAAAAAAAAGATAAAAAGCTCTTTTATTCATCTTCCAAAAAGACAAAACAATAGAAAATAAGCCCATAAGGAGCTGCATAAATATAAACAGACCCGTACAACATCTGACATAGACACAGATCAGGGATTGAAGATGGAAGACAAAAGAAAAGAAGGATTAATATTATTTCAGGCGGTGATAATAATTAATTTAAAAATGCTAACATCTACAAAATAGTGCTCGACAAAATACTTTTGACAGTCCTCTGAGACATAAGGAAGCTCTTATTTCCTAAGGTTTCTCAAAATCCCAGGTTACCCATTTTTTTAAGCTGAATTGAAGGAGTATAAATATCAGAAATTATGTGTTCTATGGGGCAAAGTGACTAATTGGGAAAAATATGCCCTTTGCAAATTCTTCCAGTGTTTTGCAACTAACAAGTGCCTTGCCCTTTTTGATAAAACATCCATGCTCCTATAAAATTCAGACTAAGTTCTTCTCAGAGGAAATTAGCTTACTCTTCAAAACTGATTTTAGTTTTGCTACCTTGATATTTCCATCAAAGCTTGCAAACCACTGCCTACAGTGTCTGATAGCCCAAAATATCACACAGCATGCCAGATACTCAAAATTTATGCTGGTCATCCACGTAATTGGGTGCTTAGGTGACAACAGTGCCAGTACCTTGTGTGGCTTTTTTTTTTTTTTTCCCTGCTTGTTTGCCTGGTTTTTTGTGTTTTTTTTTTTTGTTTGTTTGTTTGTTTTTTGGTTTTTTTTTGTTTGTTTGGGTTTTTGTTTTTTCTTTGGAGCCCTAAAATTAAGGTGTTCATTGGTTTATAAGTGAAATTGTAATTAGTGGATGAATACAACTTCAGCTGGCATGTGGCTATGGAACATCAAGTTGATAAAAGCAAAGTACCTGCACCCTAGATGTGCACATTGCAGACTCTTGGGGTACTCTTCCAGTAACTTATGCAGTATCAGGTTTTAGAGAACAGCAAAAATGCACACACAGTTGGATTACCCACTGTCACAAGCCAGTGTTTGGGGTAGCCCAAAGAATCACCGGCAAAGGTATCAGCAAAAGCAGGTTTAACACAAAAGTGAAAGTGTGACAAAGTTCATTAGCAAGGTTTACACTGCTACTTACTAGGTGGTTAAAATACACAGAGAAAAGCAAACTAAAATCTAAAATCAATCAATTTGAAACACAAAGACTGTTTACGTGGAGGTTGCGGAGGGGAAAGGGTAAGGATAAGAAAGAGTAAGGATGTAAAGGAATAAGGGAGACCCTCCTGTTGAGTCACAAGGTTTGGAGCAGACCCCTTGCAAACTTAGCCCCATACTCAACCAGTGGGTTAGGCCTAAAGGTTTACCAGCACTTAACACCACTTTACCAATNTAATTCCTTTTTGGGACTAAACAGACAAGTATTTATAATATACCCTAATTAAAAAAAAAAAAAAAAAAAAAAAAGTGACAAAAGATTCATATAGAATTTACTATAAGCACAAAGGGAACTCACAGGCCTAACTTAGTGACAAATCTGACATATTTAAGAATCCCAGAGAGCAACATGGACAGTACATTTGCTGTGGCATATTCACACTGATACACACAGACTCAAAGGAGCCTGTACAAGTTATATCCCTGTGAAAAATTCCCCTTGAGTTCAGTGAAGTACTCATGTTAGATGCCTTTGCATCTTCTCAACGGGTGAAGTGTAGAGCCTTGAGGAGCAGGGGGTATCAGCCACTGTGGTCCAGGAGAACTCAAAGGGTCTCATTTAGGACCGCTGCTTGTAGGGTCACAAGAGAATTGGCTTTAGTTATAGTGATTTTCTGTTCTGGACACAATTTGCATTGGGGCTTAACCAGCATTCCTGAAACCACGGTACAGAGTGGGGGAAGGGGGTACGTGCTTGTCATTCACATTGCTCAGGGGGTGGAGATGCCCCTAATCATCTCTGTGTCTGTGTATATGTGTGTGCAAGAGACAGGGATTTGGGATTTGGGTGCTTATTAACACCCTGTAAGCAGCCAGAACTGAAGTTTATTCCTTCTGTTACTCATATTGATCCTGAAGACATAGCTCACTGTTTGCCAGCTAATTGCATGTCATTAGTAAATCAATAAAACCACTTTGATCCTGGTTTGCTTTAATTACATAAAATGAGCAGCTCTTCCCTGTGATAGCTGAGCTAACATATCTTAAACTCTCAAATGGGGGATAAGTTGCAAACAAAGATAAAATGGAAATTCAAGCTAGGGCAAAACGTCTAGACTAAGAGTTTGGAGTATCTACATCATTGGACTCTAAATAGATATTCTCTTTCCTAGAGACATTTCACTGCCTACTACTGGAGTACAATGCTCTTGTTGTAGTTATAGAAGAAGTTTACTCTATAGTTGTGGAAAAAAGTAGCATTTTTAAATTTATTATGGAAGAATTAAGGGGTCCTAATCTGGAAACTGCTACCCTTACTCCAAGTGAGAAAATGAACCAAAAAAAGCAAGAACAAAACCAAACCAAAACAGAAAACCTAAACAGAGGTAATAAACCTTACAACTGAGGGTTCCTAAGATCAGAATTTTTAAACTTCATAGTGCTGTAAGAAATTAGATTCCTGAAGCAAAGGATACATAGAACAAGGGGTAAGAAAGCAAAGTCAAGGGTTTGGAGCTGCAGAAGTTCCAACCACAGTCCCACTCTGTCTTCTGTTCCCAGGAGAAAGATGAACTGTGTCAGCAGAAGTCAAGCTAACAAAAATAAAAGGTGAGAAATACTGCTGAAACTTTAACACACACACACCCACACACCCACCCCCCCTGCCAAATAACTGCCCCTTAACTTGTGGTTCCTTTATCACAAGGTAAAATAATTTTATCTCATGGAAAATTGCTAAAATCTGTAAGGAATGCAGAACTTGGTATCATTTGTGAGGAACCAGCTAGGCAGCTGAAAAGGGAAGCAAAGATTAGATGTTCTCTAGTTCCTTCTTCAAATAACTGAGACCAAAGCATCCATTGTGTTCACACAGTGATGAGTGAACTGTCCAACTTCAATACACCCTAAATACTCTGTTCCAGGTCCTACCAATAACAGAAAATCTGGGAAGTTATTCTTCACAACTTCAGTAACAGGAAGTTAAAAAACCAATGAAAACTCAGAGTGTGTGGCATTAAAAAAGGAAGACCAACCCAGTACCCAAGAGTCTGAAAAGAGCAATAAACAAGCCAAACAATAGTTTAATCCCCTTCCTTCATAACATGACTTTGAATTCAATGAAAAGTATTCCAATTTAAGTGTTTTCACTATGATAACATCTCTACTGTACCCAAATATAAATGAGTGAACAAACTAGGATGGCTTGAATGCTTTCATAAACCCAGTTTTAAATGTGCCAAAGGAAACATAAGAGAAAGATGTCCTCACTAAATTGATTCTCATAAGAATTTACAATAGAGAAAGATTTTTGTGAAATACAAAATGAAATAATCATCAAGAGACAGAACTTCATCAAATATACATTCCAGTCAGAAAAGAAAATTGATGTCTTCCTAAGGGGAATAAAATAAAGAATAAATAAAATAAAACACCCTAATTCAAAATAGAAAATCATTTAGCTGAGTCAGGTGCTTCTCATGATACCTTAAAACAGATTCAGAGACAGCAAGCATAGTTATATGGTAATCTCTTTCTGATACTTTTAGTCTCACTTCTATAGAAAATTATAAACCCAATTGTATGATCAGAGCATTGCATGATATTTAAAATTTATAGAGATATCTTCAATCTCTTCTAAAAATAATACTTTGAATCTTTTGAAAGACATGCTGAAACCCAGACAAAAGAAATTAAAAAGGACCAGGGGAAAGATAAGAAAATTAATCTGATAAGAACATGGAAGACAGCAAACACAGCCTGGGCCAGTCAATGAGATCAGTGAGGTGAAAGACAATCTCATTACAAATCCTTAGTCCCCTATAAGGATTTATGTCAGATTTGGACAGGTTGCTTAAATAAGTCATGCCTCAGTTCTCCACTCCTTAAATGAGAAAATAAATGCCTTCGTTTCAGGGATTTAAAAAGTTAGGATAATATAATTAATACTGTGGAAGTACTTGGAAGCTACAAAGCTACCCAAAGTGTCTCTGTCTTTAAGCAGGCCATGCCTATCAGAATGCAATCCAAATTACTTACTATGACAATAGGAGAATGGGGAATAAAGAACACAAAACTGGGGACAGATTTCTATGGAGATAAAGAGGACTAAATCAGCTAAATAAATAGTAGTTAAAAAAAAAAAAAATCTAAATCAGTAAACAAAGTGAGCAGGGACCATTTAGAGATACATTAAAATACCACTACCCACGTCTTCCTCCTCCTTCCAAAATTGTCACAGACACACTGACACTTCCAACCATGAAGCAGGCAGGCTCCCTGTATCTCATGGCTACAACCTACTTAGGAAAGTAAAAGCAAATAGCTGTACTTTACTTATTAGCATAGTACTTCCAGACTAAAAGGCACTCAGATTTGTCAGAGAAATAACATATCTTCCACAAATCATAGAAAGCAAAGGCAGAATCAGTCTCACGTGTATATTGGCTTCTTTGTGCCACCCAGTGGTTTAGACTAATACACCTTTCAGTGCAGATGCCAAAACAGCTGTTAACAAATGATAATAAATTTGAGGTATATTTTAAATAAATAAATAAACAACCTGAGAGACATAGATACAAGTAACCTCAAGGCTGGAGGAGAGTTTAAGGCATATTGTATACATGTCCTAACTGTGTTATCTCACAAACAAAGGGCAGGTCAACGTCTCATCTCCCATCCTGACTATTCCATTTTTATTCCATAAAAAGTTGATGGAACTTGTCAAGAACTATGTCAAGAAAGCAAACTATGTTACAGATGCCTTACATGCAGCACTTTCCATAGGAAATTTGAGACAGCTTCTGAGAAGTACAAATCTAGTGACAATAATGAAAACTATCAATTTTGTTCAAAAAAGAAAAAAAAAAACAAAAAACCCCTAGTCTTTTAGCGCACATTATACTGCAAAGATTAATACAGCCATGGTTTAACACTGAGTGTCAGATTTCCATATAATGCTTTGGCCTACTTTCTAAAGAACTTTATCTGGCCATAGACAGACTGTGAGATTTGAGCTGTCTTGAAAATCTGACTGAATACAGTTGCTTTTAGAGAGAGAAATGTAAACAGAATTATCTTATTTACAGTCTGAAACAAATTGCTATCAAATGCAAAGTGAGATTTATTCATTATAACTGAGATGTATTCACTTTCATTATATCTGAATTTACCTAATTGCTTGTATAATTCCATTGTTCAAAGATAAGCAGATTTAAAAGGTTGAAGTATGAGTATTAAGAAAGGCAAAGACTTTTATGCTATAAATAAAAAAAATCCAAAGGAGGGCTACATCCGACTCAATTTTTTGATATCACATTTGAAAATTACTTTCATCTATTTAAAAAAAATAAAATAAAGAAGCTGATAATTTTGTTTCCTAATTATAGTTAGATAATGGAAGAGAAGTTAAGTTTCTTTGCTTTTCAATTATCATTGTTACAGTAAAAAAGTGTTTCCTTAGGCAGTGTTGTATCTGTATAAGAGCAAGTGAAAAGCACAGAATGTCTCTTGTTGTTTTTACTATTTGAAATACCATTACCTTAATAAACTTCAGTCACAGTCTCAAGAAATGGTTGAAGCCAGTGCTTCTTTATTTGTGTTTTGTGGAAGAGTCCATTGACTGATAAAGGATAAAAATAGCAAGCCTGAAGAAAGAAAAGTTACACTATAAACTCTACTATTTACACTCCAGAGAGCTTTAAAATATTTACATATATCATGTCATTATTTTATGCAGAAGTAGGAGCAATTGAAGTGGCGATGGAAGAGGGGACTCAGCTGAGCAGCAGCATAAACAGAAACACAAACAAATAATTAGATATTGCTAAAGTTCTATTGTTTCTAGTGAACTAATTTTGATTTGTGATGGATTTCAGGTCCATAATAGGCTCTATTTTTCATAAACAGTAAGTCAGGCCTCAGCTCTAACTCTGAATGCAACCTATTTTTGTTGTTAAATATATAGTCTATTCTTCTGCTAAAGAAAGGGAGAGTGAAGACACAAGTAAGTAGCCTTTGCACAGTTCAATTGAAGCAAATTTTTCTTAATTCAAGAACTTTGTCACAGCTGCACTAATTAGCCCCAGAAAGAAACACAAAGGAAAAACCAATTCGACAGTATGAAAGCTAAACAAAGATCTTCCCTGCTTTTCCACTAAGCCCTGTTTGTCTCTCTGCTGTCTTTGCACCCACTCTTGTTGGGAAGCCCAGGGGGATTTTTCAGTCCAGCTGTCAGGTTGTAGGACTAGGGACAGTCACATTAACTTGTCAGAGCAAGTGTCCACAGGTTGCTCCAGCAGTAGGTTCTAAATGCAAACAGAACTCCTTTGATCTCTTGTTTAGGTAATCAAACAGCAATACCCATCTAAGCCAGATATATCCCAGTTTCCTTTTGATTAGTCCTAGAGGACATTTAAAGCAGAAAATCACTTAGGTTGGAAAACACCTTTAATAAAAGCCATACAAGATCTTGATTTTAAAATGTGGTATCAGGGATTATGCAATAAATGTTTATCATTGTCTCATTTAAACAAATGTTGTATCAAAATAGAAAATGAAACAGACTCTATGAGTTATTATCCTGGAATATAATTGCACTTGTGTTAGGCTGATCTCGACTTGTATGATGCACGCTGTTACCACTATAGTTTCAATTCACTGCCAAAGTATCAACCATCAAGTATATGTTAATTTTTCAAACCTTTCTTGCAACTTCTTACACACTTACATGTGTTACTATAATCTGTGTTGTCTTTGATTGTCTTACTCATCTTGGAGTTAGTGATTCATTATGTGTAAATAAGTAAGGTTTTGTAAGTACATTGTTATATACATGTTGTAATTGGGGCTAGGTGGTACCATTCAGAGGTATTAGGTCTGGTTGGGACTCACGGGTTTTTTTTGTTTGTTTGTTTGGTTTTTTTTAAATTTTTCTGTTCTTTGCAGTTTATTTATCATATTTTATTGAGTTATATCTTTTGTCAAAAGCTGTGATATATATAATTGTTTCAGAATAATTCGCTACTAGTTCTATAGTTTCTAACTAGTTTCTACTAAGGTTAAGCCCTACAGTTTTCATTCACTCTTAAAGTTAGGATATAATAAACAACCCCATGAAATACATGTAATTGCCTTTATAAACTTAGTTCCTTATTAGTGAGAACTGAAGCCTCAGGCAAAGCATGCACTTGTCTGTACTCCTAATCCAAACTACATTTTAAATATCTTGAACAATAAGTGGGACAAATGTAGCAAGAACTAAAAAACCCTCTCTGTCACACAAACTGATTTGAAATCTTTTGATGATATCTTCAGTGTCCTAAGGTATCTCTACAGAATATAATAATTAATAGAAATTAATAAATCATATTGATGTCTTCCTAAAAGCTTATGGACTTGTATTAGCAGAAATTCTATAAATAGGTTCTCCTTCACATACTGTCTCTCTAACAAGTTGATTAACTTATTGTCCTCCACTCTACAGAAAACTCTCACTTGAATTTCTAAGTTATTTTCTCTTGATTCTCACAGTTCCAGAAATATCCATTACTCCACTACTGAAGGTTAAAATATTCTTTTTAAAACTTGTTAACACAGTAAATTGGGTTTTCACATTTGAAAAGGCCAGACTTCCTGGAATTGAAGCTTTTTACTTTTGCCTTTTACTTTCCAGGAAGACAAATCATTACACTGACTCGACATCCAGTGCTTTCACAGGTTTCTTGCTCTCATGCATTAGTGGTGTTCTCTCCTAAATGGATGCACAAAACCTCCATGATGGAAATTTCTACAAAGACTCGTAGAGTGGAAGTGGAGGGGCAAGTACTGAGGTCTCCACTCTTGTGACCAGTGACAGAACTGCAGGAAACGGTTTGAAGCGAAGCTGAGACAGGAAGGTTTCATTTGGATACCAGGAAAAACTTGTTCACCCAGAGGTTGGTTGGGCACTGGAACAGGCTCCCCAGGGGAGTGGTCGTGGCCCCAGACCTGTCTGAGTTCAAAAAGCATTTGAAAAATGCTCTCAGGCACATGGTGTGACTCATGGTGTCCTGTGCAGGGCCAGGAGTTGGACTTGATGATCATGATGGGTCCCTTCCACCTCAGAATATTCTTTGATTCTGTGATTCTATGATATTTGCCACTGCTGGGAGCAGCCATTATGCTGAGTCAGGTCCCAGGCGGTGACTGGGCTGTCCTTGCCCTGAGCAGGGCTGAGCTGAGTTCCCCAGGTCCCCTTGCCTGAGTGCCCATTGCCCACCTTGTCTGAGCTCCAGCTCTAGAAGCACCACTGGGGAAGCTACTGCTGGATAAACATCCTCCAGAAACACTGTGGGTCTGCAGGGCAGCAAACCCTCACTGTGTCTGGGCTTTTGCTGCCTGTCACTGTCACCACCCTGGTCCCACACCCCCATGCCTGTTGGGAGAGGGCCCAACTCAATTTGCATTAGGTCACCCTGGAGAGCATTCCCACTCCCACTGCTCTCTGATGGTATCCTCCCAACCCAGGTACTTTTCTGCTTTCTCCCTTTCACTCCCTCAGTGCTTTGAGAAAACAATCCACTGTTCAAAGGCAGCTGCACATTTACAGAGATTAGAAGCATTTTACAAGTCCCAGCTATGGAGCCAGGTTCTTAGTTCAAGCTGTAGGGCAGCACTTCCCAAGATGGAGGTCATGGCAGTGGCAAGTGGAGTTGCCAGCCAGGCAGAAATTCAGTGGTTTATGTCAGCATTTCAGATTGCAGAGCTGATGAGAGTAGTAGGTGTAATAGAAAAGAAGGGAAATGGTTTCTGTGGAGTGTGATGCTTTTCACTCTGGAGACCCTCTGTTCAAACCTGAGTCATAAGAAGAATGGCTGCTATTTTCACAAATACATGAAACAAAGTATTTCAGCCTCTAACTTATCTCCTTTCCACTGCTTGGCTACCGCTCCATCCCTTAAAGGAAAGTGAACTCCCCATGCACATGAAACTTTAGTCCACTTGGAATAAGGGTCATGCACTGGTGAACTTTTTAAACAAACTATTTCCTCCCACAGCACCAGTATTTTTGGTTACTCCAGGTTCAGCTTGCAAGCTTTGTGAGTTTTATGTTATGACCACACTCAGCTCGCAGGGAGAAATATTACTTAGAAAGGTACCTGTTGTGTTGAACAGCTATAAATCTGCCACATGGGTCGCTGTGGGGTTTGAGGGTTTGGTTTAGGAGGTCTGAGGAGGTTGGTACACCTTTCTGTCTTGGAGAGTGCTGCTGGTTTAAGTGATCATGCTGTAAGTGCTATTGGCCAACCTGGTGGTTCAAGACTTTTTTTTTTTTTTTTTTTAAATCCCTCTACCATTGCTATTCACATGCTAACACAGACCTAGATCAGTCTCAGACTGACAGACATACAAAGACATAGACATGACACAGGAATTCCTGGAGAACTAGAGGAAGAACCTAAAACAGATCCTTAGAAGAATCTTTATAATCCAATCAAATGGACAGCTGTGTATATCTAAAGCAGATATCTTCAGAGAAAGGCAGCCTCATCCAGTACAGGCATCTGGTATTTTAAGTTATTCACCCCAGATTTAAGAAAACAACAGAAGAGGGACCCGAGCCTTGATTTTCCCTAAA
Organism: Scytalopus superciliaris; assembly: GCA_013400415.1. Taxonomy (NCBI): domain Eukaryota; kingdom Metazoa; phylum Chordata; class Aves; order Passeriformes; family Rhinocryptidae; genus Scytalopus; species Scytalopus superciliaris. The sequence goes on along the minus strand of VXBX01000228.1, from coordinate 23,535 downwards.
AAAAGGTAGTGACATGATGAAACTACTTGTTATTCTAGATCTTACTTTTTCCCATGAAAGTTGAGAAATTTGGGGGTTTGTCCAGGTATGGAAAAAATGGTGTTTGAAAAAATGCAATGTATTTTTCCATTTAAGATACTTCCTCTGTCTAGCTCTGCTGGATACAATAAACTGTTGATATTCATAAAGGAGGTGACAGAAAAATACTTAATGGGAAGACATTAAGCTGCTGAGAAGGTAAACAGGATCTCAGATTCACTAACTGTATTCTCTTACTATTTAAAGAAACATAGCTAATATCAAATATCCCAAAAATTCATCAGTTCTTTTGGCAATCAAGTTGTCAAAAACACATGAGTAGAAAATGCAATACAACAGAGATACTTCAGTGCCTTATCTACAATACTCTATACTCTATTAGGACTCATGAGAAATTTGCTATGATTTCAGCAGAGGTGGAATTTCACACAAGTTGTGCCCAAACCTAATTTTTTTCTAGATCAGCATTTATGGCTTGTTAAGTGAGCACCGCTCCCTCTCTGAAGAGACTGATTGTTTATCTGACGTTAAGCACATGCCTTTTCTTCCTAAATGGTAATGAATAATTGCCCTGGAGACAGAGATTATTCAAGAAATGGAATCTGGCACAGAAAATGTAATGAGTCTGCACTGTCCCACGATGTTTGTAGATGTTCGTATAGCTAATTCTCTAAGCAAACTTCTCAGTTTATAAATTTAGAACATCCCCATTTCCTCAGAATGTGCATACATCAATTTCTTTGGAGAGCATGCTATTACTACAACATGTATTTTGTGTGAGTTTTTAATTGAAAATGTAATAGAAGTTTTAATATTCTGGATGCATAAAAATCTCAACATTAAAATGCCATCAGTGACACTTATAAGCCTCTGGCCAGAATGCTGTAGTCAAATCCATTCCTATCTTCCTTTCCCTCAATTTCTTTTCTTTCTCTTTCAATGTAATGTATAGATAAGCTAATATTAATTTACAATGGAACATTTCTGTATTACAGATCATTTGCATTCATTTTCTTGCCCTGATTTGTGTTCGTGTCTTCTTGCACTTTACATCAATGGCCTTTATGGATCGTAGTCACGTTAAAAAAAATGCATACAGTACAAAACGGATAGGTTTCTGGCACATTAAAGACAAAGTGATTCCTCTTGCTGTACCTATAGGTCAAAGGCAAGTAGGGAAAAGAAAGTGACATACAATTAAATTGAAGTCAGATAGAGGGCAGTCAGAAGCTACTGCAAAATTTTGCCACAGGAGGTGAAATATATTCCTTAAGTTATCATTAAATAATACTTTTCAAGCCCATCCTACTGCGTATTTCACAGTGTTCACATTGAAACAAGTGTATGCTTAATTATGTCTGTCATCTTTCTTTAGGTCAACTAGTTTTTAATAGTATCCTTAACATTTCCAGTAATTTTACTGCACCCTTCTTTTTCAGGCTTCATATGTTATAGCTTTTCTCCTTGTAAAAGTGTAAAAGTTCAGCAACAATTGCCTGCTGAATTACTTTAATTATTGCCTTATGTCCCTTCATTTTATGAAGTATTGACTTTCAATCAGAAGTTCAATTATAATATGATTCTATGACATATTATGAAGTGGAAAAGGAAGGCTAAAATAAAATCCTTTACTAGGAATTTACAAACTAATTTATGTTCGTGGATTTGCACTTTCCTATTTTTCACCTTAAACAGAAGATATTTTGCTGAAAGAAAATTCACCACTGAAAGAATGTCAGTGTTGGCGTCAAAGTTATTAGCAAGGTGGCTGTTGTCTCTTCTCCCAAGTAACAAGTGGTAGTACAAGGGAAAATGGTTTCAGGTTGTGCCACAGAAGGTTTAGGTTGGATAGTAGGAAAAAGTTCTTCACCAAAAGGTTTTTCAAACTTTCTAACAGGCTGCCAAGGGAAGTGGTGGAGTCACCATTCCAAGAGCATTTAAAAGACAGGTAGACATGACACTAAGGGACACGATTTAATGATGGGCTTGTCAGTGCTCTGTGAACAGTTGGATTTGACGGCCTTAAGAGGTCTATTCCAACCTAAATGATTCTGTGATACTAATCTGTGGTTCTCTGAACCTCTCAGTGAGGACAAAACACAGCAGGAGAGAAAAAAAAAAAATAGCAGAAGGAAATATGTCAGTAGGATGTTAGGAACCTGAGTGCCTTTGGGAGCTAGTTGATATCACTCTATCAGACAAGCTCCTGAAGATTCAGCTGTGTCCCTTCAAATTGTTCCTGTGCCAGATTGTCTTCTCTCTTCATGGTCAGAGACTACTGTCCATCACCCCAGCTGTGCCAGCTCCATTTCACGATTAACTTTAAAAGCTCTTGGCACTTCTGGGATCCCTGGGGAGAACACAGTACAAGACTGAGGAGGTCAGAAATGTAATAAACTAAGAGACAGACGGGTATATCTGCCATGGAAACCCATCCTCAAGTTCACTCCTGCTGCTCTGCCCCTGCCACACGATATTTCCGCCTGGCACTTTCTGATGATACTCCAACCTACTTATGACTTGTCTTTCATGGTTCGCCTCTTTCAGTGAATGCCTTGCAGTTTGGTGAGGAGAAAGCATGCAGACCTTGTCAATCATCAACACTGTGCTGGGTAAAAGGCACACTTTCATTACTTTTATATACTTTTTTTTATGTCCATCATATTCCCTTAGAGTGGGATATCCATATTTGCCAGATTAACCTAAGTTAATTTGTAGTACCAAGCAAGATTTGGATGGAGAATAGGATGAATTCAGTCGGATAAAATGCAAAATTCAGTAACTAATTCCCAGGTTCATAATCAAATAAAGAAAAGAAGAATGATAAGATTTGCTTTTTTAACTGATCTCCAGTATGTCTTTTGTATTTTACTGAGCTAAGCACTGACAAGGGCAGTTCCATATTCTTAGACCTGTATGCCATTTTTTCAGAGTAGTGACTTCTTCTGTAGTACAATTCCCAAATGGGAATCTCTAATTTGAAGAAACTTCCTTATGAACTCCTTCATACAGTAAGAATTCCTCTGTGCATAAAGCACCCTGGGGACTTACTGTAACTTAGGGTATTCATAATTTCTCTTAATTAGAATACTAACTTATGTTCCTTTTATGAATGTAAAGCTGTCTGCCATGGCATAGATTTTGCAGAGCAGTGAGGTTTCTGAAATGCCATCTTAATCTTTAGAGGCCAAACGTTGTTAGCACCCAACTAATTAGACATCCACTCAGGCATAAAAATGAACCTTTTCTTGATAAATGTGCCGCTGAAGAAGAAATGTAGCACATCTGATTTCATCCAAGTTCAAGGCTGATTTCTACTTAGCTTTAGAACCAATTATACTGAAATTTGAAAGATAAGTGGAAAGACAGCTTTTTATTTACTGGTGATTGACTAAATGCAGCAGATAGTAAGATAAGCCTGTCCAGACCCAGAACCAGCACTGGGGTCTGTGGTGTTGAACATATCCCTCACAGTAGGCATGTCTGAAATGAAACACTAGGAAAGTATTTTTGAGGGATGACTATCACTGAGTTAAATCAAAGCACAGACAAGCCCTAGAGAGATTTTACCGAGTACCTGACTGTTAGCACTGCCACTGATCCAACTCTAGACCTCCCCTGAGCAAAGGCTGGTTATCAGATAAATGGTGTCAATGTCTGGGGGGTTGTGTTGGAGATTAATTGAATCCGGAGCTTTACAATCAAACTCACTTTCCCTTCAGTTGTTATCAGTACCACTGAAAGGCCAACTCACTTTCTCCACTGTGTTACATACTGCCTGCTCTCTCTAAAGCAAAAGGTGAAATAATGCAAAGCTAGATCTTTAATATAATATATATATTATCTGTGATTTAGGTTATGAAAAAAACAGATGACACACCTGATCACATAGATCAGGTTGTAATCAGTAACTGTTTTATACCATTTTCAGGAATTTTTAATTTGCTGTGCAATCATCATTTCCTCGCCAAACAAGCAAGGACTGTGCATTAAGGTACAAGCTAAACAGCACACATTTCTGAGAAAAAAATTTGCTTTAAGAGATCAAACTGTGTCAGTTGAGAGTAGTTTTTGTGTAGTGCCTTGTTAAGGTGCAATTATTCCAGATGTTCCTGAGGTACATTTATGCTTACTAATGAAAGAATACATCTTCTTACTATAACAAAATAGGGAATACATTTTCCCTTTGACTGGAATTGAACTTAAAACTTTAGACCAAGGCATTGTCCACCCAGAGGTCCCTGATTTCCCTGCATTCTTATAAAAGAAATTATTATATCAGGCATCATTGGTATTTATGATTCTGTAGATCATGCTAGATAGCATTAAAATAATGCTCAATGGCTTTGATAGGATGAAATCTATAACGGTAACAAGGTGTTAAAAAACATCAGCAGTTTAAATCCATCAAGAACCTGATGGAATGAAAAACAACTTAGGAGATACAGTTCTGACTTCCATGTACCTTGCTATAAAGAGATATCTCATCTTATGACTTCATGTCCCTGAGATGTGACTTCATATATACTGGTTAATTTGTTCTGGTGGAAGAAATTTTATTTTCATAGTATTTAGCAGCTTCAGAAAGTTAAAATGGAATATTTGAAGAAAAATGACCAACAATTGTCACAGTTACATTTTCCTGCCCTGAGAGGAAGGGATAGCAAATGGCAGTAAAGTCTAAAAGGATGTTCTAAATGAAAAGAAATATGGAAATGATGATATGACAGCTTGTAATGACAATATAGACAAGAAATAAATTATTTTTAATTTTTATTTGTTGCTAGAGAATGTGCAAGCTGAAAAGATGTTATTGACCAAAATATTAGCAAGATATTTTTCTGTACAGGCATAACATTACAATCAACTGCTGGAAACAGAGAAGCAAACTGTACTGGGAGAAAGCACACCTGTTCCCTCTCTGTAAGGCAGACTGAGAGAGCTGTACAGTGTCTACCACAGCCCCTGCAAACAGGGCCAGGAGGTCACAAGCACACAAGATGGAATTTAGAAAGAGGCTGTTTTCTGTTAAGTATAACTGGAGGATTCTGTAGATGAAATAACGTGACATATACAGTGAGGTAAGGAGGACAGTGAGCCAAGTGGAGCAATTCAGCCATTGCCCTTGCAATGTAACAGAGAAAAAAAGCACATTTGTTGACTTCAAAATAAGAAGAAATTGCCACAACAGGGACAAACCACACAAAATAGAGATCAATTTAGTTAATATACACAAAATAGTATTGAAGTTTGTGGCAAACCACTTAAATCATCAGTCTTCCAATTGCAACAGCCTTACAAAATGGAAAAGAAGAAGTATAGTAGTATAATACTTGCAAACAGCAGTGCACCACACCCACAAATACTGATTATGGAAAATGGAAAATATGTGAATGTCAGGTTAAAACTCTCAGCAAACATATAAAATGATATTAGGATGTATATGGCAAGGCAATCCAATCTCTGCAGGCAAGCACATCATCCAAGACAGATCAGGTGATAACATACAAAAATTATGTCACGTTCATACCCAGATATAATTACTTGGTGAAAATGTGACATGAGTGCAATCAAAGTCTGCCAGACAGGCAGTGACTCAATATCTTTCAGAACACCTGTGGAACGAAGACAAGTACGATTAAATCTAGAGCACTCCTATGGTACATAGCCAAAATCTCATTTTTGTCTAAAGGTGGAAAGATGAAGATTTAAATATGCTCTTATGCCCTTTATGCCCTTAAATCTCTGGCTTCTTTTTTCCCTACAAACACTTTACGGGAAAGACTCAGTGTACCCTTTTCTCTACCAAGAGCAAGCCTCAGAGTAGAAAGCATTCAATACATCTGGCAAGGCAGAAAACTGATGAGAATTTCAGAAAAGGTTTTGGCACCATTTTCTTCATAACGAAGAGAAAACAAAACAAAATGAA
>VXBX01000227.1:598514-637622 GCA_013400415.1 Scytalopus superciliaris | reverse complement strand
ATAACTTCCTGAGCATGGGAGTGGGGCTTTATTGCCACCCACGGCTCAGCCCCTTCCCGGCTCTGCTGGGGAAGCTTTCCCAGTGCCTCCGGTGCTTCCCTCTCCCTGTCCCAGCAGCTGCAGCCGGAAAGGCACGCCGGGGTTTTGCCTGCCCCCGGGTCCTAACCGCTTCAAAACCCTCTCCAAGTCTCTCTGCTAACAAATGCACTGTTTGACTACAGAATAAAGCTTTGTNNGGAAATAGGTTTTGCTCTGTGCAGCAGGAATCCCATTTTTTTGGGATGCCCAGTGCTTCAGGCAGAGGAGAGCTGAGCAGATTGGTGTGGCATTTTGGGGCACTGTGTAGCATTCAGGGACTGTTTCCCACATGGAAAGCTTGCCAGAAGGAAAACCTAGAGACTCCTAGGAGAGAGTCAAACTGGCTACCCAGGCTTCCCCACATACTGGAGCAAGAGTCCTGGCACACTGGGTGCTGGCACCCCACCTTGGCCTCCACTACCATGGAGAAGACAGCCCAGACGCTTATGGCAAAGGTGACCCAGCTCTGGGCAGTGCAGATCCACCCTGCCTTGATGGAGCCACTGTGGGTGTCTGGAGGCCAGGAGCATGTGGGTGCTGCAGTTCCCTTGGACATACTTCCTTCCCTCTGCAAGCAGGAAAGCATCCCAACCGTTCCAGAGCCAGGCTAGCCCTTAGAGAGGTGCAGCTGCTGCCTTGCACCAGGGCCAGACAGCACCCATATGGCTCCTGCAGTTCCCACAGGCACCAAGACCTTCCAGTTGCAGCTCAGCAGCTTTGTGAAGGTTTTCTTCCCTGCAATGCTTTTTGGGGTAAATATTTTCCTTTAATCACCAGCATTTTATCCTTTTCTCCCTGTATTTCCAGCTCCCAAGACAATCCTCTTGTCCAGTCTTCCTTGCTGTCCTGGGTGTCCCAGATCACCATGGGGCTTCCAAGTCCTCTCCCAGCTCCATCCCCTCTTCCTCTCCCACACTCAGAAGGGCAAATCTTGAAGCACATGGGCAATTTACAGACTATTATCCCCTTTTGTGCATTGTTGCATCAGCCTGGACCTACTCGTGAAACTGCAGTTTCTGGCAGCCAACAAACCCCTGACAGACATCATTTCACCACCCAGGCGTGAGGCCAGCAAGCACCAAACGACACGTTGGACAGCTTTTCACAAGACCAAAGTGTCCTCAAGCTCTGAAACAGGCCAAAACTCTCCTCCCAACTCGGGAATCGGGTCACTGGGTGCTTTGTTTCGCTGCAGCGTGGTGGGATTTGGATTGTCATTGCTGGCATAGCTCATGCCAGTGACGTGGTGGCCACACAACAGAACCCCTGAGGACAAGAAGGGCTGCTGAGACTCCATTTGTGCAGCAGGAGTTGATAAGCTGTGCCACTTGTCCTCTCTGGCAATGGGAAGGGAAGAGGGCATTGCTATGGCAGCAGGATTTTCTGGCTTGGCACAGGGCATTCCTCAGCACAGCACCATCAGGGTGTTCCCACAGCACTGGGGTCATGGGCACAAGGAGGAGCTGGTGGTGCTGGGTGCTGCAGCCACACAAAGCTACCTTCTCTCATTCTCGGGGAAGAGACTTACCAAAACTCAACCTACAGTTCCAACACAGCTTATGAAAAAGATGGTGATGCAGAAGCAGGAGTGTGAACTACCCAGGAGGGAGGAGCTGAGAGTGGAAAGCCTGAAGTGAGAATCACAGCCACAATTTGCCCTGCTGACTGTGACCTGTTTCCTGAAAATGTAGAGCAGGGCTTTGCAGGCAGAGCTCTGTTGGGAGAGCAGAGAGATGGTGAGAGATAGCACGTGAGGATCAGGGGCAGGAAGGATGGCACAGTGTCACGCAGGGTGTCAACCTATCTCACCATTTGGGCTTCTTCGTGCACATAGGTGCTCACTCACCTCCCCACACAGACTTGTGGTTAGAAGGGACTCAAGGCTGGAAAATGCCCCTGATGATATTTGCTCTTTTGACTCAGAATCCTCCTGAGAGGCACAAATAACGAGCAAAGCAAGACAGTCACCTCCCCAGACCACAGGATGATCGATGGAGTCTCATATCAGCCCCCAAACACGTGCTCAGACCCTGCTCTCCATGGGTAGGACACTCCAGATTGCAGCAACGTGACTAACGAGCTCCTCAAACCTCACACTGTGTGCACTGCAGTAATTAATCACAGAACTCTGAAATGGTTTGGATTGAAAGGGACCTTAAAGCTCAATCAGTTCCACCCCCTGCCATGGGCAGGGACACCTTCCACTTGACCAGGTTGCTCCAAACCCTGGCCTTGGACACTTCCAGGGATGGGGCAGCCACAGCTTCTCTGCCCAACCTGTGCCAGGGCCTCCCCACTCTCACAGGGAAAAATGTCTTCCTAAGATCTTGTCTAACCCTGCCTTCTGTCAATTTGGAGCCATTTCCCTTTGCCCTATCATCCATACCCTTGTCAAAATTACCAGAGGTCTCCTCACTCACAAGGACCACAGCACACACACATTGGTCGGTGGTGAATGGAACTGTGGCTCAGCTGCTGCTCCAGCCACTCCCAGTGTTGAGATGGGTGGGCAACAACTGGAGACCTTCCAGGCTCAGCACACAAAAATCTGAGAGCAGGACAACTCCTGCAGCCACTGGCACACTTTCCCATTGGGATGCACATGATATTTTTGGCATTTAGAGATGGGAGATACACCTTGCTGAATGACTGCACGAGAGGGTCCTGCAGGACCAGGTGCCAAAGGATGATGCTCTGAAGCAAATCTGTGTGCAGAAGGTTTGGACCCTGAATCATACCCCTAACGCTCGGGTCACTGAAATATTGTGCCCTGTGTCTGTTCCACGCCTCCACGCTCAGTGTTTCAGTACTAAGCTTGCTCCCACAATGCTGCCCAGCCTCACCCTCCCCCTAGAAATCCCCTTTTTGGTGGCTCACCGACAGGGAGGGGTTGCCCTCGTCCTCGACGGTGACCACCAGGCTGTAGAAGCTCTGCCGCTCGCGGTCCGGCGGCGAGGGGCGGGTGGCGATCTCGCCAGTGACACGGTCCATGCGGAAGGTCAGGTCCTCGTTCCCACGGGTGATGTAGTAGGAGAGGACACTGTTGAGCCCAATGTCCCGGTCGGTGGCACGTACCTGGGCCACCGCCGTGCCACCACCGACGTTCTGCAGGGTGAGACACACGGCATGAAACCCATGAGCCCCATCACATATAGAGTACCTAATTAATAACGTAGTTCTAATATAGAGAGGGGGTTTTCCAGGCACTGAGGTGCTTGAGGCTCCAAACTTGCTGCCCCGACACCCAGCAGCTCAGCAGAAAGCCGCACATTAGGTCTTATCTAGTCTGGAAGAGCATAAAACCCACTGTGTGTGCAGAGGTGAAGGCTGTGTAATGGACTCACAGCTCGGCTAATTATTTTCGGATAGTCTCATTACGGAGCAAATCAAAACAGAAATTCTGTTCTTCAACCAGCTCTGAACATGTATTAAATAGATAAGAAAACCCTAACAGGGCAATAACCTTAATGCAAAGCTATAAATCATGAGCAGCAGTTCCTCACAGCGAAGTGGCACCGGCTATTACTCATATTTCATTTTTCATCACCAAATTGAGAATCCCCCCTCCACGCCCCCGGTCCAGGAATTAAACTGTCAGGAAATAAGTTGTCTCTCCTCATGCCTGATTGTGTTTTATTGCTTCATTATCTAGCCCTTGCCAAGCTGCTTCCTGAAAGCCATTCCTATTCTGTACTGTACTTCTTGTGTCACTTTGGGGCCATTTCCATGGGTGTGTAGCCATTTCTCCTTCCGGCTGGTCCCGGCAGCTTCACAGGCTTAAGTTGCCTGCAGAGCTTTTTGCTAGCCCAAAACTAGGAGCCCATCACCAGTGAGGGCTTTCAAGGGGTCACCAACCCTTAAATCACCCAAGGTGAGGATGGCAATGGGTCAACAATCCTTAAGTGACTCAAGGTGAGGTCTGCAAGGGGCCACCAACAATGAAAAGACCCAGGGTGAGGTTCGCAAGGGGTCATCAACCCTGAAATCACCCAAGGTGGGGTCTCACCTAGGGAGGATGGAAGGAGAGGGGCAGGCCTGGGTGCTCACCTCGCTTACGCTCACGTTGTAGCCGAAGGGGCTGTCTATGACAGGGGGGTTGTCATTGATATCGAGGATGTTCACTCGCAGAGTGTGCTCCTTCCTGCGGGGGGGCACACCACCATCTGATGCTTGGATCTGTGGGTGGGGATAGATTTTCAAAAAAAATACTATTTTGAAGCTCACAGCTCCAAGAAAACTGCCCTGCTGCTCAAACCAGAAGAATCCCGAGGAGATTTGGTGCTGACCCGTAAGGTGTAGTGATCCAGCGTCTCCCGGTCCAGGGGCCGTGCCACAAACACCTCACCATAGGTGTTGTTGGTGGTCCGGATCTCAAAAGCCCTGCCGATATTCCCTGACGTCAGCGAGAAAGTCACCTGGAGACATCACAGGGAAAGAAAGACAGGGCAGGCAAAGTAATGCTGCGAGGAGGAAGGACAGAAAAGAGACACCACAAGAATAAACCCAACACCACCTCAAGAAGTCTCTGAGCTTTTTAGAGGGTCCAATGCACTGGGATCCACTGGTGTGCTGGCTTATTGCAGTAGCCCCAAAGCAAACACTCCTGTCTGACCCTGGTTACATCCACAGCTCCTACGCTGCCAGCAATTTTTGTTATTGTGAGTGATGGGACCTCATTAATGCCTGTCTGTATGGTAATGAAAATAACAAATGTTAGCGAGCTTCCTGCTCAGCCTGCCAAGGTCTTCACTGTTGGCCCCCATGGTGGGAGAGCCCACAGCTGGTTTTCAGATTGCTGGGCTCCTTTTGACATGTGTCCTGCAGAGCTCTTTGCCCCAGAACCCAAGGACAATGTTTTTCCTCTTGTGCTGCACGCCTTGACTGGGGAGTGCTGGCACCTGCTGCACAAGCCCCCCCTAAACCACGGGCATCAATGAGTTTGCTCTCACAGGGATGCAGAGGGGAAGGGGTTGGGAAGTTGCTGGTGGAGGTATTCCTACCACAGCCTCATGGGCAGCTCCAGGACTGCTGGGTAAACATCATCAGTAGAATATCATGAGTTGGAAAGCACCCACAAGGATCATCAAGCCCAGCTCCTGGCCGTGCACAGGAGAACCCCAGGAATCACACCACGAGCATTATCCAAACGTGTCCCTACCTGCCCATTACTGCCTGCATCCGGATCTCGGGCCAGGACCACGGCCACCCTTTTGCCGACAGCGCAGTCCTCTGGCACACTGACGGACGAGTCCGAGGTGATGTCAAACTGGGGGCTGTTGTCATTCTCGTCCAGGACTGTGATGGTCACCTGTGGGCACGGCATGGGGCTCAGGTGGGGCACAGACAAAAGCTGGCCCCCTGCCCACCTGGCATCGACAGCCACCCTCATACTCTGGCCCACCTTCAACCTGCCACACCCTTTTGAGGTACCAACAGCTCCATCCCACATCCCACGTGGGAATGATGCAGTTATTTGAGCCCAGGAGATGAAGTTACATCCCTGCCTGCAGAGGAGGAGGGATGCTTGAAGGCTGGAGAAACAGCTCAAAGCTGCTGCAGCTCTCAAGTGGCAGGGTTTTTTGTGGAGCATCCTCTGTTTTTTATCCTCCAAATAGCTGGGCACGGAGCAGCTCAGGCTGCTGCAGAGTGACCCTTTCCTGCTAAGCTTTTCACAAGCAGCAGTTTCATCTGTGCTCCCAGAACCAGGGTCGGGCAGGGTTGGATTTAAAGTTCAATGGGCACAAAAAAGGCAGAGCTGAGTGTGTTTAACTCGACCAAGGCAAGCTGAGCGTAGAGGAGACCTGAGTTCCCTCCTGGGAAAAGGCACATGGGCATGAGATGCTCGGAGGGGACCTGGCTACCTCGGCCACAATTAGCCAGAGGAAATGCTCTCATCGAGTTTGTAATCAAAGTGCTGCAAGGCGAGACAGAAATGAGAGAGGAAGAGCCTTTCTGTTCCCGGGGATTTATTTATGGGTGCCCCAAGCTCCCAGGTGCAGCCAGGCTGAATGGGACAACAACCCGGGAGGAAGCCGGGAGTGAGCTGTGCGCCTTGGGATGATTCAGTTATTGTTGCCACCGAATTAAAAACAAGAGAGCCAGGAGCAGGGAGAGCTCAGTCAGCCACTCGGACGGGTCCGGCCGTTGCTGTCCCAAGTGGTGGATCAAGGCGCTGCGATTCTGCTCTCCAGCAGCAGGATGGCTCACAGGAGCTGCACCACGTCCTGGGCGGTGTCAGGGAGGCTGGTGCTGCTGGGAGGGGGCTGGAGACCTCCAGCCCGGTCCCTCCCCACAGCTCAGTGTGGAGTTTGGGATGGATGCTGGTACCCAAGGTGATGCCAGCAGGACCAACACGCTTACCTTCTGTTGGAGGAGAGCAGAGGGGGAAACAGAGAACACAAAGAACAAGGAGTTAATGGGGGTGTGGGTTAACCCTGCACCCTGCCATAGCAGTGTAGCTGTGGTAGCCATGGCTACCCTTTTGCTCCTCTGTTGTTGCATCCCTTTGGCTTTGTTCTGGATAAGGTTGGCAGATTTGCCCCTTGCCTTGGGGCAGATTCAGACAAGAGCATAGCAGTGTGTGGAGAGAACAGCACCAGCAACCACAAGCTGGCCCTGCACCCGGTATGCCTCCTGCCCCAGCTGAAAAATGCAAATCAGCTGCCAAATATAACCCTCTTAAACACAAACCACCGTGAAGTATTTTAAGGCCCCTAAATTTACCTCCCTCAAAACTGTCTCAGCAGGTTTTCCCCCAAATCAGGGTTTCTGGACCCCAGAAGCTGGTGCAGGGAAGACATGCCATCCTATGCCAGAGGAAGAGGGAGGTGATCTGAGGTTGACAGAGGATGGTGAGGAAGTGGGGAGATGCTGCTCACCACTGTGGAGTCAATCTTTGGTCCTCCATCATCAGCCACCACCGTCAAGGTGTAAAAATCCCCTTTCTCTCGATCCACCTGACCTTTGACCGTGATCACACCCTGCCAAGGATGAAAAAGTTGCGTTGGTCACCAACATCAAAGTCCATGACAGACAACCAAGCCAGGAGTGACCACGTCGTGGCTACTTACAGTGATCCCATTGATTTTGAAGAGGGAGAGCGCTTGAGTGTTGGTGTTGGGGTCAAACTTGTAGGTGATCTGGTTGAGGTTGTCAATGGAGCGAGCCTGGACCCGGAGCACCTCCGAGCCCAGGGGGATGTTCTCCATGATCACAGCCTCATAGCTGCTGTTGGAGAACTGCACGGCCTCGTCCAGCTCGTTCAGCAGGCTGACATACACACTACAGAAGCCCTGGTTATTGGGGGGCGCTTGGTCCGTGGCAGAGACATTCATCAGGTAGCTGGTTTTGGTCTCATAGTCCAGGTAGTCTATCGTCGTGATGAGGCCCGTGCTCTCATCAATCTCAAACTTCCCCTCTGCACCCGACACGATCTTGTAGTTCACCAGGCCACCGTTCCCTGGGGAGGGGGCAGGAACCACGGTGCTGGCTGGACCAAGCACCCCAAAGAGACGAGCAGAACCCATGTTGACCCCCACCGTGGAGCCCCACAAGCCACGCCAGTATCTGTGCAATGGCTGGTCTCAGCACCCTCCCCACGCCAACCAGGTGACTCTCACCCCCACCTTCCTACCTGTGTCCCGGTCGGTGGCCCTCACCACGGCCACCGAGGTGCCTATCCCCGCCGTCTCCCGCAGCCCCAGGCGGTTGTACTGCCGCTGGGTGAACACTGGCACCTCATCATTGACATCTTCCACGTACACGATCACCTGCAGGGCCCCCCAGAGAATCCAGGGGTGAGCTGGGTGAGCTTGTGAACACCCACCAGCTGCTTATGCTGGTGAGGGGAAATGCATCCTTTATGGTGCTCATGGAGAAACATTTCAGCGTGTTCAAGACCAGGCTGGATGGGGTTTGGAAGAACCTGGTCTAGTGGAAGGTGTCCCTGACCATGGCTGGGGCAGAGGTTGGAATGAGAAGAGCTTTAAGGTCCCTCCCTACCCAAACCATTCTGAGATTCTATGACAATCTCTTCTACAAACACCACGTGATGGAGAGTGAAGACAAATGGTTTAACATCACAAATTAAAACAAGCCCTGTGCTCGGAGTGACTCAGTCCTTCCGTGGTGGGAGGGAGGTACACTGGGTACATTAATTCCTCTATCCTTTGAGATCCCTTGCTCCAAACCTTGGAGACCCCATAAAGCAGAAATGCTGGTGACTTGCTGGGAAATTTTGCTCTAAGTTCAGTGGGTCAAGCTGCTGTTTCCCCAGGGAACATGTTTTCTCCTCTTGGTTTTCTGCTTGCTGCTGGTGCTACAGGCACAATGCACTCAGCCAGAGCCCACCCCACCACTGGATCTAAAAATAGATGCAACTGGAGGGCTGGGTTTGTGGGAACTGTGGGAAGCTGGTGTGTCATGGCTAAAGATTATCACCACTGGGTCCTGGATTATTATAAGAGATGCCTGACCAGGAGACACAGCTTTCAACAGGCTGAGGCTCAGCTTTTCCTCCCAGCAGCAGAGCTGCATCTCACCGGGCAAGCGGGTCTCCCTCTGACAGTGACTGCAGCCCACTTAGCAGCCTCATCACACCGAAATGTCACAGGAAAGAAAGGAAAAAAACCCCAACCAAATAAACCCTAGCAAGATCTTCTCCACCCACGGGAAGCCCCCGGAGACTTTCCGTCAGCATTTCCATGTCAGACCTCTCTAATTTCCTGCATGACTGCAAGGGTTGGAAAGGATGAAGCATCCTAAATATTTTGCACGGCCTCCTCTGCTGTCCAGCTTACCCGCACGGAGCTCCTCATGGGTCCCTGCTCCGTGTTGTAGGCCTCCACCTCCAGGACGTGGGAGGAGTTCTGCTCCCTGTCGAGGTGCCGCACACCCCGCATCACCAGCCCCGTGCTGGGATTGATGCGGAAGTGGTTCTGCTCATTTCCTGGAAGCGGGGCAAAATGAGAGGGATGTTGCCCACTGCCTCTGCATTGATCCTGGTGACACTCTGAGCCCTCCCCAAGGGGCTGTGCTGAAGGAAGATTATTGAGCACAACCCCAGTCCCACTACCTCCTGCTGCATCGGGCTCAGCTACATCAGGGTTTGGCACTGGGTCAAGCCAGGAGAAGCTATGGAATCTCATCAAATAAGAACATGGACCTGTTGGAGTGAGTCCAGAGGAGGCCATGAAGATACTGCTAAGGAGACAAGCTGAGAGAGCTGGGGGTGTTCAGCCTGGACAAGAAAAGGCACTGTAAAAATATTAGAGCCCCTTCCAGTGCCTATAGGGTCTCCAAAAGAGCTGGAGAGGGACTGCGGACAAGGGATGGAGGGACAGGACAAGAGGGAATTGATTCCTACTGCCAGAGGTCAGGGTTAGATGGGATATTGGGAAGAAATTCTTTCCTGTGAGGCTGGGGAGACCCTGGCATAGGTTGGACAGAGAAACTGTGGCTGCCCCATCCCTGGGAGTGTCCGAGGCCAGGCTGGATGGGGCTCGGAGCAACCTGGGCTAGTGGAAGGTGTCCCTCCCCATGGCAGGGGGCTAGAATGAGATAATCTTTAAGGTCCCTTCTGATCCAAACTATTCTGGGATGGAAGAAATATTTCTGTGGGCTGCCTTCTGCAAAAGGATGGAGAGTACAACCTCCTGAGGTTGCATGTGCCAGAGCCTGGTACAAACCCACTCATGCACAAAGGGGCACTTGGACTTACCCTTGACTATCCTGTACCACACTCTCCCGTTAATGCCTTCATCCGCATCCGTGGCTTTCACCTTCATGAGAAAAAAAAAAGCAGCAAAGGTGAAGGGCAGAGAATTCCAGACTGACAAATTCCCTCACCCTGCTGAGGCTGGACAGTCTGGTCCTCCACTTGAGCCAGGCTGTTTATCAACTGCAAAGCAAAGTAAGTTATCCTCTCCTCATCACTGTACAGCAGGGACAGTGGGCACAGCAGCCCCTGGCTGCCAGGTTTGCTGTTGGATGGATTGAAGTGGAAACTGAGCCAGAGGACTGTGCCATGAAGCCCATGAGTCTGTGCACTGGTGGAGGTGTGCCCATGGGTCCTGCCTTGCACACCAATGCTTGTCCCAGTGGTGATGCTGCTGAAGACAGAGCCTTGCTGGGAGGATTTGAGCTGGGCAGGAAGAGCTGCTCCCACCTGTGGTGGGCATGCAGCCCACAGCATCCTGGCAAGCCAGCCAGGCAGCAGCAAATGTAAAAATTACTGAAAGAAATGTGAATGTAACCAGCCTAGAGTGTGCTGGTGCTCTGGACACTGTGCTGAGCCCTCATGAGCCCCCCGAGCAGTGGTGGGAGCATCCCTTAGCTGTGCTGCACTGCACAGTCCAGGCACGTCCTGAATAAGCCATCCGTCCCGGGAAACCCAAGGCACGGGTCCCCTCTGGTGTCACTGAACAAGACTGCAGTGCTTTCCCTAAAAACCCAGCCAGCAGCCAGCCCTGGCAGCTGGGAAGCGGGACCTGGTGGTGAACAGCAGGGCAGGGCTCCCAACCCAGCTGGCACCGAGCTGCTGCATCTTCTCTCTGCAAAACCAACTTCCCACAAAGCAGGCAAAGCTCGACCATGGTGTGGCCGCTTGTGAATCACCACGGTGAGGACACGGCAGATGTCTCAGCCTTTATTCTCTTTCTGCTTTCCTCTGCCACATCTTTTCCCTACAATATTACCCAGTGGTTTCCTTTTTGCAGGCAGGTGGAGTTTTGCACCTAGACTGGTGCTGGAAAGGGGATGGGTGGCTGCAATGGATGTACATGCAGTGGGAACAGTGAGGGCTTTCACTCCCAGCCCCATCACACTTGCAGGAGTTAGAGATGCTCTTCTCAAACATGATTTCGAGATGCTTTGAAGTGTTCTTGCTCCTTTCCACTAAAACACCCTGTGTCAGCAGAAACCTTGGGAAATACTGACCTCTGCACTTCTAAACTCTCTGGATTTCTCATTCCTGTGCCACACACACTGCTCTCCTCTGTCCCAGACCAGTTCATATCTTTCTTGTGGCTTTTTTCATGTTCCCCCATGGACCCAGGCACCTTCATTTCACAGTGGGCAGTTCTCCCTCCCAAAGCAACTATTCCACCCTTGGGGTCCCTTAGGCTGTCTCTGGGCAGGAGCTGTGCTGTCTCCTCTCCCATGGGATGGATGGACCCCACAGCAGCAGGCAAGCGATGCCCAGGCACATGGGCTGCTTTGGCATGGCACTGGATCCCTCCTGGGAAATGTCATTATGTAGCCAGAGGAGGAAAAACAAAGGGATGGGAGGAAAACTTCACCACTTTTTGTGTCATTCCATGACCTGATCTGCCCAGGAAAATGCATTTCAGGATCAGCCAACTGCACCATGCAAACTTCCCTTGAGCTGTCCTCTTCCCAGCTCATCCCAGGCATTTGCTGCACGAAGGTCCAGCAGGTAAAGCACATGAAATGGGTCAGCCCAGGTATTTGGTTTTTATTAAAGCAACTCATGCTCCTGACAGCCTTCAACCTGGAAAAATCTTGGCTGCTGCTGGTTTGACCCACTGAGGTCCCAAAGGAAGGGTGGTACTTTGTCAGACTGTCCCAAAATTGGGAAAACAATGGCACTGGAGTGCAAGTAGTGGGAGAAGAGCTCTTTTTGCTGCAGGTGGAAGGCACCTAGTGCAGCTGAGCAGCACTGCCTCCAGCCTGCTTTATCTCTGCTAGAGAGTGGGCTGCTGTGCTTTTCACAGCCCCCTTTCAAACACCTCCAGCTACTGGAAAGGTGTTGGAAAAGTAGGGACAGGGGGGAGGAGGGGAAAGAATGGGGGAAAAAGTATAGCTGCTAGGAAAAGGGAGAGCAAGCACGTCGAGGGCAGTGCCCAGCACAGGGGGCTCAGCCCGAACAGTACCATTTAGCCTTCCCACAGGGACAAAGCCTGGGAAACACATCCAGGGGGGCTCGACCTCTCACTCCAGGGGGCCACAGCTCCGGGGCACCGCGGCGCTGGCAAAGCCCGAGAAGGGGCTCAGGGCCCCTTGGCTTTGCACGCCCAGGCTGTCCCCATCCTCTCTCCCACCCTCCCAAAAGGGAGGAGGGGGCTGGCAGTCGGCAGAGCGCGGTGGGAGAGGCGCAAGGCAGGCGTGCGGGAGGCAGAGCCAGCCGGTGAGAGAGAGGTACGGAGCCCAAACCCCCGCGGCAAACCCAGCACCAAACCCTCGGGGGGAAGAGACAGACCCCCGGCTGCAGAGCTCCTCAGCCCTCCAGCCTCCTGGGGAAAGGGATGCAAGGCTGGGGGGAGATGCAAAGTTCGGGGTGGGAGTGAGGTCCTCCCTCCTCCCGTCGCGTTGCTTTGTCTGTCCCGGTGAGATAAAAAGGGAAAGTTCTGTGAATGCTGCTCTGCCGCTTAACAGCGAGGGAGATGGGGAACAGTATCACTGACAGCGCTGTGCTTTCGGTACACACCCATCCAGGGCGGGAAGCTGGGTGTTTGGTACCCTCCAGCATCACCTCCTCCTGCAAGAGGGTGGAAAGTGCATTGGGAAAAGCTGGGGAGCTCCAGGAAAGCGTCGCCAAGCAAGGCGGGAAGGGGAATGAGAGCTGCTTTTCATTGGAGCCGTGTTACAGGCAGTGCTCGAAAACAGCCTTTTCTTTGCAGACTGAGGAAAGTAAGGGAAAGCATATGGAAAAACACCTGCCAAACTAGGCAGCTGGGCCAGGCCAGGGAGCAGCGCTTGGTGGTGGGCAGAATAACCCTCTCTGCTGCTCATGCATGAGAATAATTTCTTCTTCCTTTCCATCTTCCTCAGTGGCATTTTACCTTTTGCAATTTCTCATCTTTCCCTCTGATCCTCGTCTGCCTCGTTCCCACTGCTGGGTCCCAAATGCTCTCGGAGGTGTGTCATGTTTGGAGCTGATCAGGCACGGGGGGGATTTTCACAATGGGCAAACCTCTTATTAACTCAGTGGGGTTGATAGGGTGGTACAATGATGCTGTGAAAATCCAGACCTTCCCTGAACCCACAGCTCTGCCAGCTGATCTGGGCGTGAGGAGAGGCTGGATGGGAAGCGAGAGGAGAACAGGACATTGGGGAAAAAAACTGTGAAAACATCAGTGTGATCCCTCCTGATGGGTTTCTATGGAACACTGTCAAGTGAATTTAAAAGACAAACTCTGCAGCCAGGACCATGGGAGTGAAAAACAGCCTGAAGGAATTGCCCACGCCTCCCCGTTGGCTCTTAAGGAACAATATAAGGTCACCACACTGAACACGTGCAGCCAGTAAATGCCAGCATTGAGGTCGCCCTGGAAACCTTGATTCAGGCTGCCTTTGGTGTGGGGTACTGCAGCCCTGCCTGCTGGTTTTCAGTGCCCAGGCAGCAAAGAGTACCA
The DNA here is from genome assembly GCA_013400415.1 of Scytalopus superciliaris. Lineage (NCBI taxonomy): Eukaryota > Metazoa > Chordata > Aves > Passeriformes > Rhinocryptidae > Scytalopus > Scytalopus superciliaris. The sequence goes on along the minus strand of VXBX01000227.1, from coordinate 624,171 downwards.
GCCTGTCCATGGAGCAGGGTGTCCTTGGGATGGCTGTTCTGTTCCCAAAGCTGAGGGGATGGGGCAGAGCCAGACAAGGAGGGACTACACAATAGAAAAATACTTTCAGGGTGAAGAGAAGGAAAAGCATTGCTTTGGAAGAAATGACAAAGAGACCCAGCCCCTAGACTTGCTTGCAATACACACAGGGATTCTGTCAGTGTTCTCAGATGCTGACCCATCATTTTTGCAGTTTCCATTTTCCAAGCACAGACCTGGCTCTGACCCATGGAAACAGCTACATCTCCCCAGAGTCCCCAAGCTGTGGGCAGGCTGATACAGTCCTTGCCCTGAGGCTGCCAGCATCACAGCCTAGGTGATGCAAAGTATTCCAGAAATAAAACACATTTCCCAAGTGCCTCAAACCTGGCACCCAACTCCAGTGGAAACCTCTGATCTTTGTTCCCTTTGTGTCTGAGCTCACTGTCTGGAGCACTGATCCCACAGGAGCGATTCTGAGGCAGGATCCTGCCAAATCAGGGTTGGGAGCTCACCTATGTAACTCAAAGAGTACAGCTGGGGCATGGAAAACCCGAGTTCAAGGGTTCCTGAACCCCTGAGTGCTCGGCCTTGCAGCTGCCACAATGTTTGCTGAAGGTTGTTTCCTCCTGTGTAATTCGGGTAGTGAGTGATGCTCATCTCTTCTGACACAGCACCTCGCTTTCCAACCGGCTTGTCTCCACCAGGGTGTCTCACAGTTTCCAATTAACAGTTGAAGACATGTCACTGATGCCCTCTCTCCCCTTTTTGAAGGTTTCACGGTGAATGTTTGGCTGCTGCCTATGCACACACCTGTGTGACTTTGGGTTGGTGCCTGCAAGAGCAGACCCAGAGATCCTGGCAAGCCCCGCAGCCCCATCTTTTCCTTTCTGAGATCTTAAATTGGCTCAATCCAAATCCAAATTTGCAAGGAGATTGACCAGCCACAGACCAGTCAAACAGCTTTCCATCAGTCTTTTACCTTCAGCACACAAGCTAAAACATCAAGGCCACAGCAGAGGTTTGGCACAGCCAAGGTTTCCCCAGCCCTCATCTCCAGGCTTGGGGGGATGCCAGCCTCTGACACAGCCTGTCTGGGGCTGAAAAGTGTATAGGAGCTTAAAAACGGGTGTAAACTGCTCTTGGGAGCACCTGACCCTGCAGGGAAAAGAGAGGACAGTCACCAGCAGGTATTAGGTAAGAGCTATCACTGATGGGGCTTTGGGAAGCTGGTTTGCATCACCCTTTGCAGAACTGCTTGAGAAACCTGTGGCATGTCTGAACCTGAAAGTAGGTCAGCAAAATGCCTGACAAAAGGATTTTTGGGACGAGCAGGGTGAGGGTGTTACACTTCACTCCTGCAAAATAATAAAGGCAGTGCCAGTGCAATACCACAGTTTGATGGGGAATTACGAGGGCAGAGCCTCAACCAACTATCTAATTTCTTCAGGGGAAAAAACAAAAACCCCAAATGCCAACCAATCCAACAAACCCACATTTCTGGGGAATAGAGAAGGTCCAAACCGCAGCAGCTTGCGGGGAGGATTTTGGGCCTTTTTTAGTGCATGGATATTTTTCTCTTCCAGAAAATCTTCATGCAACATGTGTGTTCCCTTAAAGATATCCTCACAAGGGCCCATGGTACCATGGCACTACCTGTGCTAGATTTCTTTGCCAGGTGGTTTTGCACTTCAGTTCAGGGAGGTGCCTTGCAGGTATAAATCCTACCTCTGTGTTTTGCCTCCTGGCAAAGCAAATGCACACCTCCTGTCCCCCTGTGCCACAGAAAACATGGCTGGGACAATCTTGGACATCAAGGCATGACAAGAATCTATCAATTTAATCAGAGGGTGGCTGCCTGTTCAGATTCTACGTGGTATGACCCTGACATTAGCTCAGTTGGTTAGAGCATGGTGCTAATAACAGCAAGGCTGTGTGTTTGATCTCTGTATAGGCCACTCACTTAGGAGCTGGACTCAATAATCTTTGTGGGTCCCTTCCAACTCAGAATATTCTCTGAAATCTCCTGTCACTTCTCTGTATCACCTTGTGCACTGCAGGGAAGATGAGCCCAGAGGACTCTGGCAACTCTTCCACCCCACCTTTCCTTGGGCTTCTGGTTTCAACCACCGAGCAGGTCCCACCCAGCGCCCCATCCTCTGAGATCACAGACCCACTGCCTGTCATCATCGTACTTGTCTGCATCGTCCTCGTCCTGGCAACCTTCCTTGTCTTTATCACCCTCTGCAAGCCAGCAGCGCTGGACCAGTCCCTCTCTGGACCCCTGGAGTGGATGCCTCACCACCCAGCAGATGCCAGTGAACCCCAGCTGAGGCTCTGGAAGCGTCTGGGTTCCCTGCGGGGCTCCTTCAGCAGCTTCAGGAGGAGCCAGCCAGTGTCTCACGGTCAGCTCGCCTGCCCCAGGAGCTCCCCTGCCAGACAGGACTGGGACATCATGGAGTACACCAAAATGTGATCTTGCTCTGCTATTCTTTACCAAGCTTTTGGTTCAGGCTCAGTTCCCTCCTCAAGCCACCGTTGGTATCCTGGGCATCCCCGCAGAGCCTCTCTGAGCAACTCGTTTCCAGGCAGTGGCTCTGTGAGGCAACGGGAGATTTCACAACTTTAGGTTCCCAAATGCTTTCCAGGTTACTGTTTCCTGTCAGGAAAGGTGGAGGCATCCAAACTACACCCACACACAACCATCACTGGGCAGTCCCAAAAAAGTCCTGCTGCTTCACTTCTTTTGGAAAACATTACGCCAGTTGTGCTGCACCTGAACAAACAGCCTGGAAGAGAGCGGAGCAACCTGGCTGCCTAAAGAGAGGCATCCTGGGGCAAACCTGCTTCACAAAAAGCAATCCTCAGCTGAGATCTCCCCACTGAGTTGTGCTCCTGAGCAGGCTGAGGGGGGCTCGTGCCCCCCATGTGCTGCCCGGTCCCTGTCCCTCCCCATGCAATGAGCCGTGGGTTGCTGTGGTTGATGCTTGGAAGGATGCATGGCACAGTCGTCTGCTGGAACCTGCTTCCATAAATGAGTAGCAGGAGGAGATAAAAACACCTGTAAATGCATTAAAAGGGCCTTTTGATGCTTGCAGCCACTGCCAGCTTGGAAAGGCATGGCACAAAGCTGAGCTCCTCATTTCTACTGGGAAGGGTTCAACAGCCAGCAGGGAAGCTGATGTGCTTAAACCACTCAGCAGAATAAAATGGTTTAACTCTTCTCACACTATGTTCAGCCACTGAGTTCACTCCTTTGGGTGAAGCCTCCATGCCTGTGGTGAGCACCAAACCCCTCTCTCTGCATTTCACATGGTTTCTGACCCATCGTGGCGTGCAGCTCTGTGTCAGGACCTCACTGGGCTGCCTGGGACATTCCTGCTCTCTGTCCCTTGGCCGCCCGGCTTTGGGAGGAAGGGATGGGGAAACATTCAGAAACTGTCCTGTTGTCTTAGGGATGTGGGGATGTATTTGAAAGGAGGGGCCTTCTGTACAAATGGTTCACACAAAAGGTGTAAATTAAACTAAAGCCAGGTGATGACCCTTTTCTGTTTCCCTCTGATGTTGTTCTGCTGAAACAAACTTCCCCCAAATACCTCCTCTCCTTTGCCACAGAATTCCAGGGGCATCCTCATCCTTTGGGAAGCAGGTTCTAAGGAAAGGCACTTCTCTGCCAGTCAGACTCAAGTTTTCTCCATTCTTTGGACTTGCCAAAAGGGCTCAGTTTCAGGAGTCCCAGGTAGGGCTTCTCTCCACCTGCAACCTCCATCCTGGGACTGCAGGCAGCTGCCTGACCCCCGGGACATCACCCACACTGTGCCATGGCACAACAGGTGATGAGGAGCCACTCCTGTTTGGGGACCAGCCACCCTGAGCACAACACATGGCTCCCAGAAAACCTTTGTTGCAACAGGCGAAAAGCTCCTTTCTCTCCCAGTGACTCACCCTGCCGAAGCCAGGGACAAAGCTGCCCCTTTCCTTGTGCCTGGAGAGGTATTCAAGGCAAGAGAAGCCTTCCCAGGGCCCTCTGCAAAGAGTCTTTGGTGCCTGCTCCAGAAGAGCCCTGGGTTTGAAGGGATGCTGGAAGGCTCAGAGGCAGGGTGAATGCCTGCATTCATTCGGTGCTCACTGAGCCATTCAGCCCTGCCACCGCTCCCTCAAAGAGCAACAAAAATGAAAGCAAAGTCCAAATGCTTTTCTCCCTCCCGTTTTTTTCAACCCCTCTCTCAGCATCTCTTTGCAGCCACTCTTCTCCCTCCCCCTTGTGATCTCTGCTTTGGGAAGAGGGAGAAAGCAGGGGCGCAGCCAAAGTGGCCTCGCCAGCACACAGGGCTTGGCTTTTCTCATCTCACCCTCTGCAGAAATGGGGTCAATCTCCTAATTTTCCCTTGTTCTTTGCTGCCTTCTCCCCAGCGCTCCCAGCCTGGGTTAGCAGAGGAGAGCACAAGCAGGAACACGTCCATCCCCGCCCCAGGGGAACAGACTGCTGACAGAGAGAGAAAATCCCTGCCCTGCTCTTCCTGCAGCTCACAACTGGGGCACTGTTAGTGGGGGACCCCCTTCTCCCACCCAAGGGTCCTGGTGGAAGAGCCACGTGCCTGGACTATGCTGCTGGCAGCCGGGATGTCCTCAGGGACACTGACTTCGTAGCTGCTCTGAAGGAAGATGGGCCGGTTGTCGTTGACATCCAGGACAGTCACGTACACGGTGGCAGTGCCGGTGCGCCGGTTCCCAGTGGGGCCATTGTCTGCACAGGAGAGAAAGGCATCCATCTCTAAACTAAAATCCTTCATCCTTTCCGCAGTTTCCAAATCCCACACCGAACCAAGGGTTTGTTTGGGTTTTTTTCCCCTTTCCTATCCTGAAAGAAGAAGGAAAAGCCAAACCACCCCCAAACTCTGCCCAAGGAGCCCAGTGAGGCTGGAAATGCAACCGGTCATTACAGAGCATATGGAATTCCATACACTAAGTGATGTGTGCAGGAAGGGATTGCTAGAGGCCAGGGATTTGGGAGATGAAGACAGGTAGGGGTATGATGAGTTTTCTGAAGCCACAGCTCAGCTCACAGTCAAAGAGCATCAGGATGGGTTGATGTTCCATAGCCAAGGCCATGGCAGCACAGCTCTTGGATCTGCCAGGAAGGATTAGGCACTGGGAAGCATGGAGTGGGCTTGGTTTTTTCAACATGCCTGTTGCAGTGACCACTAAACCCGCTCTGCTGGAGCCCGTGGGATCTGATTCTTGGGAAAACACAGGCAGCCTGACATCCATCAAAGGAGCAGAACAGACCCCTTTACCCTTTAGGATCTGGTCCTGTGTGTCCAGCAGGTGCAGCATCCCCCCTGCAGTCCCCGTGGCACCTGCAATGTTGTGCCCCCAATGTTGTGCCCCCAAATGTAACTGGCCGTTTATTTCTCCTTTCAAAAGGGGCATCCGAGTGGTCTGTAAACAGGCACACCATTATAAAGCTCTGGGGATGACAGCCAAGCTGTGTTTGGCACACGGGCCCTCTGCACGTGCCAGGTGGCTCAGGGTTAATCAGCAGCCACAGAGCCAAGGGCTGGCATGGATTAGGGGAACGATGCTGTGGTGCTGCTAATGGCATTTTTGGGTGGAGGGCTGCCCTGGACAGTACAGAGCCTCTCGGGAGTGGGGGGCCTTGCCCTCCCCAGGGAAAAGGGAAAGCCCTGGGGCTGAGCAAACCTGAGAGGTGAATGTATGGTCTGAAAAAGTCATGGTGCAACCAGGAAATATTAATTTACATGGGTTGTGAAATGTTAATGCCAAGCACAGGCTGTGGTTTACAGAGTGCCTCAGAGGTTGCTGCCTCTTTGACACATCTGTGAGGCAGCCCAACACATGCACAGCCACCCCACAGGGCTGTGTTGCAGTGGTCCCACGGGATCAGTGGGAAATCCTTACCAATGGCCTCCAAGATCAGTGTGTACGATGCCACGGTCTCCCTGTCCAGACTCACGACTGTCCTGACCACCCCATCCCTGAAGCCAACGCTGAATTTGCCATCCTGGTTCCCACCTGCAGCAAAGGACAAGGATCAAGGAATCACAGAATCATGGAATGGTATGGGTAGGAAGGGACCTTAAAGCTCATCTTGTATCAACCCCCTGCCATGGACAGGAATACCTTCCACTAGCCCACGTTGCTCCATGCCCCATCCAACCTGGCCTTGGACACTTCCAGGGATGTGGCAGCCTGTTCCAATGCCTGACCACTCTTTCAGTGAAGAAATTTTTCCTAATATCTAACCTGAATCTTTCCTGGTGCAACTTGGATTCTGCAGCCTGGGTACAGGGTCAGCCCAGCTGTGTAAGGATGATCTTTTATCTTGTCCTAGGCAGAGCTGCTCTGCAGCAAAAGTGGGCAGAGCACCTTCCCTCTGCCTCATCAAACACCATGCTGGCCTTACAGCACAGGAACAGATCGATGGCTGTAGGAAAAGCTGAATAAGAGCCAGATCATTTCCTGAATGCTTTGGAAGCAAATTGGGGTAACTTTGCATGTGAACTGCAGTACCTGTGGCACAACACCCCATTTCACTTGTGGTGAGGCCAGAGGGGCCGTGACATGAAATGCCAGGCTGCTACTGTGGGAAAAATGACTCTCTGCTGACACTTCTGTTTTTACCCTCTTCCTGAGGGCTCAATGCCACATGTGCAGTTTGCAAGTCAAAGCACGGCCAGGGGGTTCCCCAGCCTTCTGCTGAAGGTGCTGCAGCTGCAGGGTGAGCCAGGTGATTCCCAGGCGGCATCGCTGCCCACCTGCCCACCCCAAAATTCCGTTTATGGCTTCAAAGCACGAACACACGTGAATGTCACCTCAGCCCTCGCTCCCCAGCCATGCCCTGCCCATCCTCATGCCCTTGCAAGCTGCATCCCAGGGATGCTGGGGGGCAGTGATTCCCTCCGGGCGGGGCACAGCGGAGTGGTCAGCACGGCAGGGAGCCAAGCGGGGCTGTTCAGCAGAGGGCGATGCCGGACAAGGTTTGGAGGGGCTGGGAAAGGCAGCGTTGAAGTGCAGAACACCCTGGCCAAAGTCTGGGGCAGCCCTGCGACCAACGCTCCTGTTTCACACGGGGTTCATACCTGTGATGAAGTAGCTGAGCTCAGCATTCAGCCCGATGTCAGCATCCGTGCAGTTGAGTCGGACCACTTTGAAGTCCCGGGCCACGTTTTCAGGCAGTGACACGTTGTAGATGGCTGGGAAGAAGGTGGGGTTCTCGTCGTTCACGTCCAGAACTGAAAAGGGGAGCAGAGCTGAGTGTCCCCCCAAGGGCTGCCCCTCCTGCAGATGCCGGGCTGATGTCTGCCAGGCTCCCAAAGCTCCTGCCTGCTGCCCTGAGTATCCCAGGGAATGCTCTGCCTGACTCTCTCTGCCATTTGTGTGGTGGGGGTGCCTGCAGAGCAGCTGTAAAGACTGGTCCATAAGCCTGCAAGCTGTATCTAGTCGACTCTGAAACGTACAAATCACTCTCCTCACAGCCAAAAAACCCTAACATCACTGTAACTGAGTTTACTATTTGCACCAAACCCATTTCTACTCCCATTCAAAGGGAAAGCTGGGGCTCAAGTATAAGCTCAGTATTTCCTGGTGTATGGCAGAGAGCTCTGGAGGTACAGGACCAGAAACTTCCTTTCCAAACTCAGGCCTGAGGACAATCCAGGGTCAGCTTATTTCCAGATGATGCTTATCCTCAGCCCTGGGCTCACATGAAGCTAGTAAATAGCAATGCATTAAATTAAAGACAGGCCACGCAATAAGGGTCCAGCTCCAAACTGGGAGTGTGTGGGCTGTCCAGGCACGCAGCTGATGGGAATCACATGCTGAAGCAAAAGACAGACTGAAACGAAAAGCAACACCGGGGGTGGGGGAATGGAGAAAAAACAATAGAGGATTTGAGGGCCTTGTTTTCCCCATCTCTGCACTGTGCTGATGGCAGACACAAAGCCTGTGGGGGCGGCAGCATGATGGGCTGCCCTCCCCATGTCCTGTCACATGCAAAACTAGACACGATCCTGTTTTCAGATTGTATATCCATCTGATTCCTCAACGTGTCTCCCATATAAAAGATATTCCCTTCAGTGAGGAGTCCTTGCCACCCAGGGACCGGAGGGGGCTCTGTGTCTGGGCACAGCTTGGAGGGGTCTTGGTGCCCCCACCTTTGACAGTCAGGGTGCTGGTGGAGCTCTTGGAGGGCACGCCGGCGTCGCTGGCCACCACCCGCAGGTAGTACTGGGCGATCCTCTCCCTGTCCAGCACGGTGGTGGAGGTGACGAGCCCGCTGGTGCTGTTGATGAGGAAATCCATGCGGGGCATCCCCACCTGCATGCGGTACGAGACCTGCCCGTTCGGACCCTCGTCCAGGTCGATGGCCACTACCTGGTGGGGAGAGCATGAGGGAGCCTGATCACCTCCTGATGAGGAAAATCATGGTACAGAAACCCTGACTGTTTCTTTGTCTCCAGGGATGCTGGGATAAAATGCAAAGGGCCACAGAGGATCTGCCCTGCCAGGAGTGATCATATGGGGTGGGGATGCCACAACCCCTTCTGCATCCCCACCAGCTGAACTCTTAGAGAATGGAGAGGATGGGAAAAAATGGAGAAGGTGGAAAAGGGGCCTTGGAGCATCCCCCTTGCTCAGAGTGAGCGCACAGGGTGGGATGCATAACCCTTCTGTATCCCCCCAGTTGCATTGCTAGAGGATGGAGATGATGAAGATGTAGCAGAAGATGCAGAAGACGGAGAGGATGGGTTGCTAGCCTGCTTTGCAGAAGCAATGGCAGCGACAGCAGCAGCAACCAGTGTGGGGAATGGCAGCAGTGGGACACACTCACCTGGAAGACAGAAGAGCCTGCAGGAAGGCCCTCGGCAATCTCAGCAGTAAAGGGAAGGTTTTGGAAAGTGGGGTCATTGTCGTTCAGGTCCAACAGGTTGACAAAAACTGTGGCGCTGCTGGTAGCTCTCAGGGGTGGCCTCCCACCTGTGGAGGCCAGGAACAGGGTCTCAAGAGCTGTTTCCCCCCTTTCCCTCTAAAAAGAAGCCCTCGCTCCCTTTGCAGACAGTAGTGCAGGAGGGTGATGCCCCTGATTTGCCATGGATGATTTATCATGAATGGACCCTTAGATGGAATCCTAGAATGGTCTAGACTGGAGGAGACCTTAGACACCATCTAGTCCCAACCCCCTGCCATGGGCAGGGACACCTTCCATTAGACCAGGTTGCTCAGAGCCCCGTCCAACCTGGCCTTGGACACTTCCAGGGATGTGGCAGCCACAGCATCTCTGGGCAACCATCACCCTCAGATTAAAGAATTTCCTCCTCATATCTAATCTAATTCTCTTCTCTTTTAGTTTAAAACTATTACCCTTTCTCCTATCACTATCTGAAAAGAGAGAACTATATTTGTATCTCTATCTTTTTTTGTAAAAAAAAAGTTTCCCCAATGTACTATTTCCAGAGAAAAATACATCAGCTCTTTTTCCTCCACCTGCTCAACTGACTTTCTGGGATGCCAATGGAGCCAGGTTGAGGGGAGGGAGAGTTCCTGCCTCTCAGGCTCAAAGGTTCAACTCAACACATGAAAACAGTGGGAGAATGGAGGGTGAGGAGGGATCACTGTGGGATGGAGATGGGGCTTACAGTCAGTGACAGACACCACGATCTTGCGCATGAGCTGGGCCTCCTGGGGGTTGGGATTCTCCCGGTCCAGGAGCACGCCAGTGGTGCGGATCTTGCCCGTGGTGCTGTTGAGGCTGTAGAACTTGTTGGGAGGTCGGATGCTGTACACCACCGTGCCATTCTCCCCCAGGTCTGGGTCCACAGCCACCACCTGCCATGGGGAAACAGCAAAGAGATGGGAATTACCTCACACGTAGATCCACCAGTGTCTAATAACAAGGCCGAGCTCACATGAGAAACTTCCCTGCACCAGCAAGAAGTTTGCCTTCTTCCATCCAGCTCTATATTTTCATGATATTTGCAGTGATTTTGCACTCTTGAGACCTGTACCATGGTATTAAATCTCCCCAAAGCTTCCCTGCAAACCCAGGAGGCAATGGCATGGCAAGAGAGACACGAATACGCAGCAACCAACCTGGCTTTCCTTCTTTTAAATAAAACCAGCTAAAACACAAGGACCCTTCAGAAAAATAAAATAAACGGGACAAAGAGGCACTCTGAGGAACTTGCACTGCCACATCCAGAATGCTGGAAATAATTCCTTGGTGGAGTTCTCCTCCACGCCAGATATTTTGTGCTTTATTGCTCTCCCTGTGACATTTTTAATTACAGGGGACATTTACATTAAAAAAACCCTGATTTCATTGCACTCATAACTTCCCCAGCTCCCGCTGCTTGTCCCGCAGCTGAATTTACATCAGATCAGTGACAAAATAATTATTTTCCCAGCAACTAATTGGGATGTCAAAGGCAAGATGACTTCAAGCTGGTGCCGAGCAGCAGGGCTGGTGGTGCATAGAGGAGAGAAAACCACTGTGTTCTGGCTCAGGCAGCACTGCCAGACCTTTTCCCCTCAAAAAAACTTCCATTTCTTTTTCAGCCTTCCTCCTTATATGATTTTGTGGATTCTCTTCACTTTTCCCTCATTTATTTTCCATTCTGTTCCCATCATTTTTCTCTCGGCGTGATGGAGTAGAAGCCTCCCCCTCGCCTTCTCTTTTATTTCGCCAGAGGGATTTGAAAGGCTGTAAATCAAAGTCTTTCAGAGAGGTCCTTGAAGGAGGTCGCAGGCGAGGCTAAGAAAAGGAGAGTTTGGCCAAAATCCACAAAATTTGGAGAGGAAAAATAATATCCTGGCAGGGAGAAGAAACACAGGGGATGGGCAGCAGGCAGCAGGCTCAGGAGTAATGTTTTAAACGGAATTCTGCAAGATGGTGCTGGACTGGAGGTGACACAGGTCAGGAGGTGACACCAGTCAGGAGGTGCCACCCACTCAGAGGTGACTTCCCTGCTCCAGCCAGTACAAACACCATGTTCCCTCACACGTACCGTGGTGACATCTGAGTTGGGGGGTGTCATTTCCACCAGATTAATGAAGTATGGCTCATCCTTCCAGGTGGGATAGTTGTCATTGATGTCCAGCAGTGTGATGTTCACCTGTAAGACAGCAAGGAGGCAATGCTGCATCAGGAGGTACAGCTTAGTGAGGTGGCATGGCGTGTCCCCTGGATGTACCCAACATGTGTTTCAAGCACTGGAACAGGCTTCCCAGGGCAGTGGTGGGGATTATTATCCCTGGGGGGATTTAAAAGATGTGTAGATGTGGCAGTTGGGGACATGGGTTAGTTCTGGACTCGGCAGTGCTGGGGGAGTGGCTGGACTTGATCATCTTAGAGGTCTTCTCCAACCTAAATACTTCTGTGGTTCTGTGATTCTGTGTTCACTCTCTGGAGGGAAAACCTGCAGAAAACCCACATCCGGCATCTTCACAGCCAAGGTTCCTTGGCATATCCCAGCTGGGTTTGGCTCATGTGTGTTTGTTAAAACCAACTGCAGGGCACAAGGTGTGTTTTCAAACAGCTGCTTCACTGGGAGGGGGATGCAAATCAGTGGGGGAAAGGATGCAGTGGGAATGTGGCAGGAAAGGAAGGAAGAAACTGAGTCACTGGTACAAAGCAAGAAAAAGAATGAGATATCAGGAGAGGGTACAATAGCAGGGGGTGGGAGGTGTGAAGACAAGAGAGCACGGGCAAGGATGGTGCCCCAAAGTGTTACCTATCCTCATTTTCAGCCTAAGAAATGGCACTTAAGTGACAGTAGTGAGCCTGTGGGATGCATCCTGCTGCCTGGGCGTCTCTCACCTTCCCGGATCACCATTTCAACCCAGCCTGTGAGGCTATAAAGGTGTCTGAAGGAAGAGCTGCAGCTCAAGGGGAGTGGGGCACAGGGGATCCCTAAGCGGGGGGTCTCAGTGGATCTTCTGCCGGAGTGTTCTCTGCTCCCAAGTCCCCGTGTCTTGCTGTCACACCAAGCTGAGCTGCTGGTGCCACCCCGTGGTAGGAGAGGTGGGTCTGGACACCACAATATCCAGGGACGAGCCAAGGCACCGTGGTGATGCCTGGGGAAGGCTACTCCGAGCACCCCAGATGCTTCTCCATCACCTTGCGAAGGACCCTTATTCCTGATAAAAAATGATTCCTTTGAGCTTCAGGTATATATCCCTGCTAATGGCAGCAGACAAATTTACTCAGCTGCCCTCATCTCACCGAGTTTTAATATTCTTTAACTTTCTAGGAATCAGGAGGCATTTCCTCCCCTTGTTTTGCCTTTCAACAAAGCTGTTTAGGAGAACATATCTCATCCAGAGGCCCAGAGCTGAACTCAGCGTTCCACAGGCCACACTGGTGCCTGACCATGGCCATCACACATCTCTGGGAGGCTCCATAGGGAGCTTCCAGTTTGCTGCCACAGACTTCCTGACAACTATTTTAGGGATATCCCTCAGCACAAACACAGATCATTCTGCACTGCCCTGCACTGCATAGGACATCTCTCCTGCAACCCAACTAAACATCCCAGGAGCAAGAGCATCCCAATGGTATGAAATGTCCGAGGGAATATGGTGCCAGTGAGAGACAGAATCATAGCATCATTAAGGTTGGAAAAGACCTTTCAGATCACCAAGTCTGACTCAGATGGACCCTTGGCTTTGACTTCCTGATAGTTCCAAAGAGTTTTACAATGCTTTGCCAACAATGGGGCTCCCTGATACCTGTGAAGGGCACAGCAAAGCAGGAGGCTTCAACCTTTTGAGAAGCCCAGGCATTCCAGGCTGGCTGGAAACCCTCAACCCATACTGCTATTCCTACCCCCAGAAATAACTAAGTGTGCCCACAGGCTCTCCAACCAAGCCTCTTCTCAAGAGGCACAAACAAAGGGAGCTGTGCTGCAGGTGAAACAGGTAGGTACCCATTACCACCTCTACATGGAAGTGCTGGATATGTAAAGTTCTGAAAGGCCAAGTGGCTCCTGTGTGGTTTTCCAGGAAAGTGAGCTGATTTCTGGACAGTTATTGTGTGAGCAGCTATGGGAGAAGGAGCCCAGAGGGCAGGGACCACTGTGTGGTCTTTACTCACTCATACATCTAAAATGAAACATCACAGCCCTCCCCAGTCCCATCCCCAACCCCAGGTGGGCACCAGTGGCTCCAGGAGATGGGAGTCGCTCCTTTCCACACTCACCATAGCAATGCCTGTCTTCTGATGGTGGCCCACACCTCCGTCCACTGCCCGGACGATGAGGATGTACTCGGATTTGGCCTCCCGGTCCAGCAAAGACGTTGTCGTGATTTCTCCTGCAGCCACAGGGATTAAAAAAAACCCACTGAAAACCAGGGCCAGGATACTCCACAAATGGATCTTTTCTTCTGCTTCAAATAGAGGGACCCTGGCAGCTCCTTAGCTAACAGAAGTCTTCACAGCCAAGCCTTTCCTTAGGTGTCACTCCCACCAGGGGCTGAGTTTCCATGGGTGCCTCTGCTTAATCTCTCATAGTGCTGTCTGAAATCTGGCAAATCCCTTAAATTTATGGGTATCCTAAGTAGGACGGTTGGAGCAGAGGAGGGAAGGGTGAGGGAAGGAGCAAGGGTGAAATAGAGTACTGAAAGGACAAAGCAGAGAACACATCCAGAGTCTCACCTGAGCGAGCATTGATCCGAAAATGTGAGGAGCCTTCCAGGGAGTAGATGATTGACTCCTGCCCATACTCCCTGGACCGGTCCATGTCCGTGGCATTGAGAAACAGCACTGTGGCTCCTTGGGAGAGGCAAAAATGAGGACTGGGATGGATCAGGGCTGTCTTGATCCCCCACACTGATCCTGCAGGTCACCCAGCAAGGGGTCCCCTCTCCTGCATGCACCGTGGGGCCAAACCCCCACAGCTATGAAACTTTACCAGGTCTCTGGCTTTACCTTCCCAAAAAGACAACACCCACCCTGTTCTGACTGTAGGACACCCAGTGCCCATCTGGGAGTCTGAAGAAGGAGCAGGGGGGTGTCCCATACCTGCCATAATGTCCTCCATAATGGTTATCACGTAGGAGGGCTTGCTGAACGTGGGTGGGTTGTCGTTTTCATCCTGAAGCAAAGAGAAGGTCGAGAGGCTGGTTGGGAAAAGGGCAAAATGGTCAAGAGCCGCAAAAGTCTGGTACAGGGATGCTCCTGGCCAACTGCATCTCAAGATGTGACCAGCTCACGGTGCCAGCATGGGGAAGGTGCCCTTGGGGTGAGGCACTGCGGGTCTGAGCACATGGTTTCACTGTGGAGGCAGCTGAGGTCGAGGTAAGATGATTGTCAGTGGCTTTGCTGAGCCCTATAGTGGGGATGGTACTGACTGCCTCATCACCCAGCACCCTGGGCACAGCACTGAGGAACCACTGCCATGGGCAGATGAGCATTCTCCAAGCTGTTCCTGTCTCCACAACTCCTGGGAAGCCTCAGGCATCACATGAAGCACAGCAGCATCATGAACAGACCCACTCCTCCCTTTAAAGCAGCACATGGGTGACCTTGTGTACCAGGTGACCCTGGCCACAGAGGCAAACTGGACTGACCAGGTGAGCTGGTGAACTTTGGCTGCCTTTCTTTCAGAGGAGGAATGCTGGTGGTGTTTGCAGAGTGAGCAGCCACAGCATTTTTTGGGGGAAGCTGGTTTGCACACCAGCTCCCTCCTGTCTCTGCCAGTGACTACAGCTGTCCTGGAGAAACCAGGCAGGAGCAATTGCTTGAAACATCTCTCAAAACAGATTTTGGACTGGTTTAAAGCTCCCCCCAGGGGGCCTTAAATGCTGTTTAAACATTGTTAAGAATCTGTCGTAAATGACCCAAACCCAGCCGCTCATGGAGGGAAGGACAGAGCTGCCAGGACATTAAAACACCGTTATGGGCCTCGCCATTTCCCTGGGGCTGCTGCTCTGGAGATGTTTTCTACCTGGAGACCACTGATGGACCTGCAGGCCCAGCTGCCACTGAACTTGGTATCTGAAGCAATTTCACATGCCAACGATGCCCATCGTACTGCAATCAAATTGCCACCCCCTGCTTTTACTTCTGGAGGCAGGTGGGTCTTTAATGAGCCTTTGCGTCACTCAGCTTCCACGTGCCTCCTCTGAGGGCAATGAGGAAGTTGCCCAGGTGCTGTCCTCACCACCCCTCCTTGCACAGATGGGTGGGGGGCATCCAGGGCAAAACCAGGAGATCTGGGCACATTGAAGGCAAAGGAAATGGAGAAGCTGAGCGTGCATCCACATGCCACCTGCAGCTGGACCAAGGTGAGCTGTGCTGCAGTCCAGGCTGGGTGGACACAAACCAGAGCAGATGCTGTGTCATGTCATTAATGTTCCTGAGATCATCAGGCCATGCTCAGCAATGCCATGGCCCAGCAAGCCTTCTCCTGAGGAGGAAGGGCTTGCTTCTGGCTGGCTCTCCATCTGGCCAGAGCTGGTGTGCACCTGCCTTCTAGTTGAGAAGGACATTTCCCACTTCAGCAACATGAACTCCAAAGCTCCCCACAGGCAATGCCAAGTGATGCCAGACAGAACCCAGCACTCTTCCACTGCCACAGACAAGGCCATGCACCTAACCAGTTTAAAACAGCTTCTTATGTTCTGCTGACCCTCAACCTTCCTCCCTACACCCTCACCCTCAGACAGCCACCGTATCATAGAATCACAGAATGGATTGGGCTGGTAGAGACTTTGAAGATCATCTCTTTCCAAAGCCCTGCCACGGGCAGGGACACCTTCCACTAGCCCAGGTTGCTCCATGCCCCATCCAACCTGGCCTTGAACACTTCCAGGGATGGGGGAGCCACAGCTTCTCTGGGCAACTTGTGCCAGGGTCTCCCCACCCTCACAGGGAATGATTTCTTCCTAACATCTAATCTAAACCTCCCCTCTCTTCCACTCTAAAGCTGATGCCCCTTGTCCTATCACTCCATGTCATCTCCAGGGATGCTGAGAATCACGGATGCTCACACTAAGCACACAGCCCCTCTCCTCCAGACACAGGCAGGCTGCAAGTCACCGGCTCATCGCTCCGAGTGGGGCGTCAGTGGCAGGGAGTGAGGCAGAACCTTATTAGCAGTGATATTTCCCGGGATCCTGGCGCGGCGCGCACTATTAGTTCTGACTCGGCGACTCCCTCTACAAAAGCGTATTGTCCCCTAATGGGAAATCTACAAGGCGAGTTTGACTTCTTTATTAAAAACCAACAACCAAAGGATGAAAAAAAATTACCTCTCTCCACACTCGCTCTTGCTCTGCCTTTTCACGGCTCTTGTTCCTCAAGTGCCATCGCAAAATGCTTCCCCCTCATTTTATTCCTATTTTTTTGGCTTTTTTTCTTTTTCCAGTTGAGAGAAATTCCCTTTGGTTGAGAGTGGGAAAAGTGGCAGCTGCTTAAACCCCGCCAGCATACAGACCCAACCCCGGGAGACGATCTACTGAAGTGAGGTCTTTAAAAAGGTGTTTATGCCATCTAAAGCACAGTGTAGGAAGGATGTATTTAACCACCACTAACCCCCCCAGCACTGCCTTGTGCCCCCGGTCTCAAGCACAGTGAGGGAACTGAGGAGAGATACACCCATAAGACTTCACTCCCATCCTACAGCATTGTGGGCTCTATCTCCTCCACCTTTCCAGACTGACACTGCCACCAGCCTGACGTAGATCCCATCACTGTGAGACTGACGGGTTATCAGCCAAACTGTCTCCATCTCCACACATCCTCAAACCACAACCTGCCTCAAAGTGACACTCAGATCTAATCTTCCTGAGGAACGCTGTGATGCTTTGCCTCTCCCAGCAGCAACCCCTCCTCCAGAGGGTAGATTTCCACCCTGTCCTTGGCTCTGCTTCTCACCCTGTGTTAAGCTGTGGCTTCCACCACATTAATTCCAGTGGTTTCCCAGTGCACCGTGCACAGCTGAGGAAAGGGAGGAGATGCATGGGATCAGGACAGCCTGATCTGGACTTCTTCAAGGTGACACCCCTCAGAGACACTCTCAGTCACCCTTTGTCACTCAGACCTTCCCAGATGTCAGGGACAGCACTGATACATATGACACATATATGACACATATATGACACATACATAACCACAATCCACACATACACATCCATGGAGTGGGATAGTCGTGTTGGGTTATTGATGAATTAACAGCACTGCTATGGAGCAATTGCAGTGATACCACGAGAGGAATGCCGGCCGCCGTACTTACGAACACCTCGATGGTGACAGGGACAGTGCTGTTGAGGGGTGGTTGTCCTGCATCCATGGCCATCACAGTCAGGTAGATGACCCCGTTGGCCACCTGCTCGTAGTCAAGGGGGTGGTTCACACTGATCACTGGAAGGATGCAAAGTGGGGCACTCAGGAGGGTGTTCATGCGCTGAGCAGGATGGCAGGGGTGCTTGGGGGTGTGGCCCATCCCCACCACCTCCCCAGGGCCAACAGTGGCTGTTTGAGGGAGCAATGCCCCAAAATCACGAGCACTGGGTGTCACTTAGCTGTGTACCCATGCAAACACAGCTCTGCAGCGGCTCGGCTCAAGTCCTGCTCCAAAGGTGAGGTCAGGACAAGCAGAGGAGCTGCTGGAGCAGCTTCCCAAAGGCTGCTGACATGACAGCTCGCAGGGCTGTGAGCTCAGCCCGAGGTGCTGCTGCTCATCGAGGCACTGTGGTGCTGTTCCAGCGCTTACCTCCGTACCCTTCCGACACGGTGATGTCAAAGTACTCGCGGAAAGCAGATGCCTGCACGATGCTGTACGTGATCTGGTTGTTGGGAGGGGAGTCCTCGTCGGATGCCTGAGGTGTGAGCAGAGGGAGTACATGAGCACAGGAACTGTGCCAGGTACATGTGACGAGAGAGCCCAGGGAATGGGGAGGTGCAGCTTGGGCCCAAGGAGAGTGGAAAAGCCATGGAGGAGCTTGTGCTCATCAGGGGCCCTGAGGGGGTCTGTAAACCAGCCTCCTCTCTCCTGCTTCTCTCATCCCAGAAAGATACCAGTTGTTGGGACCTGTTTTGGAAAATGTTTGTTTAAACCCATCACAGGCACAGATCATTTTAAACTGACAGATGGAGGTTTAGATTAGGTATTAGGAAGAAATTCTTCCCTCTAAGGGTGGTGAGGCCCTGGCATAGGTTGGGCAGAGCAGCTGTGGCTGCCCCATCCCTGAAGTGTTTAAGGTCAGGTTGGATAGGGCTTGGAGCAACCTGGGCTAGTGAAAGGTGTTCCTGTCCATAGCAGGGGGCTGTAATGGGATGAGCTTTAAGATCCCTTCCAACCCAAACCACTCTATGATTCTAATCCACTCCTGTCTCCCCACTGCACATCCCAAGCAGAGGAGCTACTCCAGTCCCTCACCCGGAGTCGGACCACCTGGGTGACAGAGGGCTCGTTCTCCCTCAGGGCCCCCAGGTATGCCTCCTTCTGGAAGGTGGGGACATTGTCGTTGACATCGAGGACATTGATCCTGACACGCCCCGCCGTCTCCTCCCCGCCACCATCCCGGGCAATGACAGTCAGGGTGTAGCGCTGCGTGGTCTCAAAGTCCAGCCGAGCCGTCAGGACGATTACACCCGTGTCCTTGTCCAGGGAGAAACTGAGGGGACAGGAAAGGAGCAGGGAAAAGCCCTGGTGATCACTGGAGATGGAAAGGTGGGGTGGCAGCAGCCTGACACCTTGTGTGGCAGTGGGTGAAGTTCATGACTTTCTTCTAAGGGATATTAGGTGCCAGGGCATCTTCAGGAGCTCAGTGCAGCTGGTGAGGGAGAAACCCTCAGTGCTGCTCTACAGGCAGAGAAAACGGGTGCAGAGGCTCCCACATTCTGCTGGGCAGAACACGTGACTCCCCCAGCTGCCCACCAAGAGTGGATCACAGGTGATGCTCCAGGGCCACCAGTTCACTGAAAATGCATTTATTGGTCTCAAGCAATGTTGGTGTCTTAAATATGCAGAGCATGAGGCATGTGCTGAAGTTAACTCACCCTGCCTGGAGACAGCATAGAGAGGGTTTCATAGGGCATCTCACAGGTAGGACATAACCAAGGCCCTAAATTACCCTGTGACTTCCTAGTGAGGTTAGAAGAGGATTTTGGAGGATCAAAGTCCTGACGGTCAGTCACACTTACCGGTCAGGGTCATCGCTGAAAAAATAACTGACTTCCCCAAATGTGCCCACATCATTGTCCGTTGCCTGGAAAAGATAAAAGTTAATTAATAAATGAAGGTATTCATGAAAATATTGCATTACACACACCAGTGCAGATCTTGTGTGCTGCCATTTATCCCCAAAAGCTGCAGGGCTGGAGCTGTTTGTGCTCCCCTGGGTTATCCTGCTCATCCCTGACTCTCAGCCCTCCATCCACATGTCTCAGCATTGCTCCCAGAAACTTTGGCAGTCAGAAATGCTATGCCTTGTTTCTTTCCCTGACACACTAAACTAACCTGGAAAGCACAAGTGAAATAAAGGTGTCCATGGGTAATTCTTGAGGGCTATCCATCCTGTCCCTGTGAAGGCAAAAACCTGTGACCCCAAATCCACAACCGTGGATATCCTTCTGTGTATATTCCAGGCTGGCAGCATGCCTGAGGCTGCAGGGAGAGGAATAAACACCTATCCCACTTCAAAACTTCCCAGCCTGGGCTAAATTACAGACCTGGAAAAGCAAGGAAAGGGATTTCAACCTTGCTTTCCTCGAGGACAACCCTTCTGGGTGTGTAATCTGCTGCATCCCCATGGATGGAGCAATGTGGCTCGGGGTGTTGCGGGATGCACGTACTCCAGCGGCAGCTGCCAGAGCTGGAGCAAGCTGGTCACGGCTAAGAGACCAGCACCTTCTGGGAAAGGTGTGCACAACTCCCTGTGTCAGCTCTGGATGAGCAAGGCAAGATTTATGTGTGTTTTAAAATCTTTTCTCTAATGAATATATAAAATATTCATGAGCAGCAGCAGGAAAATGGAGCAGAAAATTTTATTTTTAGGTAAGGGAAGTGGAATACAAGCCCCAAAATATCCTTATTCTCCCCCAGCATATTTTCTAAATTGAGTCCTGTCTGGAATACTTAGAGACTAACAGGTCTGTGGAAAAGCAGGGTCAAAGACACATTTTATGTCCAGATACTGGCAAAAGGCTGTATTTTAGGAGAGGCATGAACACAGCCTGTTCCTGAAACCTTCCTGATTTATTGATGGCCTTGATTACCCTTGACAACAAAGGAGGAGTTTGAGCATGGCTTTACCCCCATGTGCTCTTTACCTGCCACACCATGGGGTGACAGAGAGGAAAAGGCATGGAAACCAGACAGGATTATTTAATTTTCCCTCTCCCACCCCAAGCAGTGAATTCCTGTTGCTTTACACCAGCTGAAGGATGCACTGGCAGATCCAGCCTTCCAGACCTACTGATTTTGCTGATATACCTCTCCAGTGCTAAGATGAGGTTTGCTTTCCATGTGCATTGCAATTGCATCCAGTAAAATGGAACAGATCTGCCCAAATCTGACTGAAGAGATGTCCAGAGAGTGAGCAGCACCCACTCCTGAAGGATAAGTCCCTCTGGGATGCATCTCCTCCCTCACAGGACACCTATGAAGGTGCTCCATCCCAGGCAGAGCCAGGAAACTTTTCCATAAAGAAAAACCTGGAGAGAAGGGGGGGAATCAGACCACCATCTACCCACCCAGTATCCCTCAGCCAAGTCATAATCCCTCATCCTAACACCTGCCACCAGCCCTTTTTTTTGGGTTCTCTCTCCCCAAAATCCCTGAGTGCTTTGAGCACCCTCAGCTTTGCCTGGTATGAGCCAGCCTTTAACCTCCCAGCCGGGATTTTTCCTATCAATTACTTCTGTGCCCACAACCTCTATGAATCCCTCGGTGCCATTAATTCCTAAGTGGCTGGTATGAGAAGAGAGCCCAGAAAAGCATTTTCCATGCACCTGGGTGGGCTGTTGATGAGATAATGATTTACAGGGGGCCTGACAGTACCACAAAGCACGGGCAAAACGAATTCTGTTCATTTGGCCCCATACAATTGCACTCGTAAGTGCTTATTGAGGTGACAGACAACACTGGGAAAGTGTAATTTTCTTCTGACAGGAAAAAAAAACAAAGATAGGGAAGGAGGAAGGGTAAAAGAAGGTTAGCACAGAGGCGCTCGGAATGAGAGCCCTGGGGAGGGGAGCCAGGAGGGCGGCTGGACCACAAGCTGTGGTGATGCCAAAAGTGCCAGTGAGGCAAAACAACCTTCTCCCGTGGAGCCAGGAGGGTGAGCAGCCTGACCCTGCCTCATCCAGCACCTCACCAGCCGGGCTAATTAATGCCCCTGATTTACACCGGGGGAGGTGGAAGGTGATGCTGGCTGGATGGCTTCCCTGGCAGCTGAACATCAGGGAGATAATGCTGGGCAGCGGAGCAGGTTAGTTGAGCGTGACAGGGAACATGCAAAAAGCCAAACCATGCACGCTCAGCATATTTAATTCGGGATCTACGCTTGTTTCTGCACTGCCAAGCCTTTTTCCCTCTGAGGGTAAAAAGAGATGCTCAGATGCTCGAAACCCTGGGAGGCAACACACACTGCCTTTGCAAAGCGATGCCAAGGGTTCCTGGGGAGCACACGCCTGCAGAACACCCCAAATCCCACCGAGCCGATGGCAATCCCTGGGTACCAGCTGTTTTCCCATGGCTTTTCCCCATCACTGACTCGTTTTCCCCCCCAGCATGCACACATCCCTCCCCACAGCCAGGGGAGGAAAGGCATCTGGCTGGAAGTTTCCTGGGGTTCCACCTGGAGAAGCAATCAAATGGCTTTTACCGCTGCTCCTCTCCTGCCCAGAATATTAAAGCGGGATTTGCCCACTGGAGCCTGCAAAAGCACAGGATGAAAACGTGGGTCCACATCTGTACTTTTATGAGCTGTCACCGGTGCAGACCATTTCTAAAAAAATCCCACATTTGTGCAGCTAAACTCTGGGTGAGTGGCAAGAAGAGGAAGCCTGGATAACCCAAAGGATTAATTTACTGAGCCGCAGTGGGGGCACCCGGCACGTGAATCACACAAAAATACCCACAGCCCATCTCTCGGTCCACCTCCATCCCCTGAGCTCAAATATTTTGGATGTCTCTGATGTCTTCCTTGTGTCCCACCACATCCACCCTTCCCCTTTGGCTCACAGGTCGGCAGAGACAGAGACAAAAGCGAGGAGCTGGCGAGCGGTTCTACTCTCATGGGCAAATCTGCAGGAAAGGGCATGTCATCCAATTTGTTCGGGAAACAATAGCAATGTTTGACATGTCATCAGGATTGATGGAGCAGAAATTTACATGGGAGAATTCAGTTTTAAACAGCTCCACAGAGCTTCGCCCGGTAATGGTTTCGACATTCATCATCCACCAGCCCCACTCAGCGACTCCTTAAACTGCCGGAGATTAACTCTACTCACAGCAGCTTCAGGGAGCACTGCAGGAGGAGCGGGGAAGGGCTTAAAGAACCAAGAAAAGCCTTTTGAGGTGGCTCAGATCCTCCACAAAGCCACTGGGATGGCAGTGTGTGNCCCCCCCGCCCCAATCTGCCAGACAGGGATGAGCAGCTGGAAGTTGGTTGCAGAGGTGAGGAACTGGAATGATGATTAGGGCTGCCATGTCCTGCCTGGCTGAGATGGCTCCGCTAGTACCGAGGGAGCCAAATCCTTCCCACCTTTCCCTGGGTACAGGGCTGCCAGAGCGAGTCCCAGCTCTGTTTGTTCTCCTTCACTCTCTTTGTTTTCCCTCCCTTCCCTCACATGCACAAAGCAGGAAATAAAAATTGATGGGGAGCAAATTGCTTTGGCCAGGAGCTCTCTGCTTAAAAGAGTCGTCCAGGAAAGCAATTACAGGACGTCAAAAAGCTGTCAGGGTACCGGAGTGACCAGGGTGAGCCTGGTCCCTGCCTGCTCTGCTGGCTTTGAGACTAAGGTACTGCTGCTCCAGCAAAATGCCTGGGACTTGGGAAAGCAAATAGAAGGAGGATTTCTCACCTGCTTCCTACTTTTTCTTTTTTTTTTGGTTTTCTAGGAAAATGAGGCAGATGTGGTGGCTCTTTGGGGTTGACTGGGCAGCCATGGGCTGCTCAGAATGTGGTATGCGGATCCCAGGGTGGGGAGCCACAGCCTGGCAGCATGTTGGTTTCTGGAGGCACCAAAACCTGTGTGTGTTAACCAGGCAATAATCCAAACATCCCTTCCCAAATGCAACCTTCAGGTCTCAGGGTAGCAACAGCTAACTGCTGGTATCTACGAGGACTGGGATATGGTTTGTGATCTGGGGGAGAGAAATGCAAAGGGCCAAGAGCCTCCATGAGATGCAGTTGCCAGGCTGGAAAAACGAGACAGAAAACCAATGGAAAAACCTGCTTAAAGTTATTATGGAATGACTTTAGTCAGAAAACAGCTCTTTTGTTGGTGTTGCCTGCCCCAGCCATGCTCTTTCCCAGGTTTTTAAAGAGAGGCTGCCCAGTGGGAGGTGGCAATCAGGTGGGAGTAGAGCTGGCGGTGGATGGCCGGCATCGCTGCACTGGAGCCCAGCAGCGTGATTAGCTGGGAAAGAGGGAGGCAGGAGTGGGGAATCAGGGCAATGATGGGATACTGCTGCTGCCACCACTTCCCCAGCATCTTCAAACCGCGCACCGAGCCAGGGAGCTCAATCGGTGCTAATGACCCCAGAGGGCTGCGCTGAACCTGGCCGGGGGGCAAAAAATAGTCAATCAACCCCCCTGGGAATGGCAGAGCTTTTTCCCACCTCTTCTGCCAGCCACTAGGGAAAACAAGAGCCTCCTTGATTGTGTTTTATAACAGCATTCCCTGCAACATCAGCTCCACGCAGGCGAGGTTAACACTTGCCTGGGCAGCCGTGATTTAATGGGGAGCAATTTACTGTAGCCAGGCAGTTGGAAAGGCTGGAGACTGGGGTTTAAAACATGAGAGGACAGAAGATGGCTCAAAAGTGAGAGAAACAGGCTTCTCCAGCATGGATTTTCACTGGTGACACCAAGACCACTTAGATGCCTGCCTCAGTGGGTTTTACTGGAGCTCTGTGCTGGAGCTGGGCTCAAGTCCTCCACTAATGAACCGTATTGATTTCATATTCTCCTGTTGTCCACCTAAATGGCAAGCGGCACATTGGAGCGATTAAATAACCACACAATTGCCTGGCCTGACATCTCAATCACTTTGCTGTTGGGTCTCTAATGAATTTTACAGCCCAGCAAAATGGAAGAAATTAAGGTCAAAGTCCAGCGGAGGAAATATAAATCCTCAATGATCTCTGAAGTATTTGTAAGAGCTCCAGAAAGCCAGTCATGCCACCCACCGTCTGCAACTCCATCTCATCCAGGTGAGGGGCATTGCCTGGGGCCCAGGAGGGAGAGGGGGAATAAAAAAAAAAAGGAGGAGGGAAGAGCCAAACAGGTCCTTGCCTGAAGATGGACATGAATGTGATGAATCCCAGTGTAGAGAAAGAGAACAGCAAAGCTCAACTGTTGTCCAGCTGGAATGAAGGTAATTCTCCCTGGAGCTGGATCCAGCCCATGGAGAGTGAAGCAAACCCATCTGGAGAGAGGGATTTTATTTCTCATCAAGAAATAGGAAAACCAAAACACATCCCTGCCAGGCAGGAGCTTTCCTGGAGAGAACAATGGGGATACACCTTGATCACACCAAGGAAAACTGTGGTCCAGAAGCCATAGGCTGAGCTGCAAAAAGACAACATCCTCACTTCCCAGGAGCTGGAAACTACACCCAAGTCTTAGTCAGTCAGCAAACAGCCACTTCCCAAGGGTGTTTTAGGGGATGGAGAGCCTCACCTTTACTCCCATGACCACAGATAACAGGATTGCTTCTAGGACACAACAGTCAGCCATGGGAAGATCCAGCAGAGACTATGGCATGAGGCACAAGTGGCCCCTGGATGATGCAAGGGATCTCAGGAGGTAGATTTACACATCTCATAGCTCCCAAATGGTTTCAGGTAAATCACCCTCCCCTTAACATCCCAAAAGCAGCCTGTCAGCACCACCAGGGGTTGCACAAGGTCATCTGTGCAGGGGTGACATTGTCTCTGTCACAGCATCACTCAGCCAGTGGCACCTGCTGGGTGCTGATTCCCATGGGAGACCTTTGCTTGAGGAAACAGAGCCTTGGATGTTTTGGGAGGGATGTGGGGACTGTGGATATGAAGGAAGCCAGTTTGGGAAACAGATTAAAATCCCAGGAGTGTTGGCTCTGTTGGAACTTCATGGGTGAGAGAGGATATATCAAGGTGAGGACCCGATGGAGCTACAGGGACTGATGAGAAGGAGGTGTGAAGCTGGGGTGTTCACAGGGCAGAAAGCATCACCTTGGGAAAAATTCTCCCTTTAACTCCCAGCCACCTCCCAAATCAGCAGGCAAAAGCAGCAGCAAGGAAAAACACCTGACCCCATCTCCAACTGGAACACTTGGAAGCATGGGGGGAATCCTGCTGCTTGGCTCGTGTTTTGCAGGAGGCAATTTGGACAGGAGCCTTGGCTCCCTGATTTTCTTTCCCATCTCACAGACTGAATTGGCTTTTTTTGGGGGGAGGGGGGA
>VXBX01000227.1:582822-598041 GCA_013400415.1 Scytalopus superciliaris | reverse complement strand
GGGGGCAGAGGAGACAGGCTGTGATTTTGTGTTGTTTTCCCACCTCTGTGCTTTTGCTGTGCATTTCTCCTGACAGCTCCATCAGGACAAGGAGCGGCTGCACGAGCTGCAATAAGTGTGTGTGTGTGTCTCTCTCTCTTTCCTCAGTGCCTGGGCTGTCATGATTCCTATTCCACCCCATTTCGGTCTTACAGATTGATATTTAGATTAAAGAGATAAACACAGCCAAAGAGCACTGGGCCCTGACAGGAAGATGAGGACTTCAGATCCGTCAATCACGCTGCTACCTGGTAACTCCCTCCCCCCCTTCCCTTTAGTTACAGAGCAGGATTGATAAGAATATTTAATGGGAACAAGGAGTGCAAGCATCTTCTTACACTTGTAAAAACCCCAGAAGCACGCAGGAAGAAGACAAGCCATTCATGTTTAACTTTCCAGGCAATTTGGAATTGTCTGCTTTGATTATTTAACTCTTTAGTGTTTCGTGTGTTTGCAGTTTTCCTCTCCTCTGGCAGATAAAGGATTCAATTTTCTTTTAAGCAGCAGGGAAATTGGAAGAGATTTTGTTCCGTTTAAGCACAGCTGGAGACAGAGCACTTGGGGGGGATTGAGAACAACAAGATCAATTAAGATGCTGACTGGGAGGGAGAGTTGTGTGGACCAGGGGAGGGGAGAAGGGCTGGAAGAAAGGACAAAGTCCAGGCTTGGGGGACATCAGAAATGTCCAGCTGAGAGTTCTCCAGCCTCCATAAGCTGTTGCTGAGCCGTGCTTTCATATTCCCACCAGTGTCCTCTGAATGCCCTCCTGCCTTCCTAAATATCCTCTCCTCATGCCTCAGTCTCTGTAACACACAGCCTGCCCTGGACATTTGGCTGGCAGTCCCCAGTTACCACCTGTCTGTCATTCCCCCTCTCCAGCAAGAGCTTTTTGAGACATTTTTCACTCACTTAAAGCAGAAGGAAAGGATGGAGATTAACCCAGGACTCTTCCCAATGTCTGACCATCCTGTACTCCCCTAACCCATGCGAGAAGGTAGAAGATGTGCAAGTTACTCCTAACACAGGTGGAGTAAGTGATTTCCTGCAGAGCAGGACAAACTCAAGCCCCTGAGCAAAATTTAAGCAGTCAGTCAACTGGGAAAGGATGAGAAGCCCTGTGCCATCCTCATGGCAGCATCAGGGAAAGCTGTCCTGCAGACCACTGTAAGATGATGGGCTGCATCCCTCTCTGGTCCTAACGCTGGGAGAACACCCCAGGTGCCACGGATGGGGCAGCAGGTGGTTTATCTCCCATCTGATTCTCCACAGAAGCTGTAAGTATGTTCATCCCTAGGAGCCTTTTTATCCATCCATTGATTCACAAGGTATTTCCCCACCTCGCTCACTGCTCTCACTGGCTATGGTCCTTATTCCATGCAACATTCCCAGAACTGGGAGTAGTGTACATATTGAGGCTGGGCCACACTGTCACCATCACCATGTGAGAGAGCAACACAGCTCAGGGTGAGCCTCTTGGCACAGCATCTCACCCACCAGCATCTCAGAGCTACAGCCTCTACTACCGCCTTTGATCTCTGACTGTCTCTGCCCCCTGCATTCCCTTTTCTCCAAGAAAAAGGGGAATGAAAATCTTTGGAGATCACCAAGAAACAACAGACAGCAGCAGTTACAGAGATGTGAGGGGACAGGGTGTGTTCTTGGCCAAAGGGATGGAGATGAGCCCTGAAGGCAACAAGAGAGGAACCCCTCAGGTTTGCAAAGCCCCATCCCATCCACATCAGGAGTTGGAGTCAGACAAACCCAGAGAGATGCAACACCAAAGCTGCCCTGGGACCATTGCAAAGCCCTGTGGTGGGATATGGGAGCCCATGGACCATGGGAGCCCATGGACTGCAGCATCACCAACACCACCACATCCCTGCCAAACTCAAAGGCTGACAGCTGATTGAGAAAGCGATTTGCATTTTAAATAGCTGATTATTGATGTCTGCAACTCTCCTTCCCAGGGTGGGAAAAGTACATTATTACTTTCTTGTTGACTGGCGTTTACAGCTGGCTGGAAAGAAGGAGAAAGAAAATCAGGCCAGGATCGATTTTCCCATCCCTGATGTGAGGCCAAAGAGAGATCGAAGAAGCAGGAGAAAACTGACAGCTGGATGGTAAAGGAGAGGAACTTTGCCAACCAAATTAAAGGTTGATTTAATGAGGAGAGTAATGGAAGGTTAATTAGCGCATTTACTTCATTAGGTTCTTACTAACAAGGCTTCTCCCAAGGAAGTGCAGTGACAGGGAGGGGGAAGATGAGAATTCAGGTGCACGGATGTGTCAGGGATGATGTTCAGTGAGGGGACAGCCCATGGAGAGTAGGAGAAAAAAATTAAGTAGGAACATGAATATATATGTTTTATATATATCCATATATATATTTTATATAAATAAGTATATATATTTTATATAAAATAATACATGCACACACATATATAAGAATACACTTGCCAAAAAGACAGCGACACCATCACTTCCCCCCCCCATCAAATAATCCGAAAATTATAACCCAAATTTCATAAAAAAGCAGGGAAAGCAGTGGGGTTTTTAAAGCACAAGGCTGCCTTAGAGATTCAGGTTATTGAGTCCTGAGGGAACATGTTGTTTATTTTACCTGCCTTGTTGCATATCACAAGATACAGAAAATCATTCCGACGCCAAAATCGATGCTGATGGTTGAATTGGGCACTGTAGTTTATAGTCTGAGGTCTGCTGGAAATGCTCACACTATTATTCCTGAGGGTCTCCAAAAGATAACTCTGGGAAGTCCACCAGCAGCTTTCCCAAAAAATGTCATGTGCGTGGGGGAGATATTTCAGAGCTCTGAAAAGCCTCCACATCCCTTTCAGACTTCTTGAGGGAGGTTGTCATGAGGAGAAATCCGACCTTATCCCAGCCCAGAGGTGTTTCAGCATAAGAAGAACGAAGGCAAGGCAAAGAGCATAACCTCCCTGGGTTGTGGGAGGAGGAGGTCCCAGGGAGAAGGCACAATTTGGGACAAATAGGTACACAACCATCCCAGGGAGGTGTTGATGTGATTTTCAAAGTGTAGCTTGTCTGATCCATGCCTGACCTGGCTGGGGAGCACTGAGAAGTGCAGGGGTTAATGCCTGCTGGGAGATTCTTGTGCTGGGGGGAAGGGGGTAATCAATTCCCTGCAAGCCCCCATCTTCATCCCAGCCGTTTTCCAGGGATGAGCAGGGAGGGGACATGCAGCAGCCCCCCCAGCCCCTGCTGCTGTCAGCCAGGTGATTGAGCCCACAGCCACCGACTCCAGCCTGCACAGCCAAGCCAGACCGGGGCAAATAAAGCGGAGAGGAGGGATCACGGAGCTAGAATTACTTTCCACACTTCCCTGGAGAACCATTTTTCTCCAGACCCTTCAAGGCAAATCAAAGGCATTGTTGTGTTAAAAACAAGTTACTCTTGGTTTGTTTGGGCTTTAATGATTTTGGTTATCAGAACTTTTCAGGAGTACTTCGCTGTGCAGATCTGTAGTGTATGAGCGGCTTAAGGAGACCCCCTATCCCTTAATTCCTACCTCCTGCTGGGTCATCTTAGGCCCCTTCCCCATTCCTTCAGGTCTACAAATACATCAGCAACAGGGAGCAAGGCATGTGCCTATGCCCCTGTGCAGGTCCCTGGCTTTGGGAAGTCCATGGCAGCTTCTGGCAATGCAGCAGTGTCCCAAGGCAGGTCTGGAGGGGCACTGTGCTCTCTGCTCCCCCATCACGGCACTCACACCTCCAGCCTTGCAGTGAAGCAGGTCCCAGAGATGCCACAGGCTCAGTGAGAGGCGTGAACACACACTCACACCTTCCCTGAACTTCCCAGCTGAGCATCCTCCACCGCATGCAAGGGGCATGGTTGGGTCCCCCAAAGGACAGGGGGGGATCCTGTGCTGAACCCTCCTCCTCCTCTCCCTGGAAGCTGGGCTGGGTATTGGTGAACCCCAGAAGCAAGACCATGATCACATTGCTTCCTCCACCCAAAAATGTTTCCTGGTTGAAAGCTCCATCTAGTGCCTCTCCTCCTGCCCAGCCACGGGAGAACTCCTCAGGGGAGCCCCATCAGATCTCATGGGATGCCCAGGGCTTCCAAACACTCCTTTCCCCAGGAAAGGAAGAAGCAGAGACCTGAGCAACTCAGCCTGATGTCTGACCAGCATCAGTCCTCTTCATAGCCACTGGGTACAGGCCCCTGAGACTTCCCTTTCTCCTGTCTCAGTTGATGTGCTACACTAGGGTTTGTGAAACAGTCATACTACTCCCTGAGGCAGCTTGGAGCAGGATGGAGAGTAACAGCGGCATGGGGACAGGGCTTCTCCTGCCTCTCCTTTAGTCCTCAAGGACTAAAAGATTAGCAGAAGATGGCAGTGGGGTTGGAACTACATGATCTTTAAGGTCTCTGCCAACCCAAATCATTCCATGACTATAGCTCAACATGGCCATTCATTGCCCCCAGGCACGGTCCTTCCCCAGGGCTTCCTATTGCACAGAACCCCGAGTCCTCTGTCCTGGGCCAGAGTTGGCACCCTTGCTCCACACCTTTCCAGCCTGCTCCCACTATTAGGAAAGCCAGCACCCACCAGAAGCCACGAGCCACCCAGGCAGGCAGCACCTGGTGGGGATGTCAGAGCCCCAGTTAATTCAGGGTGCAGTGTATGTTCTTGCTGCCTCGTTCCTGGAAGGCATGAAGTTAAACCAGCTGCCTGCTTGCTCAAGAAGTGTGAAATTCTTTTTCTGACCTTTTCTGTTATGTTATTAAAAGGCTTCATGGCCAGTTGTTTCAGTGAAAAAATAGTATTTCAATATCTGTTGGTAGCTGGGGCAGAACTGGCCCATAACTTCAGGCTGAGCTCTGCTCACCTCCCTCCTACACCCCCAGCCTCACAGGAGGTGTTTGCTGATGTGTGGGACCTCCAAGCCTCTCCAGCCTGGTTTTTCCTGGCATGGTAGGGTCTGGGGCAGGGGCAACGAGAAGTTTGCATGGGGAGAGGTCACTAACAAGTGCAGAGCCCTGGACAGCCTGCTTGCCTGTCTGCTCAGCCATGGGGCTGCAATGGACATGTAAGTCCAAATTGCCATGATTTACTTCACCTGGAATCTTTGACTGTAGTAAGGAGCCATTCATGCTGGTCTCTGCAAAAGCAAACACACAAGGAATCTCTGGCCTAAGGGGCTTACACACAGGTAAAGAATCATGGAATGATGAAGGTTAGAAAAGACCTCTAAGATCATCAAGCCCAACCATTACTCCAGCACTGCCAAGCCCACCACTCACTGTGTCCCTGAGTGCCACATCTCCATGGTTTTTGAACACTTCCAAAGACAGTGATTCCATCATTTCCCTAGGCAGCCTGTGCCAATGCCTAACCATGCTTTTCAGTGAAGGAATTTTTCCCAATATCCATTCTAAACTTTCCCTTGTGCAACTTGAGGCCATTTCCTCTTGTCCTGTTGTTTGCTCCCTGGGAGCAGAGCCTGACCCTCACCTGGATCCCCCCTCCTGTCAGGGAGTTGCAGAGAGCAAGAAGGTGCCTCCTGAGCCTCCTTTTCTCCAGGCTGAGCTCCCCCAGCTCCCTCAGCCTCTCCAAGAGTATGGAAGCAGGAGGCAAAGCTGCCTTTGGGTGTACTGTGGGCTCCCTGCACAGGGCAGGAGCTGTTCCTGTGGAGTCTGGACTCCAGATGTTCTCATGCAAGGATATAAGATAAATGCCTTTCAGGGACAGAATTAAACAGACAGACGGATGGATGGACACAGAGATGGAGGGAATGCAAAACAGTGAGCAAACAAAATATAGAGGGCAAACAAGGCTGTGTCATGCCAGAAAGGTGACTGAGGTTTGCCCTGGAAGCCACAGATCCGAGGCCACACATCCCTGGGCAAAGGGAAAGAGGCAGGGAACAGAGAGCAGGCAGCAGCTCCTGGTCCCTGCCGGCTGCCTGCACTTTGGGCTGTTTTACAGTTGATTTATACGTGTAATAGGGAACGTTTCTCTGCTGTCACTGCCATTAGGAGCTGAAATGCTGTAGAAACGAATGGCCATTTGTCACCACAAATGAAGTCTGCTTGCTCTTTCCTTTTTGTCTTTCCCTTTCAGCTGGCCAAGCCATGGGCCTGTCCCCTCACCTATACACAGTCCATCATGCACAGCCAAGGGGGACTAGTCAGGATGCACTCACTGGAGGAAGGGCAAACAGCCCAGGGGCTTCTGAGACCAACTTCTCTTCCTTCCCCAGGACATTGGGCTGGGCAGAAAATCAGCCATCTCCTGTTGCCTCAGCTCCTATAGTTTTAGTTGCTTGCCTGCCTGCTGGGAAGGTGCTGCAGGCACTGCTCTGTCCTGCCAGCTGTGCTTGGCCATTTCCAGCAACAGCTGGTGCAAAGTCTCCCTGCCACCCTTTGGCAGCCACTCTCCTGGCCCACACACTCCTCTATCTACCCTGACCCCCTAAGCCAGCTGATTTGTCCTTAGCACCCTGAAACTCATCATCCCTCCAAACTTGCACTTATTTGCACAAAGAAGCATTTTTTGCAGTACAAAAAGGGGGTATCCAGCAGAAGTCCCCTTTCATGATGGTGTCATTTAGTGTACACCCACGCCATGTGCCTGGCCACGGTGTCTCCAAAAACCCATCCCTAACCACTGTGGGAGAATATCCAGAAATAGCTCTCAAGTATGTAGAAAAAAAAAGGAAAAAAAAAAAGAAAAGAAAAGGAGGAATTTATTAGCAAGGAAAGCAGGTTTTTAGTCTGTGGCATGTGGGACAGTTGCAGAGACATGGCACAGATGGGCAGTGCCACGGCAGCGAGCAGAGGGCTGCAGCTCAAAGGCAAGAGGCCACAGCAGGAGGAGCTGCAACTTTATGAGGTTTGTTGAAAGTTTGGGATCAGCTGGGAGGGCAATTTGGATTTCAGTGCTAATTGCATCCATTCTGATTTATCACAGAAGATTCAACTCCTGGCATTTTGTGTTCACTCTGAAATGCTGGCATAGCTGGAAGTTGGGGAAAGAGGAGCCGCAGTAACAATCTCATTGTTTAGTGTCTGACGGCCTGACTAGCTAAACATCTGCTTGAAATATTAATAACTGTCAGATGGGAACAGCTTGGGGGCTCTATACAGTTTCACACCATCTGTTTGTAAAGTAAACACACTTATGCACAGGCACATACACCCAACTCTTTTGTCAGGGCTTTTATTCTCTGCATCTTCATGCCTGCACGGATGGGAGAGCAGGGGCTGTGTCTCAGGAGAGCAAGGGGCTAAGGCGGGGGGCCAGGAGGGCAGCCAGAGCAAATTCCTTTGAGAGAGAGCCAAGTAGATTCATCAGTGACTAGTGATAGCGGTAGTAGCTGGACTGTTAACACCCTGCACACCCAAAACCTAGCAGGGGTTTTGATGCTCCCTGCTGTGATATTCCCCATCCCAGAGGAGCTTTGATTCCTATTTCATTCATTTTTCAGCCCAGGGTTTTGTTGTGGTTCTTGCTGTGTCCCTGCATTGGCATTGGCACTGACTGACATTGCTCTCATGCACCAGGAAATGTGCCTTCTTGACAACGATTTTGGGTGCTGACACCAATCCATGCAGGAGGGGTAAGCCCTATGGAAATGCACCCCAATATCACCTCCACCTCTGCACCACTGTTCTGCTGCCAGCCATGTCACACCACACTCTGCCAGATATGACCATTCCCCTCTTTTTCCACTCTTTTCCCTTTCAGTGGCTCAACTGATCTCAGTTTGGTTGAGGAACTTGGTGCTTCCAAACAAAGCAGAGAGAAAACCCTCACTAAGACCATGACCTGGACCACTGGGATCAGTATGTGCAGGTGAGATGCAGTGCAGGACTCTCTTTGAATTCCTGCTGTGGTAGGAACCACATACACATCTTCCAGAGAACAGGAAAGGTCAAGACATCTTCTCCAAAATGCCACCAGCAGCACCTCCTCACGCTCTCCTACCAGGCTCTCCAGCCTGTCCCTTGGTGATGGACACCATGGAGCCACACACGCGCCAAAGACTTGGAGAAAAGAGCCAGGATGCTCCTACTCACGTGGACCTGGAGGACAGTGGTGCCCACGGTGGTGTTCTCGGGGAGGCTGACGTTGTAGAGGGCCTTGCTGAAGATGGGGCGGTTGTCGTTCTCGTTGATGAGGCTGATCTTCACGCGCGCGAAGCCGACGTGGTCCGGCACGCTCTCGTTTGCAAAGAGCTAGGCAGAGACAGGAAGCGAAGGGGAGGGAAGGAGACACTGTTTGTGAGGGTCGGGAGAGTTACCCACCCTCCTTTAGTGGAGAAAACAACTCTCTCCTGAGCTGCCTCATCAGATGAGCCAGCTGAGGGCAAACCACCAACAAAGCTGGAGCAGGAGGATAGGGAGGGCTTTGGCATCTGATAGGTACACTTAAACCAAAGTTTTATGCTCTATAAAGCTTTTATGGCCCTGCTTTGCTTAAGCTCTTGCAGCTGAGCCTTTGGATGTTGGAAAAGAGAAGGTGCATTGCAAATCTCTTCCCCACCTCCTTCTTTGCTTTATTATAATTTCCAACTTTTTTGGCTGTTCTGTAGTGCTCCAGAGTTTCAGTGTGGATCATCATAGAATGGGTTGTGACCTTTAAAAGCCATCTAGTCCAAACCCCTGCCATGGACAGGGACATCTTCAGGTTGCTCAGAGCCCCATCCAACCTGATCCTGAATGTTTCCAGCAATGGGACATGCAACACCTCTCTGGGTAACCTGTTCCAGTGTTTCACCACCCTCATGGAACAAAGCTTCTTCCTTATACCTAATCTAAATCAACCCTCTTTTAGCTTAAAGCCATCACTCCTTGTCCTACTGCAACAGGTCCTGCTAAAAAGTTCGTCCCCATTTTTCTTATAGGCCCCCTTCAAGTACTGGAAGAGAGAGGAAGGTGGTTAATGGTCACCCTTAGGTCACACTGAAAACTATGGATGTCCCACAGAGCTCGAGAGTGCAGCCTTACCGAAAACTCGTAGCGAGGGATGGTCTCAAAGTCCAGCGGCACCGCCACACGGACACGGATGTCCGCCTTCCCCTGGATGGAGGTCGGCGAGATGATGAAGTGGTTGGAGTTGTTGCCCACCAGGTAAACCTCAAAAATGCTGTTGGATCCCTGGGAAGGAAAAGAGGAAGGTTGGTGTTTTATACAAAATCCACGTGGACATCAAAGGAAGGGGAATGCATCCCTGGGATGAACCAGCACAGCACACAGCTAAGGGAAGGCCCCTTTTGCTGTTTGAAGATCCACACCCCACACAGGGTGTCACACACTGGGGTTTCATTGCCTTGGGCTGGGGGCATAGAGTGGGTGTCTCTCCTGTGCAGAAGGCTCTTCCAGTAAGACAAGCTGGGAAGTGGAAAAACTCCTCCTCTCCCAAGACCTGGCCAAAAACAGCAGAACCACCATCATACTGATACTTTAGGAGCCTTTCTCTGGGCACAGCACCCTTCCTAAAGCACAGCCCAGCAGCGCGTGTTAAAAGGAAGCTCAGAAGCTGCCAAAGAATTTCCAATTTTCCCTGAATGACCTCCCTCCTATCAGAAAAAGGGGCCAATTAAATGCACGAAGAGGCACTAATAGCAAAAGCTGCCTAAGTGTGACCGCTGAGAGCTCGTGACATGAGCAGAATCTCTGGCTTGCCCTCCTTCCCACACCTCCACACAACCCAGGGAGCTGAGAGCAGGCTGAGCCCCTTCAGCAGAGCCCCACAGCAGGAGCAGGTCCCAAGGGCACCCACAGAGCCATGCAAGGGCACCCAGAGCCCAGCAATGCTCTGCTGGTGGATGGTGGGAGCATCTCAGGGTAGACTGGCTCCTTCCACAAGTTGTTTTGCTGCCAAACTGGGAAGTGAGGGATGCTCCTGGCACCCTGGACACACACCTGGGAGGGAGGGAGGATACAGAGAATACAGAAGATAGCAGAAGGAAGCATTACTCCCCAAGCCATTATTTCATACCCTATCCTTAGGATGTCAATTTACAACAAATGACCATTTCCCACCACTGACAAAAAGCCATTTTATTGAGGAATTTCTGCCTGGCTCTGCGGCTGAGCCCTCAGCATCTCTCCCAGGACTTGGTGCCCTCCCTGCAATACACAAAAGCACCTTTTGTGGCGGCAAAATGCGAGGGATTTTCTTGGAAGTCAGAGAAGAGTGAGTTTGTTGGAGGCACTAGATAAAAGTTGAAACATCAAAAGAAATCCAAGTACTTGCAAGACGAGAGCTGGGTGGATTAATTCCCCTCCAGCTGGGGAAGGAGATCAGCCTCCAGATACCCACCATCCCTAATTAGTGGCCCCTCAAGTGCCTCAGTCTCCCCACGTGAGGTCTGGGGAAGGGGAATACAGTGCCTCTTGGGAGGGCTGCTGTGAGTTGCCATTTATATATTTTTTCAGCTATTTATTTTTTTGTTTCGGCCCCCCTGCTGCTTTCCTTGCTCCTGGTTCCCAGAGCCTGCGAGCCCCCTGCAGATGCCTGAAAGCAAATCTGAATATTCAAATTGTTATCAGCTGCCCAGCAGAAGGGGCTGGCTAAGCCCGTTCACAGCAAGGACCCCCCACTCCAGAGGAAGCCACGGGGAGCTGCTTACATTTTCCTCACCCCTTCCTACCTGCTCCTGCCACGCAGAGCAAACAATGGATCTGAGACATGGTTGGGAAGAGGAAAAACAAGTGCTACATCCCCGGGCTCCCAAAGGTCCTGGTGTGCAGTGATCAGAGCTGAGTACTGTCTTCCCTGCAGTGCTGAGGATGGGAAGCACAGGGTGCTACCAGTGCATGACCTGCTTTACTGCTCCTTCCCCTCTCCATCCCCTGACCCACCAGCTCCTGCACGGCTCCAGCTTTTCCCCATCACTGAAAACAAGGTCCTTTGCCTTCCTTTACAGCCACAAATTAAGGAGCAGCCTGCCAAAGCTTAGCAACCCTACAATAATAAACCTGTCTCCACCCGAAACAAATGGAGCCATAAAAGAATGGGGTTTTGCAGGGAAGTTTGCTCTTGCCCAGAGCCGGGATGCAGCCACACGTTTTCCAGCTCCTCTCATCCCGTGCCAGCCCTCACCGTGGCTCGAGGCTGCTGCCCGCTGCCTCCTTCCCAGCAATCAAACCTCCTCCCAGCCGTAGCCGGCGCTGCAACTGATGGAAATTTCATGTCAATTCAGCTAAAAGACAATTGTAGCTGCAGTTGGGCATAATTACGACTTCGCTGTTCGCGTGTGTATTCCTTGGAGCGTGTAATGGGAGCCGCGCCGTGGCCCTGCTGCCAGGGACAGCATCAACCTCATGCTGATAACCCACTCCCAAAAAGCCCACACTGACTGATCTGCTTCATTTTTGAACAGTTTGTGACCTGTTTGGCAGTCCCACATGCCCAACACCCCTCTGAAATTCCAGGGGCCTGGAGCAGAGGGAAGAGCCCTGGGCACAGATGGGACTGGCAGGAGAGGGCACAAGCAGAGGTGTGAGGCTCTGAGATGCCACAGGGTGGGTACGGGTGTCCCTCCAGAGGTCTGAAGCATCATGTGGGACCTGCTCATGCACCAGCTCTGAATTATGGCCAGAAATCTGCTTTCCCAACTTTCAAGCCACGCTCACATTTCACCATGAATCAGGAAAACCCTTCTCCCCTTGGGAGGCCAGGGGAAGCCACATTGGCTGTTCCAGCTGGGACTAAGGATGCTTCAGAAATTATTCAGCTTTCCACCACTCAAAGCAAGCATTTAGCATCCCTTACCAATGGCTACACAAGAAAACAAAGTGAAAAATAAAAGAATCCAAATCCTTACACAAGAAGACAACCTTTCCTCAACCACACCATCCCCTGAAATCACTGAGGTTCGTGATTAGGTTGATTTCCAGCAATCACTTCCAGCACAAAGTGAGCTACACTGGAGAAAAGCAGCCTGGGATCCTCAGTTTTCTGCTCTTCACACTGCCTTTGCTTCTCTCCACCCCAGCTCAGTGCAGTTTGCTTTTCCAAAATGGAAATCCAAATGCAAAATCCAGTGCAACTCCAGCTTTCCCTCCAGCCACTTTCTAGGCATGGGCTATTACCTACAATAAGATGCAGAGAGTTTAATATCCCTCATTCTGGGAAGTCTACAAAGCAAGGAAAGAGCTGAGAGTTCAGGAGTGGAGGAGAAGGAAGGGGGGGTAAAAAAGAGATTTTTTTTTTTTTTTAAAGCAATTAGTGTCTTTTTGTAGGGCTTGGATACCTTATGCCTGGTTCTCGTGAGTCAGAGACAACATTTAATCCTTTCTTAGAAAACACGAGGCATAAGGGGGGTTATTCTCTCCACCTACTTCAAGGTATTTAACTCGAGTGCTCTGAACAGCCTCTCTGGCATTGCCTGCCTCTTTCCCACTGACCAGCCAGCCAGCCTGGGCTTCCAGCACTCAGCAGCCACCCAGTACCCCTTGCCCACCCAGCACCAGTAACCCTTTAGAGGGCTCACTGGGCACGGGGGCTTGTCCCCTGCATCCCTAGGGAGCTCACTGGGCAATGCAGGATGCCTGGAGCAGAGTGCTCCCCAGCCTTTCTGATCCTCCTTCCCACACTAGCATCCTTTCTCTCCCATCTTTCTGTCCATCCTAAGTGTCAGTCCTTGCCCTCTCCCTCCCTCCTGGAGGTTTCTCCTTCCCCGCTCTCCCCAGGTTATCTGCTGAATTCCACACACGCCTGCACAGACGGGATCAATCCGAGGCTGCCTCGCCTTCAGCTTATCTCTGCTCCAAATGATTGATTTTCCCTCTTTAAGGGTAATTTGCTGGTGAATTCCATGTATTGCAAAAACCCCTGTGAAATCTAATTCAGCCCGACTGGCAGCTGGCACTTTTGGGAGAGAATACTCATGTGCCGTCAATTCCCCTTTACAGTTCCTTGCCGTGTAGATCATATTTATAGTGCTCGTGCCTGTCATATGCATATATATGCTCTGGATGATTCATCTATTGCACCTGCACACGCATGGGCACATACGATGTCCCCGTGTGAGTCTCCAGCAGAGCTCTGTGCAACAAAGAGCCCATGGCCTGGCTTTTCTTTAGTTTAAATTCCCCATTTACCTCCCTCAATATGCTTATTTTAGAGGATTGTTTCAAAATGATTTGAAAATGTCAGACCATCATACTGGTGCCTCTGCCCTTTTCTTCCTCTTCGCTCAACCGCGTCGAGGAGAATCGAGTGGAAGCCTCGATGGAAGGGCTGGTTTCTCTGGCATGCCCTGGGAAAGCACACTGCCACTTCTCTTAACATATCTCTGTGGATCTCGCAGCCATGGAACATGGGGGATTCCCTGAAGGGTGCCCTGATCCTTTTCCTGCCTGGCCAAACCTGTGCCTTCTCCCTAACATGTTGCATCAAGCCACCAGTTATACAAACCTGGCATATCCAGAAAGAATATCCATGTCCCCCCACCTCAGCCAGCCCAGGAGCAGATGAGCCCTCCAAATTAACATCAAACTATTCCACAGCTCGGGACTCATGTTCTTAACCCGAAAACAAACCTTGCTGCAAAAGCAGACAAGTCAAGACTTTAATCTTCCATCTCATACACAGGATTTATTCCTCCCTGCTGATCTACCACGATGTGAACGAGAGGAGAGCCCAGCCCCAGCCTGGGAGTATCTATACACACTGGTCTTCTGAGAAGTCCAGCTGAGCATAGGCTCAGTCTAAATATTGGGGAAATTTCCATGGATTTTCATAAACAGCTCTCAGATGGCTTTGGAAAGGTTTTCAAGGGTTTATTCTCTAACTGGCAGGGAAAGAAACTCAGCTGCACAGTGGTTAAAGCTTTTTTTCTTGGTTCATAGAATCCCAGACTGGTTTTGTTTGGAAGGGACCCTAAAGCCCATCTAATCCAACCCCCTTGCCACGGGCAGGGAGACCTTCCACTAGACCAGGCTGCTTAACAAGGCTGGATCCAAAGCCCTGTGCAAACCCAGTGTGCTGATTTCTCCTACATTCAAGTGTTGGGGAACAGCAGCTGAGAGTTTGCAAGGGCTGGATGAGAGGAAGGGGCTTCTCCTTGGAGGTACCTACTTAGGCACCTTGTCTGAGAGGTTGGTTAATGCCAGCCAGGCTCCAGAAAGGCACTTAAACACAAAGGTAAAGCAAAGCACGGGCTTTCAAGCCCGGTCTCGTGTGCCACATAAATACATTTTTAAGTGTTTTGCTGAATCGTTTAATCTAACCCCTTCAAAAATCCATTATTTAGGTTTGTGTAGAACACACCAGAAGAAAGAAAGACCAGAACCCCCACCATTACAAAAGACTCTGTGGGCCTGGTTATGAAAAACCTTGTTTAACAGCCTTGGCAGCCCACGCAGTGTGTTTTAAGGGTCAGACCCATGTGACACCCCATTCCCCTGCTCTGCAAAGGCACAACTGGGGTAAAATGGCAGGGAGGCTCCCCAAAACCACCCGACTCCACAGGACCCCTGCCCAGGGAAAGGTCCAGGATGGGCTGAAGGAACAGTGCCTGAATTTTCTGGAGGGGCCATAACAAGGCTGGATTGCTTGTCTCAAGAAAGAAATCCATCTGCCAAGGGACTCTCCCAGGACTTCATGACATAAGTTGGGAGGCAGGAGACAAAACTCAAGCAAAGTGATCTTCCCAAAGACTCAGGCTTTGATTTCCTGTGTCTCAACCCATCTGCTCTCATTTATTTATCTATCTGTTTTCCCTGGAGATGTGTGTACTTCTCTGCTTGTTTTCCCTTGCCCCTTACACAAATGAGTCGTGTCATCTCCAGCATGAAGGCCGTGCTGCCGAAATAGCTTCTGTCAGCCACGTCCTCAGTCACATCCCTGCCTGAAGACCTCGGTCCTTGCCAACACATCTCTCCACCCCTGCACCCACAGAGAGATGAGAGAGCCCAGTGCCATCTCAGCTACCTCAAATCCAGATGGTTTATAAAAATCTCACAACTCTCACAAGGTACTTGAGCATCCAAACTATCACTGTCAGGCAACTACCTTCCCTTTCTGTAGGTTTTTTACTGAAAGTTTGAGGGTCTTGGGACTTCTAGAAATACACTGCCTGGGAAGCAGTGCTAGAATAAGCATTGCTGCAGGTGAAACCGCATTTCTATTTCATATACATATTTTTCATAACCTGGGTATCTTCTCCCCAGATTTCC
>VXBX01000227.1:506019-582790 GCA_013400415.1 Scytalopus superciliaris | reverse complement strand
ACTCCCCCCCAGATTTCCCCCCCCCCCCCAAAATGCTACCTCAACAGTTAATCCAGTCACAAACATGTAAGAAAGATCCACGTCAGGATAATGCAGGAAAGAAAAACCCAATTGCTTATAACTTTCCTCCCTCCAGATATTCCAAGAATCAGCTCTCCTCTGCTTCTTAGCAGTGAAAATAATGCCACGG
This sequence comes from Scytalopus superciliaris, assembly GCA_013400415.1. NCBI lineage: Eukaryota > Metazoa > Chordata > Aves > Passeriformes > Rhinocryptidae > Scytalopus > Scytalopus superciliaris. The sequence goes on along the minus strand of VXBX01000227.1, from coordinate 582,600 downwards.
TCAAAGCAATCTGTGCTATTGTGGTGGTCTCTGAAGATGTGTACAGTAAAACTCCTTCAGACTCCCTTAGTGCAAGAGGTCCTCTCTCAGCAGTTTTAAAAATCTCAGCCAATTCTTTTGGGGAAATCTCAGGAAGTAAAAGAAATACATCAAAAGAATGGTGTCTATTTTTTGCTGGTGCGATGGGGAAGGCAAGGCTATTTTTTATTCTCCCATTTTAAAATTAGCAAGGCTGAAAAGTGAATTCTTGAATGGGAGTCACTCCAGTAAAATGAGCTTTTAACCAGAAATAATGACAGATCCTTCATCCTTCTGGCACAAACAGAAGTGTTACAATGCCCTTCAAGAATGGATCTGCTGACATCTCTCAGAAAGCACGACAGCGGCTCTATTCAGAAACTATCCTAAGCATCTGTCATATCCATATCTTCTTTATTAGCAATTGACATTTTCAAGAAAAAACAGTCTCTTTATCTGCTTAATAGCTCATCTGCACCTCTTCAGGCTGCACTCATAACTCCTGGACAGTGACATCATGTCACAAGTAGATTATTAGTTCTGTGTCATAATCACTTCAGATGAAAAAAAATGGGATTTCTGGGTGGCTTGAGAAGACAGGGTGAACTCCACCCAGGGCTGGGGAACAGCAAATCCACCATCTCTGCCAGCAAAGGCATCTTAAAAGATGCCCATTTTTACTGACCCACTGGGATTCTGGGGGTCAGGGGGAGATGCTCTATTTCCTACTCCTTGGTGCTATCACATCATTTACCTGAAGCATCAGGAGAACACACTGATGATGTTTTGCCATGATGCTGGATGGGGCTTGGAGCAACATGGTGGAAGGTGTCCCTTCCCATGGCAGGAGTTGGAATGAGATGGGCTTTCATGTCCCTTCCAACCCCAACCATTTTCTGATGCCATTTTTTCTGACAAACCCTTCCCCCTCATCTCCCGCTCAGTCTGAAGAGGAATAGGGGTGGCAGGAGCCTGTGGCCAGAGCCTTTCTGAGGGATTTTGGAAAGCTCACCATGAGGTGTCAGCACTTGTTTGAGGCAGACACCAGGCAGCTTGGCAGGGTTGGAGGGGACCGGCACACAGAGGCAGCCAGACGTGAACTGCACAAGTCAAATAATCAGAGTAATTGAAGGCTGCAAGCCCAGGGCTGGAAAACACGCTGCAATCCCTGACACGGCACGGATCGGCGCGTGACAAATAGGAGCTCCGTTAGCACCGGGGAGGAACAAGCCTCCAACGCTCCCGGCTTGTTTGCAGTGATGAACGGGTATCCCAGTCCTCCCCCCACTGGTGGGCATCTCCTACCCCTTTCCCTGACAGCAGCAGCACCCGTCCCTCCCGGGGCAGAGAGCCTGGAGCTCCTGTCTTTCCCCTCCCTGGCAGGTCCCCTGCGAGCCCAGCAGAAAAACTCCGCCTATCCTGAAGCACTGGCAAAGCACTGCCCGACAAGAGCCCTCGGAAGCAGGCGGCAGTCAGCATCCCACACAATCCTATTTTCTGGCTCTCAGGGGCCGTACAATCCTGATTGCATTAAAGCTTGTGCCGTGCCTGGGCCCCGGGGAGGGAATCTGCACTCGGGGTACCCAGCGAGCAGAGCAACACCAACAGTAAGAGCTGAAACAATGGATGTCAGGATGTAACCTTGCACCTTGCCACAGTTTCACCGGTGACTCCTCCTTCCCTGCACCCCCCCAAAACCACAGCAGTGCTACCCTGCAAAGAGGGGACAGAAATGCCCACAACAAGGGATATACCTCACCTCATCCTTGTCCTGCACCTGGATGAAGAGGGGAAGGGCAAAGCCCACCTGGGCCAGCTCTGGGATGGCCACGCTGTACTCGGAGCTGTTGAACTCTGGTGCATTGTCATTGAGGTCAATGACCAGGATGTTGAAGGTGGTGGTGACGGTGGCATTGGAGGGTGTGCGGTCATCGTTCAGCTCTGTCCCCTGCCGGGAGAGAAAACATGGGAGGTTTTGCTTTTCAAAAAGAAAAAATGTAAAAGAAAATGTGTGCATGGTGCATGATGTGAAGACAGACTCTTGCAGGTTTTTCTTCCTCCACTCTGCCATGGAAGGATGCTCAGTTGGCTCTGACATTGTCCACGCTGCCTACCCGTTAACACACAGAGATGTTGGCCCAGCTCTTCTGCCACCCCTATGGCCTCACAGCACCCTCACAATCCTTTCCATGGGCTTAACACTTCCCTTGGGATGGCTGTGGGCAAGTTCTCACTTGTCCCTATCATCTGGAGTCACACTGAAGGACAATAGGAGATTCCCCTGCCACAACCATTTAAGCAAAAAAAATGAAAATCCCTTTTGAGATGTAGGGGACAGTCCACAAAATAAGGGAAGGCACGATGGAGCAAAGAGCACTCCTGTTCTCTTCTCTGCCATCCCCTGAGATGGGACCAGGAGCAGAGAGCCAACCACCATAGTACTACCATAGGGACAGAAAACTAGGGCACAGAGGAAAAGAAGATTTAGACCTTAAAATAGGTTTGGCAACACGTGTCTAAATACAGAGCTGAGTCATGACTCCGCATCACACCTCTGTCTCAAGAAGGACTTTAATTTTGCCTTCCCAAAAGGAAAGAGTGCAGATTTTATTGCCAGAGAAGCAAGACTCGTGAAACAGCCTTTTCAAGCAGAGTCCCTCCTCTTGTCCTTTGGATAATCTTGCTTTGCTGTGGGCATGGAAAAGCAATGCTAACACGACCCACACGGCTCATTGCTATTCACCGCTTCTGCACACAACAGCAGAACAGGCTGATCCCAACGAGGAGCAATCCAGCTGTATTTTCACTGTGTGCTCCAGGACGAGAACAGCAGAGAACATTTTGGGTCCTGGGGATGTGGGACACAGAGAGTTGGCATTTGCAGGAGGATGAGAAGTTTGTGGGGAGAGGAAGTACAAATCTATCGGATCAACAGAATATAGCTGGAACTCCATTGTCATGCAGGGAGGAAAACGGGCAAGTTTTCAGGCTCACAAACCTTTCCAAGATTAAGCAGATATTTTTGTCTCTATTAAAACCAGAAAATCCTCCCTCTCTTGATTTTTGAAGCTATAAAAGCCCAAAGGAAGAGATACCAGGGATAGATGGGGATCTCCTCCCCATGAACAAAGCCCTGACATACGAACTGTGCCTGGAACCAAAAGGGGTAATTTCTTGTCCCTCTGCCCTCGTTCTGACAAAGCATTGCACTTGCCAAAATGAGAGGGCTGCCTCCCTCACAATCAATGACCCTTCCTATGCTGCTGATTTTCCCCCAGCCTGGCCCAGCAGAATCCATACTTCTAAATGTGTTTCCAACCAGCTGCCCAGCTTGGTATTGATTTTAATTAAAGGGCTGTGAGCAGAGCCAGGGAGCTGCTCTCAGGTGGGGCTGGAAAACCATGCTCCAGTGCCTTTCCTTGACAAGGCGAATTCCAGCATCACTCCCTCCCCATGCTGGGCAGGCACAAGTGATGCCCTGTTACACTGCTGCCTGCTGACATGACAAAATGTCAAGCTTATCCAGGTTTTTTTTGGGAAAAAGGTGTGAAACAGGCAAAAGTAGGCACAATTCAAGTGCCTGAGTGTGTCTGGTGGTATCTGCAATCCCAGGTATCTGCATGCTGTCAGCAGACACAACCACAGGCAGATCTACTTGGAGAGCAGGCAGGACACGAAAAACACCCTTATACATCCATGAAGAATCAGTCATGTTTTGGACCACCAGGCAAGGGGGCTGTGTTTAACTTCTCACTTGGCTTCACCAGCACATCACGGCTCTGGATGCCCATGAAAGCAACATGTCTCAGGTCTGCTCCTCCACCTCAAAAGACTTGTCCCTAAGCAGGATGCCCTCCCCATCCTGCTCTGCTGGTGTGTCTCCCTGCTGGAGGAGATCTCACCTTCACTGTGAGGATGAATCCAGCGCTGTAGAAGGGGTTTTCCCGGTCCAGGGGCCCATTTAGGGTTAAGGCCCCGCTAATGTAGTCCAGTGCAAAGATGCTGTTGGTGTTACCTGAGGAAAAACAACAGGCAGCGTGAGCACAAGCACAGCTGATCCCAAAAGGGTAACACAGGGAGGGAAGGAGGAGGATACGAGTTCCAAGCTGGGAACAGGCTGTAGTGGGCTCTGCAAACCCAACATGCTTTAAAATGTTGTGGCTGTAAAGTCCTCTCCTCTCCTGTGCCCCAGCTCAGGGCTCAAAATGGGACTTACCCTTCCATCAGCCAAAATGCTGGAGGCAGCTGAAGAATTTCAAACCAATTTAGTTATTAAAATATGCAGCAGCAAAGCTGAAAGCAGGGCCAAATCCAGGTGCTCCCCTCTGAACAAGCACCTGCATTCACAGGGTACTCTGTCCCTGGCATGGCCCCTCTCCTAAAATGCAAGGGTTCAGGGACATCAGTCAAGCTTAGAGGAAGGAGCAGACAGACCAAGCTCACAAGCAATTCTCCACATGACAAGCAGTGGTTTAACTGTGGGGCTTCTTGCCAGAGGATGCTCAGAGTGATACAAGTCCATATGTATTCAGGGAGAGTCTTTAGAGGTTAAAGAAAGAAAAAAATTCTATCAAATAACAGAGAAGCCACATACAGCTTAGGAATTTTCTTAGCAGTATGTATTTGGAGTGAGGAAGAGTATTAGCACTTGCCCTATTTTTATGCTCTTGCCAGATGTTACCCCATGGCCCCTTGTTTTCCCCTACTGGAGCCAAATCTGGCCCCTGTGCCTGACCTTACAAGGCAACAAGACAGGGTGTCATGGAGAGCTGGCCTTCCTCCACAGATCACCCAATCCCCCAGTTTGACTGCTCCTCTGGAATTAGATACCCAGAGAGGATTAAGAAACACTTGGGTTTCACAGCCAGCAGATGCTGAAAGGACTAATGTCCTGCTCAGGGAATGACTTTGTGACAACTCCAGGTGCTCCCTCAGTCAGCCAGACAAAAGCAAGCAGTTGGTATGTGGAGCCTGGAACACCTGACACCAGCCTGACACAACACCAGAGGAGGCTGCTGAATTAGTGATGACCAGGGAGGAGGTTATACACAGGCATATGGCCACCCACACCACTCCCCTCATCATCTGACAACATTCAGAAACCCCTGATCCAGCCCCAAATGGGAGTGAGGAAACCCTGCAGGCACGCTCTGGTCATCCCAGTCAAAAACAACCAAAAAATAAACCCTGTCTTCTCAATATATCTCAGCGTGAGTGAAACACACACAGCATTTGTCATTTCCCTGGAAGGGAGCTGCAAGACAGAGCTTCTGCCACAGAAAGTTGTTTCCCAACACTCAGCATCCACCTTGCTCCCTCTTGGTCCCTGTTTTACCACAGCTGTACCCTTCTTGGGATGGCCAAAGCCTCCAGGTCTGGCCATGCCCTCCCTCCCACCCTGGGAGCCACTTTGGCCTCTCCTCTGCCTCCCAGAGCCCAAAGTGCTGTAACACCTTTCTCCCCCATTACCAAGCTGTTGTATCTTCCTCTCAGACCAAATTCTCCCCATTTCTGTCCTTGGTCTTCTCTTCTCTCCAACCAAAATGCCCCACTGACCACTCACCAGCTTAATGAACTGACACAGGGCTACTTAAAACATTAGCAGCAGCCTTGTTTTCTTTCTCAATCTTTTGCTCCTGTACATGAAGATCTCTAGTCTCCTCCCTCAGACAATTCCCCTCTTTCCATCCTGACATCCCACCTTTGCTGTGTAATTTATGGCTGACACTTTAGGAAGCTTCTTCCAATATCAGCTTTGAAGGACACTCCACGAGATGGATTGGACTGTGCTGTGAGGCATTTAAATGCTCCAGGAAGCCAGGTTGCCATGGTAAAGTTCATGCATCGGGGCCATCTCCCCCTAACATGAAGTGCAATAAAACGTGGAGATCAATGGAATTTAGTGGAATTAGGTCAATAGGGCATGAATTTGACTACACACAGCACTGAGTTCTGTGTCCTAAAGATGGTTATGAATGTCATATTTGAACACAGTCATTTTTGGAAGGATGGACAACTGAATTCTGGACCCAAAGGCCCTCCAAGGCTGCACATCAGAGGCTTTTCTCCAGCTCAGCCTCCCCAACACCATCAGCTACACATCCAATGCCTGCCGGGGCGACCTCTCAGCTGGCAGAGAATTCCTGGCTTTGCAAATTGGCCTCCAAAGGGAAAGTGGTGTCTCCAAACTCATCCCTCAGAGGCCTTTCCTAATTTCCTCTAAAATACCTCTCTAACCACCACTTTGTTATCCCTCTGACCAGTGATCCCTGCTGAAGCACTTGCACTGCTGAACAATGCACATTCTCCCAAGGTATTTTCCTTGCAAAAATCTCTCTAATCATCTTCATGTGCCTTCACTTTCCTCAGAGCAAGAAGGAAAAAAATAAGGTTGAGGGAAAATTAGCCAGTTTTGTCTTTTGTCCCTCCAGTCTTTCATTCTGCTCACCTCTGTATAATTTCTCCTCCATCCCAGCTCTCTCATTATCTCCCCAGGCACTAGATGATCTTTAAGGTCTTTGCCAACCCAAACCATTCTAGAATTCAGGGAAGACCAAGGACTTCATTTCCATGCCTCTGGTTTGAGAAGGGAGCCCAAGACTGTTCTCTGGTTTCTGTGAAACAGAGGCTTACATGTTCTCCACCTCCTTCCCCATCCAGACAAGGATGTGGAATATTCACAGGGAACCTGGTGTTCCAGCTCCATTGTATGGGGCAGGCAAGGATAAGTAATAAACAGATCCTTCATCAGCAAAGGAACAGTTCCGCTTTCAAGTGCTGGGAAAGCAAGGATGCCCTTTAGGAGAGCAGGGCAGGGAGGAGAAAATAGCTGTGAGACTGCCTAAGAGGCAGCATCCAAGGAGAGGGACACCTCATGGGAAGGCAGGCTCCACTTCTGCATGTCTGCTACCACTGCAAACTATGGAGCTGGACACAGCACAAGGTGGGGGGGGAGAGCAGGAGAGACCAGAGGGGACACCCAGAGGTGGGGCAGAAATTAAAGGATGGGCAGGAAAAGCTTGAGCAGCAAAAGGGAGCACACAGAGAGAGAAAACAAGGCAGACAATATTTTAAATGCTCAAAAAGACAAAGGAAAGGTGTGAACAATGACAAGAAAATAAGGATGAACTTTGGGGCAGCAGTATGAATCCATTTGTGGCAGACTCCTTGCTCCCACCTGGCAAGGAACAGGCTTGCTTACAACATAAAACCCCAGCTTCTTGTTATGACACGGGTAAAAGCAGAAGGAAAACTTTCCCATTCGTCCGTGTGCAGCTACAGGAACAGCAGCAGCTCCTGCATACAATCCACAGCCAGACTGGGCACTGGGAAGGCAGGGATGGGTTGGGAGCAATGGAATGGATCGCAGTAGCCCATTCACAGTGTTTTTCCAGGCTCATTGAGGAAGGGATGGTGGCATAGGCATCATTTTGGAGAAACACTGCTGTAACGAGGGTTTTTATAGATGAAGGCCATAATGTTTAATTGCCCTCAGCCAAGCTCTCACAGTTTAAAAAGGCCATTAAAAGTACTGGCTCAAACCCAAAAGGGGGGGAAAAAAGGAAAAAGAAAAAAAGAATAAATCAATGTCTCCTCCTTCCTCCCTACCCCTTTGGCCTTTGAGCAAATCCCTGTTCAAATCCCTGCGAGGGAGAGATGCAGCTACTGCCCAGCTCTAGCAAAGAGCAACCTGTCAGCCAGGGAAAGCCCCATGCAGGAGCATTTTCCCACCCCCCCTCTCCACAAAGGGCTGTTCATATCGGGTAGCTGCATCCTGGAAAGGCCCTGGGCTTGCTGAGCCACTGAACTTGGAGCGGATGACTTTCATGAGATGTGAAAGGGGAACCCATCACACACCTTGTGCTGGATAATTTATTAATCAAAATGTGCTCCGTCAGGGCTCCTGGGCACCGAAATAGATGCTGTTGGATGTGGTTCACGGAGTCAGCAACAGACACAGTTATTATCGTATAAATAGTCCATCAGCTGCCGTGACCACCTCGCTGCTCTTCACCTTGAGTTTCGGCCCCCGGGCTGTGCGCAGGGGAGCCAGGGCAGATACCTTGCCCTGTGCTTAAATTTGAGGGCAACAGGTTACTTCCAAAGCAAAAGGGGTTGTTACAACACGAGCTTTGTGTGAAATCAAGCTGCTCTAAACAGTGAAACAGTGCTCAGGATTTTGGTTTGCTGTTCTCAGAAGATGCAGCTCTGTGGGCCAAGGGATCCAAGCCCAAAGCTGTGTGCTGGCACTCCTCTGCATGCTTTTAATATCTTCCCCAAAAGATTTAATTGCCCATTCCAGCACAACCAGCAGAACTTCTGATCTTGCAGAGCCACAAAAAGGAGCTTGGATTAAATGCTCGCCTGGTTTCCTTTTTTAGAACCAAATGTGCAGTACAAGGAAATAAAAAGAGACATTTGTCACCTGAGATGCAACTCACTCCCAAATTCCCAGGGAGTTGTGGCTGGGTACCAGAGAGGAGAACAGAGCCCATGGAGTTTCTGCTCTCAGTGTAATTCTTCACACAAAAGGATGCTGAGTCTTGGATCCCAAACACGATCCCCCATGTCACTTAAAATGTGCTTTCTAACATAAGCCTCACATCTCCAGGCTCAATGCCTTTCTGAAAATCCTCCATTAAAAACCATCTCAGAACCAGTTTTCTCCAGCCCTGACATGAACAGAGACAGTGCAGGTTCATCCTTCTCCAGTGGCTGCCAATCCCAGAATGGTTTGGGTTGGAAGGGTCTTTAAAGATCACCTTGTTCCAACCCACCTGCCATGGGCAGAAACACCTTCCACTAGACCAGGTTGCTCAGTCTTGAATACAAATTAAACACCCAAAAGTTAAATAAGAAGTCCCAGAAACTAAACCAGAAACATGCTTTTGTTTCCTATTTAAACATAAAAGGGAATGTATAGTTTTAATTACTGAGGACCATTTGCTGGGGGACCACCTGCCACGCAAACCATTATCCCAATCATATCTCTTTCCAATGATTTCTGGATTGCCAGGGAGCTAAAACCAGGTGCCAATGTGACAACAAAACACCATTAGCAGCATGGAGGAAGACAGGGACCAAGTGAGCCAAGAAAAGAGGGGCTGTGACTGCACCACCATCTCTGCCTTGCACTGTCTCATCCCCTTGCATTGGCAGGGTGGGAAAAACAGCTTTTGATGGATAACTCGGCACAAGGCACTTTTCCACCCATCAGCGTGTCCTCCTACAGAAATGTTCTGCTATGATGGCTGTCTTTAAATCACACTGGAAGGCCCTCCCAACAGGTGTAATTTATGAGAACTTCAACACCCCAGTAGTTCACCGAGTGAGTGGAATGTGGGAAAAAGCCAGCACAATGCAGGCAATGGGAATATTAACATGAGCAGGTCCCATTTCCAAGGATTCTCCTTGATGTCTGGTTTAAGGGATTCAGGGAAGTGGTTTGCTTTGCCCTGCCTTCTTTATTAAGTCAGGCCAAACTATAAAGGGTGATGTCAGCGGCTGAGGGCTTGGGGACCTCTTTGGCTACTTAACCTTGCCTCAAGGATCTGTGCTGCACTTTCAAAAGGAAGGCAGCAGGGCACTCTGGATCTGCTAAGACCATGGGAAGCCTGTTCTGAGAGCTGCTGCACTGATTTTTATTTATATAAATTTTTATATATATGACATTTTATTCCTTAGCGGATCATCCAGAAGAAAGGCAAAGGACAATTCTTTTCAGCTTCCTCTCGCTTTTGTAATGCACACTTCTATTGCATTGTGCAAATAATGATTTTTAATTCATGCTTCCCCCGGGATGCACCAGCTTCAGGAAGGGGACTCTTTGCCAGAAACAGCATCAGTCTCCTAAATCAATCCACTTTGGGGAAAAAAAAACACACCATAAAGGTTTGTGGATAGCCCTGAGGACCAACTCGCTGACCAAAAGCCTGATGCTCACCTCCCTCTCTCCTGAAGGACTTTCCAAGCCCTAGGATGGATGTATGGATTGCCCTTGTGCAATTCCCCCATTGCCCATCCATCACCTCACCTGAAATGTGTCAGGCAGGCAGAGAATGACATTCCGGACCCTTTCCCTGGGTTAACCCTTCAGTGCCTGCACAAGCAGTACAGGTCACCTTAACATCCTCATGCCAGGAGACTTCAAAGGCTCACAACTATCCTGGAAATCGAGGAAGCCCCAAGTTTACCACGAGCAAGCAACTCGTGAGACAATACGTTGTCTTAATAAGAGCTCGTGGGCCAAAGTCTCCTCCTGCCTATTAATTAAATAGCTGTTTAACTCACGACAAAAATCCTTCCTTTGAAGAGCCAGAGGATTCCCCGTGCCCCAGGCGATGTGCAGCGGCAGCAAATGTGAAAGCACAGTGCCGACTGCAGGGCTGATCCTGCCGAGAGCGCCAGGGCCCTCCGGCTTCCACCGGGAAAATCAATCTCCCTTAGCCCAGAGAGTTCCCCTAAATGAAAAGCCTTATCTAGAACAGGTCGTGTTATACAACAAGTCACTCGCTTTGCCTGGGAAATGAAAGATGATGAGGCAGAGTCCCCGGTACAGAGGCTATCTCCATAAATCTGCCAAAAAGGAACTGCGGATTACTTTGCTGGATTAATTATCTGTCCTTCAAACAGAGTCCTGACCTCAGTGGCTGAGCATCTCCAACCTGTCAAAGCAGCCGGGGAGGGAGGGCTTTCACAGGGCTCCGGCCACAGGCTGCCTGCACCCGCAGGAAAAGCAGCAGGAACACCCCTCGGAGCGATGGGAGCCCGGCCTGTCAGCGTGATGGGCATGAATTGAGAGGTGCCAACTTGGATTTCTTCTTCAGCTGGCCTTTTTCAGGGTGTTGAGCCCACTCCTTGTAAGGTGTGGGGCAAAAAAAAGGTACATTTTCCTGCAGTTAAAACACTCTCATGGGAAAGAAAAGGGAGAAACAACTGAATGGCTTTTCCTTACCAGGTATGGAAATGATTCCTAGTGCATCCAGGCAGGCTTATGTGCCCAAAAGGGCAACAAGACAAAGCCAGGACACAGTTAGACCAGCGCTCCTCCAGCATTTCAGCCTTAACAGCTCTGTAAGCTGGCAGCATAAAGTTAGATCTTAAGTCTTATTTTATGTGGTTATGGTTAATCTTTTAGTTTTATTGTGTTCCTGTCACGGGAGGACCTTGTGCTGGAGATAGCTGTATAAATAAGAGCTGCTGCAGTACATCCCAAGGGATGGAGCCGAATAGGACAGCGGCAATTCCAAATTAATTTTTATATCCCCCCTCCAAATCATACCAAAGCTTTAGATATTAACACCGAAGGAATGATTAACAGCCGGGTTGCTTCTCAGCTCTCTCACTACTCTGTATTCAAGTCCAAAAGGTAAAACCAGAACAGCCACATGCCAACCCTGTGCCCAAACACCTGGGCGAGCCAGGGAAAGGCATCACCCATCCCTGCAGGGAAATGGGAGCAGCATCGCTGGCTCCTGGAAGGGAGCTGAGAAGCCAGGTATAATCACTACCTCCACGGGCCACTTTCACTTTTGCTTACGGTTGGTTTCTAATTTAATTTGCTTCCCCTTTCCCATATGTTAGGCTTTTTTTTTTTTTTCTTTTCTTTTGCAAAATTGCCATAAAAATTTTCCAGCTCAGGCACAAAAATCTGCTTGCTGACCTTTACCGTCATGATTGAGGATAATGAGAAATTAATTAGGCTCTACCTGTCTGCCAAAAAAAATGGCTTGCCTTGTTTGAGCAGAATTTTGGAGGTGTGTTAGGTGCTAGTCCCATGTCTGGAGTCCCAGCTCCATCCACAGGCTGATCCTACCCACCACCCCTGCTCCACAAGACCCTGGAGCTGTCAGGAGAAGGACTCCTGGCCAGTTAGGAAAATAATCTGCAATTTTCATGTTTTGGGGGAAAAAAGGTAGTGCAGAGTCATTTAATCATTCTTTGATACATTCTGCCTGATTCTCTGGTAGGAGAGCTGCTCCCCACCAGGCAGGACTGCGGGCAGGGGTGAAGCTCTTGGCATACAGAAGCAGATTCAAGGCTGTTTGCAGTGATCTGTCTGCATGTCTCTCCACATTCCACTCCCACCTGGATCTCAGAGCATCCTGGTTCCCTTTCACTACCCCACTGCCCATCCAGGATGGCCAGGCTCACAGCTATTTTACCATCCTCACCATAATTCAGGAACCTCTGTAAAATTAGATTGATGTTTCAGCCCAGTCTCCAGTGAAAAAGATCCTGCATCAGCCAAAAGAAAGTCCCTGCTGCACTTTGGCCAGTTGATGCCCACAATCTGGGAGAATCTCCCGAATAAATTGCAGGGGAAATTAGAGGAATAAATAATCCTTGCATCTTCAAAGGCAGACTGACCTGGATACTTGCAGCCGGGATCAGTGGACTTGAAAGTTAGGGTGAAATCACCTTGACCCCTGAGGTTGATTAAAGAGGGTTTGAAATGGCTGGGCTTTAAGAGAGAGAGATTGGGAAATTATTTCCACACGTGTACCTCGGAGGAGCTTCCACCTGAAGCATGTGGCACAGCCATTTCTTTCTGGGAAGAACCCCTTCAAAAGCAATGCCAGGAATAGGGTTATAACCCAGACCCACCAAGCTGGTCCCTCATGTGAGAGTGCAGCCTGACAAGCGTCAAAGTCTGTCCTGGGTATGGCAGAGATCACTGATCTCAAGGCATCTTTAATGAGTCAGGTCCAACCTCAAAAACTGGCCTTTTCTTACGGCAGTTATGTTTTATCTGGAAATGCCTGCCCAGATTGCCCTGCTCTTGCCTCTGCTGTCAACAGCAGAGGTCCCCAGGCTACAGAGCCAAAGGAGCCAAGCACTGCCAGGTGAGGATCCATGGGGAACCAGCTACATCAGCTGTAACAACCCACCCACCCACACTGGGAAAGGTTCCCGGGCTTCAGAGCAGGTTCAATCCACACATCCATCAGAAGACAAAAACCTACAGCCACTTTAATTAAACTTCATTCTCTAGCTCTGCACCTTCACAGGTCCAGCCCTTGCAACCCAGCTTCTGAAGCTTTTGGGAAACACCCCAGAAACCACCAGGAACCATTTGGTCCATAATCAGTCCCATTCTCTGGGAACTGGACACAAAATCCCCTCCATGGTATTGTGTGAAGCTGAGCTGTTTGTGGTTCATTGTTAGGAATGAAAGGTTTCAACATGAGATATTGTCAAATTTGCCTTCAGCAACCTGGACTGTGGAAGGTGTCCCTGTCTATGGCAGGGGGATTGGAACAAGATGATCTTTAAGGTCCTTTTCAACCGAAATCATTCCACAATTACATGATTTCCTAGGCTTGGGATGTGCCTTAATGCAGGGTTGGTTCCTCCATCCCTCCTGGGCTCCCCACCACGTTCCCCAGGACTCACCAGAGACGATGGTGTAGCCGATGCCGCGGGGACGTCCCTTGTCCTGGTCAACGGCTGTTATCATCCTCACGGTGGTTCCCTGGGGAGAGACAGGGGACAGGTGTCACAGCCACCCTGGATGACACTGCTGGGGTTCCCGGGGGTGCCCTGACAAGGTCACCCATTACCATAGCCCAGTGCTTTGGATAACCTGCCCTAGAACACGGCAGGCCATGGGAAAAGTCCCACAGCCTGACGTGGGGACATTCACACTCACCACTCATCACTTGTGTGTGAACTGCAGGACTCTGGTAACCCACCCTGGGATGTACCTGCAGATGCTGAGGGCATGACCAGGGGAATGTGCCCTCTAACCAAAGCCCAGAGCACGGGGGGACTGTGCAGGAGGTTTGTAGCAGGGCAAGTGTCTGTAGGGACTGGAGGGAGCACCACCAGAGACTCCACCCCTGTCCTGCTCATCGCCTGCCCAGAGGAGGAGGATCTGAAGCAAGGTCAGTGTGGTAAGCACGGCTTTTCGTGCTTGAGGAAGAAGGACAAGCCTCCTCACAGTTTCACAGCTGACAGGCAACAGCACACACTCCTCTGCCACAGGGATTTTCATTCTGCAGTCCCTCAAGAACAAAGGCAACAATTCCCTCTCAACATGACCTTTGGCACTGGCAACTACACCAGTTTTATTTACCACTGGCTTCCCAATTTTGACTCTTCTCATGCTTTTCAAATGAGCACCCCAGGCAGCATGGCATGCCCACACTGGCCACTGGCATCCAGCTGCATCACTAAGTGAGCTGCAAAGATTTTAACTGAAACCTTCATGGAGGAGGAGGGTAGGACAGATGCTGAGAACCAGGGATTGCCCACAGGCAGGAGCTTCTGCCAATGCCAGCTCACCCACCTCATCGTCCATCCCGCAGGGCAGACTGTTCCTACAGCCCAGCAGAAAGATCCGAGAGTCCCCCAAAACCAACAAAGAACATAAAAGCGACCCAAAATTCTTTAGTTCTTGAAATAAAAATATCACACGCTTATGTCAACTCCGTAAGTCAACCTCCCCCGCCGCAGTGCAGTGAACCCCTGTGAATACCAACACACGCACACGCCTGTAATTAATGTAGTGTGAAAAAATTTACAACTCAGCTGTTCTTGTTTTCATTGGCTTATTAACAGTGGGGAAAGCAGCAAATTTTTAAATTTTTTTTTCCCCACCCTCAAAGGAAATGTCAGCAGAGGCGTTTGCATGTGTAACGAGGGAGCAGGGTGGGTCTGCAGCCTCGTGTTTGCCCTGCAATCCATCAGCTGAAAGCCAAAGGGAAAGCTGTGGCAGAAACATCACCGGTGGAAAACAGGGACTTGCCGTCTTCCCTGGCTTCAAGGTTTGTGCCCCTGTGGGCTCGATGCCGCTGCTGGCCATAAAGCAGGCTCCCAGGGCCAGGCAGGCTGCCCATTCCCTGATCTCTGAGGGCATTTCAATGGACTCCTTAAGTAAATCCATGTTATTAACCGAGAACATTAGCCATAAATCCCAGGTCACCGGCCTCTGAGCAGCACTCGGCTGGTGAGGCTCAGCAGCCACCCGGAGAGCCTCTAAATCACTGACAATAACTGTGCTTTCTGAAGGAGCATGGACAGATTAAAAACCCAAGGAAAGTGGGAAAAGAGCAGGTGGGAAGGCAGAACAGGGGATGTGGAAAGGAGGGCAGGGCAAAGCTAAGGGGGAAAAAAGGGCAATGCAATCCAGTGTGCTCTGTCCCAGCTTACTCTTGCTTGTATTATATTATAATCTATACTATACAATATATATATATGGTATAATATGTATTATTGAATTATACATTATGTAGTGTATTACAGATTATTATATATTCTGTATTTTATTATATATTATGCTCATATTCAGTAGAATCAAACTCCATCCAAGCTTTAATCTCCCATCCCCACAGAGCAGATATGAGCTCCCTCTGCTCCCTGCAAACCAGGAGCTCCTCCATGGAAGGAGCAGACGATGAAGGCACTGGGTCTGTCTGACAGCTTGCTCATCACCTGTCAGACAGCTCAGGAATGGGAATTGTGTCCTGCTATGCACACTGCAGAGGGAAGGAGAGGGCAGGGCTCCTGCCATGGCTGGGGAATAGCAATGGGCTGCCTTATCTGTGGGAGAGGTCCCTCCTGCAGGAGCCAAGGGGAAGGGCTGTTGGGAGAGATAAAAGGATGAGCGTGGATGTGACAGCAGGGAAAGTTTGGGAGGGGGAATCTCATTCAGATATCTCAGCAGTGCGTGCCACAGAGATACCCATAGGGAAGAAATTATCCAAACATTTGATCACAGGAATGAGGGCTGCGGGAGACCATGCTGAGGTTCACCCAATCCTTGGTAAGCCTGTGATGATGACTATCACACTGCTGGTTTTTGGCATTGGGTCTCCCCCTGTTCTTCTGGCAGCCCTGTGTTTCTCCTCCTCCTCCACCAGCCCCTCCTTGGGATGAGTCACACTTCACCAGTGACCAAGAAACACACACTGAGCTCTCTACTGTTCATGGATGCTGTCTCCTGGAACCATGGCAAGGGCAGGCATCTGGGCACCTCTTCACATCCCACCTGGATGCCATCCTTCCTGGCAGCTCCTTCACAAGACTCTTCCCATAACCACAAGACTGGCAAATGCCAGCTCCTGGGGATGGATGATGCCTCCCTCAGCACCCTCAGTGTTTAGGAACAATCTTGATCCCTCTGGGGAAGGGGCTGGACAAGTGCCCCAGGGTGGGCATAACATTTATCCATATTTTGGTGGCGGTTATTGGCTTTGTAGTGAGGACTAATGAGAGATGGAGACATCCCTGGAGCATGATTGCTCAGCACGGGGCACAGGGAGGAGCATTTCCCACTCAGCATGGGTTGGAGTGAGATAATGTGATGCAAAACGTGGTGCTACACACAGGCTATGCTCATCACCTGGTGCCTGTGATGACCACGGAGCGCTTTGCCCACCACACCAGCAGAAATAACTACCCAGAGGAACTGGGAAAGCAGCCCAAACAAAGGAAATCCCTCATCACAGCCATACCACGATGACAAAGATCTTCCTCTCACTAACCACATGTCAACAATTCTCAATTTCTCTTCCAAAATCCTATCAGACCACACCACCATTCCTTTCACTATCCATGTCTCGGTGTCTTCCATTTACTCACAGAAGCCCCAGGCTGACTTACAGCACCAATAAGCTCTACCACAGCTATTTGTGGCATGAACCTGCAGCTCTCAGAAACTCCCAAATATTCCTGATTTTTCTTAAAACAAGCTACAGCTCCCCTACCTGCTGCAGGCAACAGTTGCTGTAGGGAGAAGGTTTGGCTGGTGGTACAGAGAGAACAGAATAACCCTCTCCCTCTAGGGAAGGAGGAAGAAGGTTTAGAAATGTAATAATCTGGGAAAGCCTATGCTTAAAAAAAGGCAAAGAAAATAAAGAATGGCACATTATCCAAACAAAAACTGAGGGTTTTTTGAAGAGGGGCAGGGGTAAATCAATCCTTTTTTAATAAAACCCTGAGCTTTTAATAAAGTGTTCACACTGATGGGCTGGAAATACTGTAAGAAAGAATTAACTCAGAGCTACTGAGACTCTAGGGCAAAAATAGCACTGATTCTACATTATTTCTTCAACCCAAAGAGTTTCTGAGGAGGAGGGGGATGGTGCTGAAGAATTAAAATTGTTTTAATGATATTTGACACATAGCTGTACCATCCTATTGCAAGAGAATACAACTGCTGGGCTGGGGACCAAGTGTCAATGGGATCTGTGCCCACTCGTGCCTTCACGTGGCTCCCTGTGGGATGAAGCACAAGTTTATAGGCCTCAGCTTGTCTTCAAGGGAGTGGATTCCTCCTCTTTCTCCCCCAAAGTGAAGCTGTGATGCTGCCTGGATCTTGCCCCAGGTGAGATAAAAAAGCAGGGGCTCATCAGAACAACAGCAGCTCTGCAAGGGGAAATGGCCCCTCTCCTGCAGCCCCATCAACTTGTCTGGAGGACACAGAATCACAGAATCCTTTAGGTTGAAAAAGCCCTCTAAAATCATCGAGTCCACCTGTTCTGCCAGCACTGCCAAGGCCCCCACTAAACCATGTCCCCAAATGCCACAGCCACATGTCTTTTAAATCCCTTCAGGTGTGCTGACTCCACCACTCCCCCGGGCAACCTGTTCCAGGGCTTGACAACCCTTTCAGTGACATTCAGCATCAACCAGTCTGCAGATGCTCTAAGGACAGACACCCAAAAAAACCTCTGAGGATGAAAAACACGCCACCAAGCTTTGCCACAGCTGCAGGCAGCTCTGGTGCACTCAGGTGCCCTGGGAGAGATGTCTGAGCCATGCTGGGATGATAAACAACATCAAGAAAGAAGATACAACACCTCCAGGGACAGCAGAGTCTCTCCCCGCTGCGTCCTCTTCCTTTGCCCGATAAGGAATTGCTTTATTCTCAGTGTCAGACTAAGCACCTGCCCCAAACGCTTCTAAATTATGCTACCAGATCCTGGCCTGAGAAAAATAAGAGCTACAGCGGCACTTCTCTCCCCTCTCATGCCCCTCCACCCCTTTTTCTTCTTCTTCTCTTACAGGATTAGGGACTTGAAAGGCGAAGCGCAGCCCGGCGTTGCGGCAGGAGGAGGGGGTGGGGAGCGCTTCAGAAAGCTGCCACGGCAAAAAAAATCCCATTTCTCACTTCTTAATTCCAGTCAATTCCAGTCAAAGGGCTGATAGAGATCTGTTTGCGGTAATTTGCTGCAGTTTATCCACTCTTTTCACCTTCTATCGGCTCTTCACTGCCGGGCTGGCTGACATGCTGTTACTCGAGTGAGGAAATTAAAATTTGATGCAATAATCCCAAATAAGAAGGATTTTATTAGGTAATGTATACACTTCAGATGAGGTATTCTCGCCTGATACACTGATAGAGGAACACAGACATGCTGTGCACCACAGATAAAAAGAGAGGCAGGAGAGACGGGGAGTGGGTGTGTGGAGCAGCAGCGAGGCCCTGCTTTGCAGAGTTAGGGCTGGGATGAGAGGACTTCAGCACCTTTTGATCTGCTGAGCCTGATTTCAGTGCAAACATGACCCAAAAATGTGCTGCAGCCTGTTGGCTTGACCTGCAGGCCTGGTTTTAGACAGGTGTTGGCCAAGCCCAGACTCCTCATCCCAATTTATTCCTATCATTCTGATAACCAAGATATTCTCTCACTCTATTCATGCAACGGGCTCCCTAAGGGGGTAGGGCAGAGCTGATGAGACTTCCACGGGGAGACAAAACCTGTACACAGTTAACATTGGACTTGATCTTTGAGGTCTTTTCCAACATAAATGACTCTGTATTAAACCCCAGACTTGCCATAGCAAACCACCCTCTTGTTTCAGCAGCAGAATTTCTCCTGGGAAGGCTGGAACTTGGGGTCCAGCATTCTGTAATCTTTCTCTTCACCGTGTCTCTGGTGGCACCTATCCATCCTGAATACCTCAGTGCCTTTGGAGACGTTGAACTTGGCTAAGAGAAATTAAAACCTCTAAACCTGCCAGAAAACTGCTGACTTCTTTCATTTCCTATATCAAGTTACTCAGTGGTTATTTGCTGCTTTCCCTACTGCAGTGTATGTTCCAGGTATGTGCTGGTGTATCCACACAGAGAGATCTTTACACCTTAACATATATAATTATTTGAAGGGGATTCCCTTTCCTGGACACCAGGTCACTCCATGGAGGTGATGCAGTCTACCATTTTTAATACTCATGGGACTTCCATTTCTTTAATTTCATCTAAGGCTTTTTTTCCCCTGCTAGTTAAGGCTGATCTAAGTTGTGGTTTTTTATTTCCCTGCAGCTCACTCTGCCCACCCCAGAAATACACTTTAATCTCAACCAAACTTTCACTTTGTGCAAGTAATTTGTGAATAGGCTGGTTTTTGGCCATTCCTGGGCCAGCAGACAAGTAATGTGCTGTCTGACCATAGGATTTGGGACAGCAGGACTCAGCCCTGTTGATCCATCACTCTCCATGTCAGGGCTTTGCTCCAAAGTGAATAAAAAGGCACAAAGTGAATCATGCTGGAGTTTCCTTTCCCACTGTGTGAACTGAGCCATCAGTCATTTGGGATCCCAGAGATGTTATGGGATGAACCCACGGTATGGGCACACACATTTTAGGGCAGAACATAAGACATACTCCCATTTTAAGGCAGAAAGTTTTTCCATCCACACCACAAAATTACTTCCCTATAAACAAAGTGATGGGATGCACAGCTGTGTCTTAGGGAGGTGGATTCTATTGGGGAGGGCTGGTGCTTGGACTGAAGGTCCTGGGCAGCCTTGCTGGGAGCAGAGCAAACAGCTCCCAAAGCCCAAGCTGTCCTGACATCTCCTGTGGGAGGGGGGAAAAAACCCCACAAACACATCCCTGCTGTATTTAGAGACTGGGAGACGTTTTTCCACAAACAGCGAGTTTGCTGACAAACTGAGTTTCAGAAGAACTAAAATGATTGGATCAATTTGGCAAAACCTGGGGGAAAAGACTCAAAGTGCTGAAATGGCTGATGATTCTGGCATTTTCAAAACTGCCTCATTTCAGGAACGTTTAAATTTTCCTTCAAGTTTTCTATTGGAAATGGCATGCAGATAGACCGTGGGGAGGAAACAAGGTGACTGACTGCTAAGAATAACCCTTGTAAAATTCAAGAAAAAAAGCACAGGAAAACATTTGACTTGGGGCTCAGCCTTCCTAAACCCCCTTGCCTTGGCTCCCATGTTTGAAAGAGGGCAAAATATTTTGCAGTTGGCTGGGAACACGTTGTTTCAGAAAGAAACCCTGTGGTCCAGCCCTTACCGGAGGCGAGTTCTCGTAGATGTTTGTGCTGTAGGGCAGGTTGATGAAGATGGGGTCCATGTCCTGCACGTCTGTGATGGTGATGGCCAGGTTGGCCAGAGTAGACAGCGGCTTGTTTTTATCTTGGTCCTTGAAAAAATGAGGGGTGGGGAGGAGAGAGAAAGGATTTCTATCAGAAACACGGAATTATTCAACAGTTAAGTCTCCTGCATTTGTAGTTGGGTCAGAATTTCTGAATAGTGGAGGTAATCATCTCTTTTTTAAGCTACCTGCTGGAATTATTGTCCATGGCACCTCCCTCTAAGCTGAAACATAAGATGCATTTCATTTCAGCATCAGCCTTTTAAAATAAAGCAAACACCAATTTAGTTTTCATCACATTTTGAGTGAAAATGCAGCAACACTATTCAAAATACACTTCAAAATATAAATTCCCTCATAACGCAGACACAGCCCAGGGTACCTCTGCATGTTGGGATAGCTGGGGGTGTTCACCTGGAGAAGAGAAGGCTCCAGGGAGATCTCAGAGCTCTTTCCAGTGCCTAAAGGGGCTCCAGGAGAGCTGTAGAGGCACTTTGGACAAGGGCTTGGAGTGACAAGACAAGGGGGAAGGGCCTCAAACTGACAGAGGGCAGGTTTAGATGGGGTATTGGGAAAATTAGATTAGATTAGCAGGAAGAAATTGTTCCCCGTGAGTGTGGTAAGGCCCTGGCACAGGTTGCCCAGAGAAGCTGTGGCTGCCCCATCCTTGAAAGTTTTCAAGCCCATGCCCTTACCTATGGCAGAGGTTTGGGCTGCATGACCTAAATGTCCCTTCCAACCCAAACCAGTCCATGATTCTATGAGCATCTCCCTTTCTCCCCATCACATCACATCTGGATGGAGCCTCAAGCCCTTTCCCAGAGCAAGACCTTCCCCAGCAGCCAATGCCACAGCAGTAGGCACTGCCACCACCCTCTCCTGGCAGTGCCCTGCTGTCAGTGTTTTTCTTCCTGAAGCCTCATCCCACAAGTGCTCAGAAAGTGACCCCAAAGCCCACAGCCCTTTGCTAAAAGAGCAGGAGCAAAGAGAGAGCACATGAAGGGAAGGAAATCAATCTCTCCTTACCCCAGTCAAGCACTGTGCTGGAAGGCGACCATTAGAGGTTACCATACACTCCTGCAAAGCAGCTCTGAGCTCTAGGCAAAGGCTGATTGCCAGAAGATTAGTGTTAATTTAAAACATATTCAACAACACAGTTTGTACATTATGCTCTTAACCCACAGGCTGCAGTGGTTAGGGCCTAGATTGAAGCTTATTTCTGACTCCACTCTGCTGTCGGTGTTAACAGGTTGAAGTCCTTTGTTTCTTCAGATAATGTTCTTTCCCCTCCCCTTCACCTCTTAAATTTTATTTAAGGCATCACAGATCACTGAAGAAGTGAGCATGCTTCCAGTTTCCCCACTGATGTCTCTCCTGATGCCCTTTCCAGCCTCTGTGTGCCCTTGCTGCCTTCATCCCTGGGGTGAAATGACTCCTGCCTTGCACCTGAGCTCCCCAGCTCTCCTTGCAAGCCATCCTGAATTCACCGTCAGCCCAGTTCCCACCCCAGACCATGCAAAGTCTCCATCAGGCAGGCAAGAGACTGCCTTTGCTCTTCCAGCTCCTGCTATGCTGGTGCAACTCTCATCCTTCTCCCCCGGCATAGCTTTGCCCTGGGATTTCTCATCACTTCTCCTCTAGGGATTACTAGAACCGACCCAGCCAAGGAGACATTCCCACAGTCCAGTTCAGAGATTTAATATTTAATATTTTGGATTCCCTGAACTGGAAATCACCTCATGCCAGGAGCACATAGAGCAAGCAACAGGTTGCCTGGGAAGTTGTGGCTGCCTCACACCTGAAAGTGTTCAAAGCCAGATTGGATGGGACATTGAGAAACCGGATCTAGTGGAACGTGTCCTTGCCCTCAGCAGTGGGGTGGAACGAGCTGGATTTTAAGATCCCTTCCAATCCAAACCATTCTAGGATGCTACAAAGTGCCAGATATGCCACCATTTTATCTTTGCTGCTAACTGCACCTGGGATATGGGGCTAGATGGAGCTGATGTATCAAAGGGACATCCTTGAGGAAATCAGAATCACAGAAGAAAGTCATGTTTCCATCAGGAATGATGTTTGGTCCCACATTTTCCAACTTGCCATATAGTGCAATAGCACATCCCAGGAAAGCGTGTCAGCAACAGAACTCATAAAGAAACAAAGAGAGGCCCTCTGGAGTATTAAAAATTAAAGGAGGTATGTTTCAGAAAAAACCAAGCTTCTGGGGAAGCTTCCACAGCCTGGGACATGCAGGGCTGGGGCTGAAAGGTTGTGGTGTTTGCCTGTGGCCCTGCAGTCTGTGAGTGCCCAGTCTCGGTGCCGGGAAGAGCAAAGCAGCCCTGCACAGCCCTCCATATGTCCTCCTGACATTTGTGGTTCTGAATAAAGACAGTGATCTTGATTAAATCACATGCTTCAAGAGTTCTAGCCAGCTGCCTGGAGGGGTCAGAGAGGGTTTTCCCCCCGTCTTCTGAGTGCAGAGTTGGTCAGATGTATCATAGGGCTGTTGCATCTGAGATGGGGAAGGAACCACCACCCGGAGCACTTTCTGGTGTCCTGCTCCACATTCTCAAGCTCTCAGTATATTTAACACCAGGGAAGAAGCTTTCCATTCACATGGGGCATGAATTTGCTGTGGTGGGTGCATCTCCCAAGGGTGCCATCTCAATACAATGGTACTGACTGCAATTAGGATCTTGCTGTCTCCTTTGTCTACCAAAATTTTAACTCTTGATGTCTGAACTTCATACAGGTGAACTCCCTTGTAATAAACCATGATGTACAAGGAATGAGATTTCAGGATTCAATACACTTAAGAAATTCCTCCCTGTGAGGGTGAGCAGGCCCTGGCACAGGTTTCTCAGAGAAGCTGTGGCTGCCCCATCCCTGGAAATGTCCAAGGCCAGGTTGGATGTGGCTTGGAACAGCCTGGTCTAGTGGAAGGTGTCCCTGCCCATGGCATGGGGGTTGTATAAGATAGGCTTTAAGGTCCCTGCCAACCCAAACTATTCTGTGATTCTGTGAATGGTCTGTATGGGCTGTGCTGGCTTTCATCACCAAGAGGGCTGTTCCCCTTCATGCAGAAGCCCCTGACATGTGCAAGATGCTGCTGGAGAGGTGTAGCTGTGCTCAACAGAGAATGAAAACTACCCAGCCGCTGCACTGCTATAACACCTCACTAAGCAGAAAACGCTGAGTGTGCCTAAGAAGGTGCCGGAGTAGGGCAATAAAATAAACAAGCAACAGCTCCTTTCCCATTGCAAGCCCCCCCCAGAGGACACCTCCACCCCTGCAGCAGCCAGGGCGAGACTCACCGTGGCGTTCACCTGCAGCTGGTAGGCCTGGGTCACCTCATAGTCCAGCTCCCGGATCACCGACACGATGCCGCGGCCGCTGTCGATGGCAAAGAAGTTGGAGGGAGGCTGGAAGGAGTAAAGCACGCTGCCTCCTGCCCCCTGGTCCGGGTCTGTGGCATTCACTATGAAAATTGGAGTTCCCACCGGAGTATTCTGGGAAGAAAAAATAAATATGAGTAAAATTGTGCACCTGCCTATTTCTCCATCGAACACACATCAGCAATTTCCTTTACTCACCAGAAGGAATATCTAGAGACCCGGCAACTTCAGCCCTATATTTTCAGGATATTTAGAAGTTATACAGCTGTATTCTTTATTGCAGTATTGCAGGAGCTATAATAGCTGTTACACACTTACAATAATAGTTATATAGCTGTGGTCAAGATGGCACTCTATCACAAACCCTTATTTTCCCAGACATCCCAACTTTCCAGAAAAATTACTCTCTTTGCTGAAACTTGTTTTCTGCCCAAAGGCACTTTTGTTTTTGATGCTGATTCCCTCACGGTTTTCACCACAAGGCATTAAACATAAGAGAGCTTCAAAAATAATAACAAAAAGGAGGCATTAAATGCAACACAGAACTCAACGTAAAAGTCGAAGTTGTAGTTTCCACAGCAACTACAACCTGGCCCGACTAACGCAGCCATGAACAGTTACGTCGTCATAAATCTGGAACTAATCTACATGCATAAAATATGCAGCTGAGTGCACAAAATCAGCAATGGCAAGTGCAGTTTGGCACTTCTTATTGTTTAACTTCACAGCGGGGAGAACAATTATCCATTTTTGGTGGAACAGCTGCATGTTCCTATGCAAATCTTAAAATGCATATTCTTGTCTCTTTCCAAAGGCAGAAGCAGAGACTGACAGCAAAAAGGCTTTGCCAGGGCCCCAGGATGCAGGTACAGATGGATCACGACACCTTGGGCATGCCCCTCTGTTTGTGGCACAGTCACAGCCATGGGAAGGGTTCACAAGGAGCTAAACCTCAATAGGGAAGACAGCAAAGGTCAGAAGCGAGGCTTGACAGCAGCTGGCTATGGCCAGTTGGGATAAAACCTCTCCCCAGGTCTCTGTGTTGTATTGTTAACTTCTTCTGTATTAAATTATTCATCCTCAGCTTACAGAGAAGCATCATGAAGTGCTGCGAAGATGGAAAGCAGGCTCAAGGAGAGGCAGAGCTTAGAAGATGGGGCACTGCTTCCAAGAAAAACCTTGGCCAAAGCTGAGCAACCAACTGAGCCCATTTTCAGGTTTCTTGGGAACCACAAAGCTTGCAGTGAACCAAAGGTTGTCCCAGTCACCACTTCTGGGTGAGAAACCAGGACTCCACACTTGGGGATCTGATTTAACCAGTCTAATAGTGGGTGATGGCACCAGCAAAGAACCAAAGCATCCAAATTTCCCTGCCCTAAAAGCAGGTGGTGGGATTTTGTACAAGCTCGGTCAGACAGAGCAGGGAACCCAGGGCACACTCTGCAACCCATGTCCATGCATCTAGGCTCTGCACACTCATCCCACACACATCCCTCATGCTCCCTGCCCTTGGACCCAGCCATGCAGCACTGCAGGGATGCTCTGACACCTGAGCTCACCTCAGTCTGCAGCAAAACTCCGCTTCCCTTTCATCAGTGTTGCTTCTGCCGAGGCGCAACAGGTTTCAGCTCCCACCTAGGTTTTTCATTTCCTTTCTTTTTTTCCCTCCTCTAAATCAAGCTGCTATAGAAAGCCTCGCAGGGCACGGCCTGAGGATTATTTTTTAAAGTGCCTTCAAGTTTTTTGGTGATCAGCAGTCATAAAAGCATAAAAGATATGACTGGAAGGGACCTCAAAAGAGAAACTTGTCCCTGTGCTACACCTAAATCATTCCCATCCTTAAAGCCTTCTAGTGATGGAGACACCACATCCTCCCCAGCCCATTTATCCCAGAATTTTGCTACCCTTTTCCTTACAGCTACTCATTTTCTGGTATGATGAACCCCAGATCTGTCCTGCTGCCTTTCAAACCCCTGACTTTGTGCCACACACACCTTAATCCTGGCTTGTGCAATTAAACTGTTCAGGAACCGGGATCCTGCCAGCTCAGGACAGGTGTGTTGGGATGGAGATCCTTTGGTGAGTGTCTGCTTTCTGAGCACTCCCAAAACACCTTCTCAGACAGAACCAGAGCATCTCCCCATCCCTCTTTTGGGCTGCCTGCCCCCTTCCCACCAAGCCATCACCAGCTGGGAGCAGCTCCAGAGCATCCACACCCCTCCTCTTACTGCTGCCAGGGCAACTACTTCAACTACTGCACTCCTCATGCTCCAACAACTACCTTCTCAAATTCCTTCCCAGAGCCACCTGGGGATCAGTGTCCTGACACAGAGCATTAGAAATGAACCATTAATCGGGAGAGGCAACACAAGAGCAGACAGGGGTTGCACTGAGGGGTCTGGGGCATATTGTCCCCGGGAATAATATTATTCATAAGGATAAAGCTGGCCTTGATGAGTGTGTTTCCTCTTCTTTTTAAGTGCCCCTAGCCACTCCTTTTAACATGCAAATCCGCTCTGGTCACCCGTGATTAGGGGGCTGCTCGGCTGGCTGTGAAAGAGGAGAGCTTGATTTCCCCGGCATTGTATTCCATACAATAGCCCCAAAGCAGGCTTTGAAGGGAGTTCATCTCCTTGTCCTTCCAAAGGAGAACCTGCCTGGAGGGACACGGAGGTCACTAGCTTTGGTGCTGACAGGTCTGGCCCTGCAGACACTGCCTGAGCTCTGATTTGGTGATTACCGTGGCTTTATCCTTATTTTACAGCTTTGCTGACCAGGTCCCTTCATTGGCCAGGAGACAGCAAGAGCCAAACAATCAGGGTGTCAGCTCTAGGAATCTGTCACAGGCATCTACACCAAAGCATCTGAGGGGCTGTGAGGGATCTGGACCTTGCTGGGGGCAGTGGGCACCCCCAAGCATGAGGGTGAGTGCAGGAGCAAAGCACAGCACAAGTGAAGTTAGGAAGGGAGCAGAAGGGCTTCCAAGCAATAGGAAGAGTGTTACAGAGCGTGGAGTCAAATAGCACAGATACAGAGAGGGAAATCACTGATGCTGCCCAAAACACACGGGTCAGTGGGGATATTTCACTAGTAAACACATGCCTTTGTTCTCAACAGGGCACAGGTGAAAGGATGCAGAGCCGGAGTGCATCTTTTCTTCTCTAGCTCAAATTCAGGCAAAAAAATTCCCCCCAAATCCACTGTGGGATGCAGCCATCCCACAGTAACAGTCCTTCAGGGAAAGAGGTCTCATTCTCAGTGCTCGTGCCCAAGCAGGCACAGTTAGAGGAATTTCTGATTGTCTGTCTTAAAAAGCATAAGAAAATATGTCTTTAAAATCCTCTTGCCATTTTTGGGTCAAATAGGCTCAAGATATTCCTCAGCAGGAAGCTGAAGTCTTTATTTCTCAAAAGATGCGGCCCATCATCTAAACAATGAAGCAAAACATCTGGATAAACAGAACTGCCTGGGGCTTGTGTTTGATCGTAAATACCAGGCAGAGGACACAGCACAGGGAGAAGCCACTGGAAAGCCCCGTGCTGGACTATGTTTCTGCATTTTCAGCATTTGATCCATTTATAGGACCCTTCTGCATATCCCTCGTGGCTTTTCTTCATTAACAAAGACTAATTGTGGTTGTGCTTATCTCACCAACAAGGAAAAATAACAAATTCTATCTTTTTTTTGTCCAGGCAGACAACAGCCTACAGGTGAGTTTTCCACACGAGTCACCAAATTTTGTCACTTTTTAAAGCTTTCAGGTCCCTCCAGCAGCCTGTGACGGAGCTTCATTCACTGCAGGAAAAAGAACTGGTGACAAAACTGTGTCATATCATTAAATCTTTGTTACAACGCCAGCAGATGTGAGATAAAAATAAACATGCAGACAGATGCCACCACGAAGGAGGAGGAGGGCAAACGGGAGTGGGACCTGCTCCCGACCTGTCTCCAGCACCCCATCCTTCATCCCACGGCTCAGCAGGAGCAGCTCCATGAGTTAAAGGGCTCTGAGGTGCTGGGGGCAAAGCCATTTGTGACTCCCTTATTTTGCAATAAATAAAGGTTCAAACTGTTATTAAAAAAACTTCTAGAAAGAAGCTGAAGGAGGGTGGGGTCCAAAAGCAGCAACACACAAGAGCCCGAAACTCTCTAATCATAAGGAGATTGCTCTGCTTCAGTGGAACCCCAGTAGCAAGGATAGATTTGTACCAAAATAAGTAACAAAACCCTAAAATCCCTGTTCAAACATGGAAGGATGTTGCTGCACAAGGAGGAAGCAAAGGACCATTGCAGAAGTGAGACAAGGCAATGTGTGTCTTTGAGGGACCACAGAGAGAATCACAGGATCACAGAATGGGTCAGGCTGGAAGGGCCCACAGAGGGTTATCTGGTCCCACCTCCACTCTCAAACAGTGTCATCCCAGAGCACATGGCCCAGGATTGTGTCCTGACAGTTCTGGAGTATCTCCAGTGAGGGAGACTCCACATCTTCTCCAGCCAATCTGTTCCAGTGCTTGCTCGCTGCACAGGAAAGATCTTCTTCCTCACATTTAGATGAAACTTCTGTGCATCAGCTTCTCCTGTTGCCTCCTGTCCTGCCACCTGACACTGACAACAAGAGTCTGGTCTGCACTCTTGACATCCTCCCAGGAAGTTGTGTTTCCATCCCAACGCTGTCACCGGTATGGCCCAAGCACTGCACATCACAACAAACACCTCCCCTGGGCTGTCACCTCCCTTGTGACCCTCAGCACAAGGGACCAGACACAGGCGTGCCCCGTATTAACCCCGACAGCTGGGACACCAGAGCCTTATGCAATACTCTCTGCAAAAGGGCAGTTAGGGCTGGAGAATGGGTTACAGAAAAGAGCCTTTTAAAAATGTTTACATCTCACTCTCTGGCCACACCTGCAGTCTGTAGGAGAGGCTGAGGGAGCTGGAGCTGCTTAGTCTGGAAAAGATGAGGCTCAGGGGTGACCTCATCACTCTCTACCTGAGAGGAGGTGAGGGTTGGCCTCTTCTCCCAGGCAACTAGCTGGAGGACAAGAGGGCACAGGCTTAAGCTCTGCCAGAGCAGGTTTAGGTTGGATATTAGAAAGAAATTCTTTACAGAGAGAGTGATCAGACATTGGATGTGCCACTTGGGGACATGTGTTAGTGTTGAGTTAATGGTTGGACTCAATTATCTTTAGAAACCCTTTCCAGCCTAAATTCATGTGAACTGGCTCTTCCTTCACAGAGAGCTAAGAGAGGCTGTTTGCAGAAAGCCCAGCATCCACACCATTTCCCCAGGCCCATGGCACCTACTCCCTCAGCATATAAACCCCGCTGGCAGGCAGGCATTTACTCACCCTGCTCAGGGAGCAGATTTGCACGGTGCCTTTGAGAGTTTTCCACCACAGCAAAACCGTTTCATGGGCCATGGGCTGCCAACACCTTGGACGTGCCTTGATCCATCAGTCTTATGCAACTGGTTTGACACAGAATGCCCTGTGGGCAAAGTGCTGAGAGGGGAATATGTAGTGCTGACTTTCACAGCAGGGTCAGAGTCACATAGAATAAAGGTGGGAGATGAAGAGGAGGAGATGTGGAAGTTAGTTTTTCAGATACTCCCTTAAATGCATCCACGTCTCCAACACAGAGAGTGAGTGGCTGCGCAGCTTTTAGCTGCTGGCTGGGGTTAAACCACAACCCCATCCTTACAAGCTCTGAAATGTTTATTTTGGTTTATTTGAGGCTGGTCCCTCCACCTCTGCTCCCTCTCCCCAGTGGCTGGCCACACAAAGGACCTCCATGTGACCTCCCAGGGCAAAGTCACCCAGCAGAAGCTGGTGGAGATGATTAGGATGCCGATGAGCGTGTGCTGTACCCATGCAAATAATGTGGAAAAACGGCAGGCAATCTGGCCCAACAGCTGTCTGAAGGTCGGTGAGATGAGGCGACGCAAACAGACCGGGGGGCACAGCAATGGGCACGAAGGCTGGAGCAGCAGGCAGCTCTGATCTCTGCACTGGAACTAAAACAGCCCTGCCAGCCCTGTTTCGGGTCCAGCTTCCCCCTCTCCCCATTCCATACCACCCCGGCATCAAGGTGGGAGCTGACCGCTCTCATCAGGAGATGCTTCGCTGCTTCGTGCTCCCGTATAGTTCAGGTCAACCTATTACTCCTAAATAATCCCTGCTGCTGCTCCTGGCGGCTCTTTCCCCTCTCCCTGCCTCTCCACCGTGCAGTGGGGCGGATGAAAGGAGCTCTGCGCTCTGCTAAATCTGGCTCAGACATCCCTCTGCTCCAGGCAAAGGCTCTCCTGCCCATCCCGTCTCATCTCAGGCAGGAAAGAGGGCTCAGTGCCTCTTGGTCTCCGAGGTGCTGTGGGAGAGAGCTGACATGGATTCCCAGTGCTCTCCTGATACAGCTGAAGCCCTGTGTCCCTCATCTATCCCTGGCACCTGTCCCTGCATAGGTCTCACTTGCTGCAAGACACAGCTGCAGGAGCAGAGTCAGAGCAAGTGACAGCTCCTCTTCCAGACCCTGCTGAGAGTTCAAATCCAGCCCCATGTTTTGATTTCCATCCCTGTGCTCCATCTCAGGAGCCATCCCAACTACCAGACTGGGTCTCTCACACGCCTGCCAGCTCTGAACGCTCACACGGATGTGCGCAGACTTCGAATCCCCGTGTTCTTAATTACACTTTTAATTACATTTATTAATTGCATTACTGCGCATCCAAGCCAAGCAATTTCCAATTTTAAAGTTTGATTTTAAAACCTGATAATTTCCCTTTTTAAAATTTGTTTTTTGGTTGAAATTCAGCCCACCTTTCAATGAGCTCTCATTAATATGTATCTCTTGTTGCTATCTCTATTAAGTGACCTCCCTCATTATCGGGTGACACTGGCAAACGGCCACCGCAGAGCTATAATTCAATTGAGGGGCTTTTGAAAACACCATAAACACAGCTGGAATAGATGCATTATAAGAGCTGGAGAGGAATTAGCTGCTGGATAACCACACTTGGAGCTGAGAGCGCTTATTCCCAGCAGACACAGCCTGACCTGAGGTACGGCGCTGAAAAAAAGGACATCACAACCAACAAGCCCACAGGGGAACTTGCCATGCTGGGAGGAAAACAGTGCAGCAGCCACATACAGGACAGGATGCTCTGGCATCCCGTGGGATAAAGCTGCCTGCTTTCTCCAGCCCAGAGCTGCCCTATTTCCCACCAAAGATAACCCAGCCCTTGCCAGCACAGGGCTTGGATGACTGATGGATGATGTGATGTTTCTAAAAGCTGGGGTGCACAAGGCTCTGCCACCTCTCCTTGTGGCACCAGTCACTTCTGCAGCACAGATCTTGAGGGGAAAGCCCAGGCAGGGAATCATGAAATCCTAAAATGGTTTGGGTTGAGTAGGAAGGGACTTTAAAGATCATCTCGTTCCAACTAGCAATAGCCAACTATTTCCCACCACCCTGGGAGGGAGCAGAAGGATCATGACAAAATCACCACTTCACTAACTCAGTTCCTACAGCCAAATTTCATCAGAAGACCCACATTTTTCTCCCATTCCCCATGTCCAGCTTTCAAGGAGCAGGCAGGGCCAGAGCAAGGGCTGGGAAGCAGTCCATGCTTCCCTCCTCGGCTCCTATTAGGCCAGTCCCAGTTTTGGAGACAGCAGATGGGAGTCCAAGATGGTCTAACGAGACGTTTGAAAGTCAGACACCAGCGCCAAGAATGTGAAAACCTGTCAGTCAGAGAGCTCCTGGCTTCAGCCGCACCGTATCACTCCTGCTGGTGTGATTTTCCTGCTGGAAAAGGGAGTTTGGACCCACCTCCCCCTTTACAAGGGCATCCGTGGCAGATGGCCCAGTAGCCCTTTGGCTGTCCTAGTGCTGGAGACGGTGGGCACGGAGCGGGTGGATCCAGGTGGCCACAGCCAAGGTCTGCACTAGGGAAGCAAAGGCAGCCTTGACCTGCAGAATCCAGTGGGATTTTCCACTATCCCTCCCCTCAATAAATATTAAAATTCAGTGGCAAAGTCAAATCACCGGAGTGATTTACTGCTACCAGCCAGCATTCATTGTAGGGTGAGAGGAGAAATCCCTTTTCCCTTTCCTGCTTGGGGGTGATGCCATAAACTGGACAGATCCTATTTTTTTAGTATCCCATTATTTTTTTTGCAGTTGTCACTAACTTTCACTTCCTGGCACCCCATCGGGCAATGCTCTGGATGGCAAATGACTTCCATTAAGGCAGAGCATTCATACAATGCATTACAAATGAAACCCTAATGACAGGACACCGGCAGCATTGCTCCTGCTTGATATTAATTGGGTGCCACTTTCTTTTAATGGTACATTAATTAATGCGGAATATCAACGGAAGTCCACGACACCCGCATTAATACAAATGAATTCATTATCATCGGTGTTACTACAAGAAATGACAAATAAATCTGTAACAGTGGGAAACTTCAAATAATAGCCACGAATCATTAGGTATTGTCTTCATTTACACAACATACTCCAAATATATACACAAAATCTGCGGATGCTTATCTAGTCACACGTTGTTCTCCACGCCAGCTCTGTATCTGCTCTTCCCTGGCTCTCAAGCTCTCCTGAGTCACCTTGAAGGACCACCAAGTTGGCCAAGGAGAATTGAAACTTGCTTTCACATCACCTCACTGCCTTTCTATCTCCTCTTATCCCAGCACTTCTCACTCTGTCCCTCTCTTGAATCTTCAGAAGACCCTCTGATCTAGCACATGTAATCCATCTCTTGTCCTCTCGTTCTAGCCAGACAGACAGAAAACTGCCTGCTTTACCACTTTATTAATTTATTTTACTGCTTATTTATCCCCTGTTCTGGTAGAAAAGCTAAAAGCCCTTTTTCCAGCACAGGGCAGCTCACCTCAAGACCACAGGAGGAGCGAGTAACATGTCCTCAGAAAAGTAGGGAGAAAAACCCCACAACTCTCTTTGAACTCTGGGATTTGTAGGTCCCAAAGATCCATCAAAAAGAAACTCCTTCAAGAGCCTGAGAGCAGATATCGCCCTCAACACGAGCGAAAGCAAATCCACACAGCTGTGCTGATATAAAAAATACTTCCCTGTCTTCCCAGGGATGGCTTCATTACCAGAGGAGGGATCGATACCAGTTCAGCTCGGGTCTCCTCAGGCTTTACTCGTGCTGAAACAGCAAATTCCAGCATGAAATTCTTCTACTGAGCTGTGTTGTGCCATGGCTCTGCTGGAGTGTGGGTACCCACCTCCCACAAGATCTGGCACCCCAACTCACTGTCTCCCACCTCCATAGGGAGAGTGGGCAGCTCCACACCTGGGACAACGGAATGAGCAGGGAACAGCATTTTAAAATACAGTCTGTGGAAACTGACTTGCCTTCAAACTACAGGAAAACCCAGGAAGGAGCCAGACCAAGTGAATTAAGGCACATAAAACAGACAGGGAATCTTGCAATGCAAAGAAAGAGGAAATGAGAAGTAAAGTTGCCCAGTTCATGCCACATTCCAGTATGACAACACAAGGAATGGCATGTGCCTCATGCCCCAAACTCCTCTCTGCTGTCAGGCACACCATGAAAGGTGGGTTTATCAACACACAACATTCCAGCTTTACCTGCTTTGACTACAAAACTCCCTGCACACTGAACCCACCACAGCTTTGCATCACTGTTCCCCTGGATGCCACCTGTCCATGGTGCCCATGTCTCCCATGCCAGGGAGGCACCCTGAGGACAACACCTGCCCTCTGCTATAGGCAATTGATGCTCGTCTTTAAAAGAGGAAAGATTTAGGTTAGATGTTACTCAGAGGGTGGGCAGGCCCTGGCACAGGTTGCCCAGAGAAGCTGTGGCTGCCCCATCCCTGGAAGTGTCCAAGGCCAGGTTGGATGGGGCTCAGAGCAACCTGGGCTAGTGGAAGGTGTCCCTGCCCATGGCAGGGGGTGGAATGAGATGGTCTTTAAGGTCCCTTCCAACCCAAACCGTTTTGAGATTCTATGATGTTACTCTGCACGGCACAATTGGTTTTCTCACACCTTCTTTAAGACAGTAATTTTTTTTCCAACTGGAAAGAGCAGAGGCAAAGACCTCACCCAGCAGCACCGTCAGGAAAAGCTGTGCAAGAGCTCCAAGGTACAACGTGAATAAGGTCCTAGTGCCTGAGCATGGAGCATCAGGAGTCAACCTGCCTCACCAGAAGAGGAAATGGCGCAAGTGGGAGGCACTGAAAGGTTTGGAAAGGGAAGCAGCACCTTGTGTCAGAAGCAGGCACTGATGTTCATCTGGGGAAGAAAGAAAGAGCATCCTTCAACGCTAAACACAGACTGACACTCAAGAATTTACTGTAACTGTACCAACCATAGCCACAAAGTCCCACACAGCAGGCATTTGTGAAGTGGAAAGGCAGTATTGGCAAAAGAAAAAAAAAAAAAAAAAAAAGGGGCCAATAAAGCCACCAGCATATTTAGGACATAATCCTCACCCTCTGGCTACAGCATAGGAAGTTATATGGCATCACAGACTCTGTAACTTTACCAAGATTGTAATTTTTGGCACCAGATTAAAAGATTTACATCCTGCCCCTGAGAAAAGGATGGACAGATCTGCTCCCAGCACTGCCCTTAGAGAGGATGAATGTTTCCATGCACATGATGGGGAAAAAACTGCCTAGGAAAGGGTTTTTCTAAGGTACTGCCTTGCTTGCTTCACACTTCTCCAGCTCCTTTCCTTGCAGGACTCTGTGACAGGAGCATCCTGTGTGCAAGAGCAATACAGCCGAGCTCCCAGAGAAAGAGGAAGGGATGCAAACCATGGGATGCAGCTGCACAGCCACATGGGCAGTGCTCTTCTATCCTGGTCAGAAACTTGCCCTCCAAACTGCAATTAAAACACAGAGGGCTCATTTGCAGCACTAAAACTCTTGGAATCATTCACCTTCTGGATTGTTTTGGTTTGGCTTTCCTCTAATCCAGGCTGGGATCTTGGAGCATCAGCTGGGATGTTGCACTGCTTCCCTATCCAGAGGATTCCTAATGAAAAGGCTTTTCCCAGCAGACTCAGCTCACTGTGTTGACTGGCATGTCTGGGTGAATTAAAGGAGCAATGTTTTGGAATTGTCTTCAGTCACCCTAGGCCAAAGAGCCTTCAGCTCAGGGCAGTATCTGCCAACGGGGAAACAGGCACAAATCCAGCTTAATCCCCTCAAACCTTGAGTGAGGAATGGGGTTAAGTCTATTCTTTTCACATGGGTCACTTCAGCTCTCTTCTTCCCTTGGCTTTGCCCTCATTCACCACTGAGAAAACAGATTATTTGCCCAGGTCTGTTTCTTGAGCAGCTCTGACTTATAGGTTACAAATTTAAACAAAACTCACAATAATTACAAATAAACCAGCTTCGCCTCTTGTCTTCTGTGGTTTCTCACCTTCACTCAGCTCTTTGTCATCATCTCATTGCCAGTGTCCAGCACGGACCTGCTGTCTGTCAGTCTCAGGCAAGCTCAAGTCTGTAAGCCCATGAAAGATTGCCTCTCCATACCCTTCACTCTTGGAAAACCCCAGGAAGTGACGGTAAAAAGCCCCAAAGCTGAGTTTGTGCTCTGCAGCCCAGAAATGCCAAACCCTCCTTCAGCTGCCCTGGAATGCTGAGTGAGGCACATCAGCACGGGCACCACTCAACCTCAGCTTCCAGCCACGAGCTTTAAGACCTTCAGGCAACTTATTTAGGCAAAAAGCATTGCCCAGGGCAGGAGGGCAGTGTACTGCTCCCAGCATGATGCCAATATACTGGGAGTGGCATCAACTGGCACAGATACAGCTCAGCATTCCTCTGCTCATCTGGTCTGAAGATGGGGATAAGCTAAACAATCCCTGCACCTGATGTACTTAGAGAATAACACTGACACCCCTTGTTTACAAGGCTGAGACATCCCAGACCACGCCACAGAGGCACAGCACATGGATTGACACTGTAGCATCTGCTTTGCCCACTTTAAATGCAACCTGAAATTGCTGCTTTGGAAGAGGTGGCTCCAAAGAGAGCACGCATTGGTGACAAACTGATACTGTGGAGGAAGCGACACCACAGCTTTAAATACCTGCTCCTGCTGCCACACACAGCTTTGAGTCATGAAATCAGCTGGTTTTGCTCCTAAATCCCCAAACAACAACCTGAGCAGGAGGTGGGGAGACCTTTCAAGCTGACAAGGCAGCACAGAGAGCACAAGGTGCAGATGGCACGGCAGGAACACTGGCGAGGGACGGGGTCAGGGCTGATCACCTCGTTGGTTAAATCACAGCACAAACACCCTATTTCTAGTGCCAGTTTTCAAAAGCACAGCTTGTTGAGCAGACTCACAAAAGAAATCATGTTGGACATGGCTTAGAAACACCATCATGTTAAAAATAACATTTTCCTTTTCTCTCTTATTCCCTACGCCTCTCATTCCCCAGAGCAAAGCAAGGCACCCAGAAACACCAGGAAATCTTCTCTTAAAATCTGAACTCCCCTTCAAACTCCCCCCTAAGCTCGGTTTGGGAAGGAGTGGCAGCAAAACCCCCTAAAAACCTTTTTGTGCTGCAATTCCACGCATCTGCCCAAGGCCTCATAAACTCTATGTTGAGGCAAACAATTTTTCTCTTTAATTTCCCCTGGTGTTTCCAAAGGAACCAGCCTTTACAATCCAGCCCAAAGAACTGAGCACACTGTGAAGTCACATCAGAAGAGGGGTCAAAGCAATCAATCAGTGACACCAATTGTGTCAAGCAGATTTTAAAAATACCTTAAGTGGTTTTAAAAAATACCTGGTGTTTTACTATAAAAGCACTCAGTTGGTGCGTTGATTTTTTTTTTTATTTAAAGGGGTGCCAATCTCTGAGTGCCTCTGGTAACATCACAAGAACCAAGGCAATGGGGTCCTGCAGCCTCACCACAGCACCTCCTGCAGGGATAACGCACCAGTAAAAGGCTAAGAAAGCACTGGCACAGAAAGCACGTTCCAGCAAGGGATCCCTGTGTTAGAGAAGAGGAAAATGGTGGAAAAGAAGAAAGACAGAGAAAATAGAAAGGAGAAAGAAAGAAAGAAGCTTCATTTTGAGCCTTTCCTAGAAACACAGGGACAACTCCCTCCTTTCCTCTGCCAGTACATCACATCATTCTGCAACCAGCAGAGGCGATCACAGCTCTGCCAACATCCTTGCCAGGTCCAAGGAATTAACACAACTTAAACTTTTGGCACTACACAAGGGGGAAAAGGTACCCCAAACCCACACAACCCTGTACAGCCCTCCTTGCTGAAACCACTCCCTTTGAGACACTGTGTTCAGTCCCAGCCATTTCCTGCGTGCCAGCATCCCTCTGGCAGAGTGAGACCAAGCCTTACCACATCACCTGTGGCTGCCAATGAGGACTGGGAGAGAGTCACGTTATTGCCAGGGCAGGGAAGAAACAGCCCTGCGTCACCCCAAGTCCTCCTGCTGCAGCTCCCGCTCCCCTTCCTACACTGATTGCAGACCCTTGTCCTTCTGCTGATTGCAGATTGATGGTCCTGGCTGGGTTTTGCCCTTCCAGACCAGTCCCTCAATTACCAGGGTCTGGTTTTTATAAAAGGTTTGGGGTTTTGACTGTTTTTTCTCTTCAGCTTATGAGTTTATTTTATTTTTTTTTTGCTGGAGCTCTTTCCTTCCCTGTCTGGATGTGCTGATGGATTTTGGTGCTTGCCAGAATTCAGCAAAACCAGGCTCGCTGGGTGGTATTAACTTCTAACCCCCACGTAAAAATAGCTGCAATAAAGCAGAGTGAATAATATCAGCTTCACCTAATGTAACTTTGATTAAAAAGTGCTGCCCTCTCCATCACTCCTGGGTGGAAACTCCAGAGAGACGTCCTTCCTGAGGGCTGGAAAGCCAGCAAGGTCTGGGGACAGAATAGCCAGTATGACACTGGCATATTCCAGGGCTGTTGCCAAGCCCAGCAGGGAAGGTGGAGGGACCAAACTCGGAGTAGAAGTTGACAAAACAGGGCTAAAAAGACAGATTTCTGCCCCTCTGGGTAGCGAGGCAGCCCACAGATCCTTCCAGCTTTCAGCCTGGCTACAGGATCAAAGCACGGAGGTCCACAGCAGCAAAGCCTCATCCTTTCCCTTGGAAGATGCAAAACCCCTCCATGTATTTAATTATTCTCCTCTTCACTCCTGGTGCCGGCAGACTGTGGCAGGAGCTGTTTTGTTACACATGCAGGAGGAGGCAGAGAAGGTTTTAATTTCACGCCATGCACCAGGCACTGCAATTTTGGACACTGTTTGTTATCTGACTTCTGGCCCTATCTCTGGTCCCGGTGCTCCTCAGGCAGCCGTGGCCAGTTGGCTTTTTAATTTATTCTCTGCTAGGATGGGGATGCTGTTCGAGTGAGAGCCCTCACCGCCCAGCCATCCTGCTTTAATAACAAAACGCCTTCAGCTTTGGAGGTGCAATGCTGTGCCAGGTGAAGTACAGCCAGTGCCACTTCTGGGGGGCTGCAGCGCCTGTTCCCTGAAGGAAACCCCACTGCTGCAAATTGTCCTTTCCTTCAACTTGTGTCTACCCAGAAAGACAAAAAAAAATCATCTAAAATGGAACTAAAACCACTTACCAATTCTCTCCCCTCCCCAGATGGGTGAACCATAACCCCAAGTCAAAGGACAACCTTCTGGAGAGTGAGTGGAATCCTAAGATGGTTTGGGATGGAAGGGACCTTAAAGACCATTTAGTTCCTACCCCCTGCCATGGGAAGGGACACCTTCCACTAGACCAGGTTGCTCTAAGCCCCATCCAACCTGGCCTTGGACACTCCCAGGGCTGGGGCAGCCACAGCTTCTCTGCCCAACCTGTGCCAGGGCCTCCCCACCCTCACAGTGAGGAAATTTTGCTTCACATCCAATCAAACCATGCCCTCCATCAATTTGGAGCCATCACCCCTCATGTCATCAGTGCCAAAAGCCCCTCTCCTGCTCTCTTGTAGCTCCTCTAGATACTGGGAGGGGCTCCTCACCCAGCAGAGGACTTGGAAAACAGCTGCCCTCAGCTCTCCAGGCTGATTCTTTGCCCAGCAGCCAGGTGAAGAATTCCCTACGTTTTTGGCATGACCAGAAAGCAAAGCATAAAGCCACATTTGCAGGCAGGGAAGCCACAGCATCCCTCATGTGTTGCACGACCCAAAAAGAACCCCAACACAGAGTGAGCACCTTTGAGATTATCACACCCCAGGGAAACTCTCCCCAAAGTTTCTGTTGTGTAAGCTTTCTTCCCAGACCCCGACCCCTCCTCTTTCTTCCAGGGTGGTTTGTCAATACAGAGTTTAGATCTCCGGCAAAGGATTTGGGATGAAAAGAAATCAAGGGCAGGTAATTGCTGCGTGAAAATGACAGCGCAGCGATTTACACAGACTAAACCAGACTGTGGAATACCAAGAGGCAGCCAACAGTGGAGAATCAATACCTCCCAAGAGGTGGGATTATTAGGGGGAGAAAGGGGCTTGAAAGATCCATAAGTGCCTGATGACTGACTATTTCCAAACCACTGTTTGCTGAATGAGAATTGCCTTCGGAAAGATGCTGGGCCCATTCCGAGGCCATGCACTCAGCCTGGGGATGCTGTCACATCTCTGCCAGGAACTGTGAAGTCTGGCAGCAAAACACGCCTGTCCTGTCACCCCCACCTCCCCCTGAGACCTCTGCTGCAAAGGGGAGTTCTCCTCTTTGTAGAGTGCCCCCTGCTCTGCGGGTGGAAGTGGCAGAAACATCCCACCTCTGGCATTTTGGCCTCTGCACTGGCATTTCCACCAGGAATGCAGCATAAAGGGGGAGCAGAAGGAAACATGGGGGTTACAATTCTTCTTACCCGAAGCATCCCTGCAGCTATGAACAAAACCACAGCTGTCAATTCCCCTTATTCCCTATAAAAGGCAGTCATGTTCCATCAGCACCTTTTAAATCACAATTTCCACATGGTAGCCACACACAAGGTCCAAAAAATCCCCCCAAAACGATGAGCAGATCTTTTTTACATCTCTCCATAAAGCCAGGGATGCCACCAGGATCTCCTCCAGTCCTCCCAAGTGACAGTGACTTCTGTTTCCAGCCCTAGGAGAGCCTGTTGCCCACAGGAGCCATCCTGCTCTCCGGGGACAGCCGCGCAGCCAAGACACTGACACAGGACAACAACATCACTTTGCTTCTCCCTGCTACAACAGCTGCACACCTGCCAAACTACCCTTAGGATCAGTCTCTTGGAAAAACCAAATTCGTGCTCCTCCAGATGAAGATTTGCCCTCTGGACACAAACAGGGAGCTCATTTTTTAACAAGGATGCCTCTGGGCATTCCAGCAGGTTTCATGTACCCAGCAGCTCTCTGCCAAGAGCAGGCTGCTGAAAACAGCCTGAAAGCTGCTCTCAGTGGCTTGGGGGAAACTCATGTTCGGCTTAGTGCTAAGTATGTTTAAATACAAAAGTTCCTCCTGGATGAAAGCAGCCAGGAGGCCCAGGAGTCTCATTTTCTCAGGAGATTTTTATGCTCACAGCATATCTGGGGAGGCAAAATGAGTGAAAACCAGAAGGACTGTCTCCTCTCTGACCATTGAGCAGCTCTGGTCTATTTATTTATTTATTTTAAACTCTTTTTTCAAAGATGAAATATAAATAGCATTTTCTTTTGGGAGGAGATAGAAAGGAAATCACAGCACAAGCAAGGAGGGAGTGAGGAGAAGCCTAAAAGAGCAATTTTTGAAATGTCAGCAGGCAAGAGTTTGCCCAGGGACAGCTTGGATGTCCCATTTCTTTTTCAAAGGAAGGTAAAAAGAGGAGTTATATCTCTGAGCTTGCACCACCACTTAGTTCATCACGTGGTCTACATAGTGGAAAACGAGCAAGGCACAAGATTTGCTCTCTGAAAACTTTATGCAGCAGAGTTTCTTCTATTACTATTTATTTTCTATTAAATTTAAGAAGAATGAAAGATTTTATTGTTTAATTGGAGGAGTTATTTGCTAGAACTTAGCTCAGGCCAGAGAAGGAGGGTCAAAAACTAAGGATGCATTAACCCCCTTGGACAGGAGCAGAGATGGAGCTGCATGTGCAGTCTCCAGCTCAGAGAAGCTTTGACACAGCTGGTTCAGCACCACCAGTGCCACAGCCAGCCCTTGGAGCTCCTCTGGGAGCTGGAAGGACAGGGAAGCCCAGGGATAAAGGGCAGAGGATGGGAGGAGCTGAGAAATGGGGCTGCAGGAAAAAACTCCTTCCTCTCCATGCCTGGCACTCTACATTGGCTGAGCTGAATCTTTTGCACTACTAAATCTTGCTCCCTCCAGCATCCCACCCCTGTCTGTGTTAGGAAGGCATTTATTGGGTCCACATACCTTTGCTATGGTTTTGAAAGCACAAAAATCAATAAAAGGTGTCCTCCAATCAGAAAACCAATGAATGAGACCTGCAAGGAAGCCCAACAGCCCCAACAAGCCACCAGATAGCCACTGTTACCACAATCTTCTCCCTTCCCCAAAGCCTGGATGAGAGGCAGCGAATGAACACCCAGCAGCAACAGATGTGGGCTATTTTGGGCCAAAAATAATAAATGCCAGAGTTGGAACAGCGTAACTGTGTCAGCCAAATAACTGCAGTGATGCTGGTTCTGGAAACGTTGTGCCCAAGGCAGAACTTCATGGAATAGCATGAACTCTCGGCACAGGCACCAGGAGCAGCCCCCCAACACCAGCACATCATCCCTCTGCTGTGGCCTCCCAGCACCCCAAAATGAAAGCCACCTCACACAGAGCCATAGAATCCTTTAGGTTGGAAAAAGCCCTCTAAGATCATCAAGTCCAACTGTTTCCCCAGCACTGCCAAGGCCACCACTAAGCCATGTCCTCACGTGCCACATTCACACATCTTATAAATCCCTTCAGGGATGGTGACTCCAGCACTGCCCTGGGCAGCCCCTTCCAGGGCTGGACAACTCTTTCAGTGCAGAATATTTTCCTAATATCCAATCTATACACCCACTGAAGCAAAACACTGAAGCCAAAGAAAAATTCAGCTAGCTGAGGATAACCCAGAAGCATTAAGGCTGCAGCCCAAAGT
Source organism: Scytalopus superciliaris (assembly GCA_013400415.1). Lineage (NCBI taxonomy): Eukaryota > Metazoa > Chordata > Aves > Passeriformes > Rhinocryptidae > Scytalopus > Scytalopus superciliaris. Next base: position 540,716 of record VXBX01000227.1, on the reverse strand, counting down.
GCACATACAGCTATAAATAAAAAGAAGAGAGAGGAGTTTCGATATCTTGATGTAGTTCTTGTTCTCAACACGTTCGGTTTGCTGGTCCAACACTTAACTAGGAAATTTAAACAAAAGCACCTTCTCAAAGCTTTGATAAAGAGGAGGATTTGGTGGGGGGTGAGCGATGCCTGTTAATCACCCATTGCAACAGAACCCCAAGGGGTGGGAGCAGAAATTCCGGCTTGACACGGGTGCAGGATTCAACCCCACGCTCTGCTGGTGCCCACCTGCTCCGCCAGCAAAATCCCATTAAAATGCAACAAGCAAAATAATGTTTCAAGAACGCATCTACTTCAAAACAGCTGCACCCGGCAAACATTATGTGGCCTAAGACTCAAACGCTGCTCTTCTTTCCATCAGTCAGGCTCGGTGAAGGATTTGCTGTGTGGGTTTTGTTTTGTTTATTACTTCTAATGACTTTCTCATTATCATTTCGCTGTGAAACATAAACGATGGTTATGGGAGAAATCATATTATTTGGATGGCTTTATTAAATTAGAGAGCAAATCTGCGTATATTTCTGGCTCAGGATAAATGTTTGAACTTTGAGAGGCCAAAATTCATTTTCAGACAAAGCCATTTTCAGAGGCTCTGGAATCAGTGGTTCAATTTGCCCTCAGCTGCAAGGGAGATGTATGGGGGTATTTCTCAATTTAATGCCTCCTAGAGACTTAACCAAATCTCCAAACCAAAACCCTGCTTCTAGCTCTGCTTATGAGAAACTTGAAACTCGTGGAACATAATGGAGAAATAAAGGCAAAATAGCATTGGAAAGAAATACAATAAAATAATAAAATCACCCTGTCTGCGTGCCCCCATTGCCCCAGTCCTCATACAGGGACTTCAGTCACTCAGCAAGTGAAATCAGTGTCTTCACACCTTTGCAACAAGAGCAGAAAAAGTGCTTATTCCTACAGGAAAATTATGGATAACACCAGCACAGCTCTGACAGGAACAGTAACATCAGCCATGCAGATGGGTAACTGTGCTGGCACAGGTCACCTGCAGCAATTAGGGATGTGCCACCTAAAACACACAAGGAGATGTCTGGCACCCTCTCTGCATCCCGATTCCTGCAGGACCAGCAGCAGGACCCACCTGGTGGTGACAGTGGAAGACAAGCAACTGTGAAACACACACACAGAGGATGAAAAAGCTGTTGCTAGACAGCAGAAGTTGCAGTGTCCTTCTCTTTTCCCTCCCTTCCTTCCTCCTTCCCAGTTCAAGGAGGGGAACAGAAACAAAATACGTTTTCCAGGCAACAAATCAAAGCTTCCCTCACCCCCACCTTTTAAAAGCAATAACTGACACTGGAATAAACCTGTTAAAGAGAATAAATTTCCCTGAGTACACCCAAAGTGAAAAAGCAATAGAAAATCAACCCTGATAAAAGATCTGTGGAATGAAAACACTTTCAGTGTGCCAACCCAAAATGTATGGCCTGCAACAGGCAAGCTTGGTGAGAGAAATCCTTGCTGGAAAAACACAGGAAGGAAGAGTGGAAGGGAAATAATTGGGGTCCTCCATTCCCCATTATGGCAGGGAATATGATATGACCAACAGGGAACAGGCTCTGAAGCAGCAGGACCCCAGAGATGAGGCATCAAGCAGCCCAGAGCATCTTGTGGAAGCACAGGATGAAAAGAGAGAGCAGGAATATGACAAGCTGGAATCAAGCAAGATCTACTCTGATAATAATTCAGCAATCAGGATCAAAGGAACTTGGGGGAAAATAAAGGAAAAGGAACAGTTTTTGGAGCAGGGACAGCTCCGTGGCCTTGGGTATAAGCAGCTGTACTTAAAGCTGCTGGATGATGGAAAGCAGGAGTCAGTCCTACCTGTCCAATCCACCACTCAGAGGAATATACACCTGGCCATCTTTCCTGCACCTCCACAAGCTGGAGATGAGCAGAAATACTGTCTGGGCCACCTCAATCAGCCCTGGACATGCTGTCACCTGCTGGCATATGGTGGGTGGGCAGCAGGAGCTTCTCCTCCAACTCCACAGGCAAGAGATGCTCACCCCTTGCCCAAGGAAAAAGGAGGGGGAGAAAGAAGATGCGTAAGGAAACTGAAATAAATGGACTTAAGATGTGAGAACAAGTTAATGAAAACCTTCTCTCAGGTTGTCTGGGAGCTCCAGGCAACCACCCTGTGTCACCGCCACCATTTCCCCTTTATAGGACTCCCACTGGATGGCTAAAATCCCCCAAAACACTCAAGAGCATGTTTCCTCTCCTTATCTCAAGTAAGGCCCTTGGGTCATGGCAGCAGATATATTTCAATGAATGCCATGCAGTTCTTCTCCTTCCTCCTCCTCCTCACCCCCCCTGCTAGGGGTCCTGCTGGCAGCACTTTGGGTTTCTGACACTGACCAGTCCCACTAAAGCTGTGACAACACCCGTGCCTGGATCTGGGAGCAAAACAAAGGTGTGAATCCTGCCCACAACCCTGGTGCAGAAGGACCTAAACCAGAGGAGACCTCTCCACGCCACCAGCCCATATCCTGGCATCCCCCATCCTCCTGTGGGATTTAACTCCTGACAAGAGGTTGGAGCATTCACATCCTGAGCTTCCACAAAAACACTGGCTGTGACAACGTCTTACCTTCCCCACAAATGCTTTAAGACAACTCTTGAGCTGACTCCAGAGGAAGGCAAAAGCCCCCACAATCCCATCAACTCTGACAACCCTTTTTTATTCTGTATGTGTCCAGTCATGTTACGTTTCTAAACCCATAGCCAGGCAGATGTTTCAGATCTCAAATGGAAGGCACAGATATATCTGGGAGCACGCAAACCAAGGCACGGTGTCTGAAACCAGATTCCCACTGCCTGTCCAGAGCCTGCACTAAATAAAAGGTTCACTTGCAGCGGACAGCAACAAGAAATACCACGTTTCACACACCACCTGCACCTCAAAATGGGGCTGCAATGTGAAACACCTTGATGAAGAGCTGAGGTGACAGTCTTTTAGCAAACTCCCATGTCCAGGAACGACGTCCTACTTCTTACAACAAAAAGGTTAGAAATCCTATAAACACACTTGTCCTTTGCAAAACATCTCTTGACACCAAATCGATGGAAGCAGCCTGCACCCTCTGCCCACAAAAAAAGCACTCACTTCAAGCACAAGGAGGGGTCCATGTCCTATTCCCCCTCCCTCCCAGAGTCATGCCCCTCTTCATTCCTGGCCACATCATTTTCCAAAAGCAAGAGCACCCCAGAGGATCCAAACACCCCAACAAACAGATGAGGAGACAGAGGAAAAAGAGAAGAGTAACTTTTGTCAATCATCTCTTTCTGATCTCATGGAAAGGGAGAAACCTCCTTGGGAGGCAAAGCCTTTAAAAGTTAAATGTATCATGAAAAAGAAAACTTCTGTCACTGCTTAAAAAGGTTTTTGACAGGTCTTCATTTGTAACCCACAAACAAATGCAGTTTCTCATGCTCCATGGACTCTAATATCACTTCAGAGCAGACCTGAACCCAACTCTCCGTTGAAAAGCTGGAGGAAGCAACCACATTAAAATAGCTCTCTTCACTGCTTTTGGGCACACCAGAAATCTTTCATTTCAGGATCTGCACCTAAGTGCCTGGGAGCACAACCTGAGCAGACAGAAACGGCTGCTCAGAGTCATTTCAATAGCTTTGGGTGGACCAGTCACAGTGAAGTCAAGCCTAACAAACAAGGCATTATTATACAAGACAGAAAGAAAGAGTGCTTTGCCCTATTTAAGCTACAGTCAGATTTCAGAAATCCCTCCCATGACTCAGTTGATGAGAGAAGCTGGTCATAAACCAAACAATTCAGGCCCATGCGGACTGGAAGAAGGGGGACTGAAAGTAAAGAGAAGAGTTGTCCATCCACACCAGGGTTAGGGAGACAGGGGAGAAGTGAGAACAGATTGCCTCAAAAGGCAGAGGCACTGCAACAGGCTGCCCTGGGAAGCTGTGGCTGCCCCATCCCTGGAGGTGCTCGAGGCCAGGTTGGACAGGGGTTTGAGCACCCTGGTCTAGTGGAAGATGTCCCTGCCCATGGAAGGGGGTAGAACAAGATGATCCTTTAAGTCCCTTCCAACTCAAACTGTTCTGTGATTTTGTGAACACCCACTGACCAAAACCTCTGCTCTGGAGAGCTCAAAAGCTGCTACAAAAGCACTGACTGAGAAGCAGTCCCTGGCTACCTGCTCCACAGCTCCCACCATTCCTCCTTGCTCACACATCTGAAAGTTTAGCCAGCACTACCTGCTTCCCCAAAGAGTCCCTTTTAAGAGGTTTACAAACCCAGCCAAGCCTGGAACTCTGTATTTCATCTGTATTTCACAAGCAGAGCATTTTCACCTCTAAATTTTGTGTTAATTTTGGCTCCTTGCTTTCTTTCTGCAGAGTTCCCAAGAATTCATGTCAGCTACTAACTCATCCCTCCTCCCGAAAGCAGGACGAGCTGCTACAAAGCCCAGGTTTGTCACCAGCCAGAGGAATCCTCTAGAAAGAAAACCTGCAGCAGAGAGATAAGAAGCATCTCCTCCACTCATCGGAATTCAGGGAAAAGACCAAAACAAATATTAATGAGAGGCACTTAGCTGTGCCTGTTCAGCAATCAATAACGCACGACAAGGTGCGCAATCGGGACGAGCACCTCATGCTGTCGCTGTGCTGGGCGTCCAGAATGGAGGGGTCTTCTGCTAATCCCCTCCTCGAGGTCACACCAGCAGCTCTCCAAGCCCCCCATCCCCTCCCACAAACTCCCTTGACTAGAGAAAGAGGGGACCAGAGCGGTGACAAACTCCTCACTGTTGTGTTTAATAATTACATCCATCCCAACTAGCCACATTCCTCTTTTTGTTAGAAGTTTTATTAACCTAGTCCTTCTGATTGTTCCAAAGTATCGCCCGTTTTGGCCAGGCCAGGGAATGCTCTGGAGCGTCTCTCCATGGCATTTGGGCATCACTGGAAGGGAGCACAGGGCTGCTTGAATGGGGAAGGGGAACAGCAAGGGAATGTGACCACAGAAGGACACAAGGAGGTGCCACGTGAGCTGCAGGAACTCCTTTGGAGAGTGGACCAAGGCCTGCCAGAATGGAGGTCACAGCTCAGGAACCTTTTTACCTTTCTGTGCTCACTTCACACAAAACCTTCACCTGTCACTAGTGTGCCTTCTCTGCAACACCCCTGTAGTGACCATCTCGCACCCCTGTCCATGAGCCCACGGAGGGGGCTGAGGGGACCCTGCCTGGTGGGGGGACACTCCCACCTCCTGCTCTTCCAGCAGGATTCCCAGGCTGGCCTTTGAGGGCGCTTCAGTGGGTCCTGCAGCACAGGCTGCGGGGAGAGAATGGCTTTCAGCTCAATTACCCTTCACATTCTGATTCCATAANAATGAAGCCTGCCTGCTGCAGCCCAGCCTCAAGTGCAAACGTGCAGAAGGGATGTGACTTGCAGCCGGCATGAGGCTCCGCTCTCCTCTCCCTGCCTTTCCTGAAGATCTCCTCGAGGCTGCCTTCTCCTCTCCTTGCCAGCCACCCTCCTACCCTTCACGGGGCTCCTTCTTGCTCTTCTAGCCTCTCCCAAGCCCCAGACACGTGGAGATCAGGCTCCTTGGAGATGCATGTGAGGTGCAAGCAGACAGCATCCATCGCTGCTGCTCAGAGCACCAAACACCCCATACACTGCACGGAGACAGTGCAGACACTTTACAACACTCTTCAGAGGTGCCACCACAAGAAAAGAATGCCATAAAGCATTCACTGCTTCATGCAACTAAGTGGAAAATAGGTTTGCTGTCTTCCAGAGAAGAGCTGACCTCCTCCTGACATTGTCTGAGCAAATCAAAGAGGACGTGTGAGCACACGGCGAGACACTGGTTAAGGTGATGATGAGGGACAGGTGATGAAGCACATGCTCTGGAGGTGCAACCTTGTTGAAAAAGCACCTCTTGCCCTTCAGACAGGGCAAGTCTTGCATCCAAGACCCTCAGAAAGGAGGTCACCAAGGGAAAGCCTTACAGTGAAGCCCCATGATATGTGGGGGGATACCAGGCTGGTGATCCCTACCATGTGAGGAGGAGTCACAGGCTTCCAGTGTTCTCCCAGCCCACCTCCTGAAGCTCAGGCAGTCCTCAGACCTGAGCAGGACCTTGAAGGCAAGGTAGATGTGCTCATCCTCACCTGCACAACTCCTGGCCTTTCTCCCCAATACCCGTTTCCCTCAGATTGCAAGGACCAGGGTGAATTGCAGTGCCACAATCCTCATGGGGCTCGTACAAGCAGGAACAGCCTCTCTGCAAAATTTCTTTCCCCAAAGGCACAATTGATACACAGGAAAACAAAATATCCACCTGTCCTGCTATTTCCTCAACTGGCCAAAAACCCCTTGGATGTTTCACAGGCCATCAGCTTTCCACTGCAGTGGAACAGCTTTGTGTTTAACCCCCTCAGCCCCCCTCAAAGGCAAGGCATGGGCAGCACATCACAGAGTGGGGCAGCTTTTCCTCCTGGGAGGCTGAGAAACCTGCAAACACACATCTGGCCACGCATTTTCAGCATGTTTAATAGAGTGATTTTCCAAGTGCTGGCTCAGTAGTTCCTGACCCGTGCAGGTTTGGGGTCATCCAAATCACATACACAGCAAAAATCGTTCCCATTCCAGGCTGTTCATTCAGCTCTGGTTAGGGGATGAAGCACAGGTTGATCCCTCCTTTTTCCACAGCTCAGAGAACTATGCTCTCAACTTACCTCTAAATAAAGATTTACTAATTAGGGAAAGATATTTACATCTTCCACTCATGGTAATGAACTGAGAAGTTATAAAAAAGCACCCCTTGGATGAGCATACCAGCCTATCAGTTAACCAACTCTGTTTTCTCCTCCTTAAACACGAGCTGGAAGGTAGAGTTGGTGGCCATCCTGGTACAAACAGCCCCAGTCCAGGTCATCTAAGCAGGAGGTGCCTCCAAACATGTGTGACCAACTAGACTCACCATATGAAGGCTGGGAAGGAGGTGGCTGACTTAACTAATAGCTCCTCTTCTCCCTTCCCTCCTTCCCATTACCCTTTCCCGTTTGATTTACAATTGCAGGGCAAGCCTGTGGAAATGACATATCATGAAGAAAGCCTTGTTTGAAAAACAAGGAGGTGGTTGGTGTAACCATCACCTCAGCTTGGAGATGGGCAGGCTGTGGCTGAGTGCACCTCCCTGGCAACCCAGCAAGGCCCTTTGACCACACAGAATATGCTGGAAAAAGAGGGACAAACAACTATCATCCTGCACAAGGTGACAGCCACCACCTCCTTCCTTTCATCCATGCACCTCTCCACTGTTAATTCTTCAGAAACAAACTGTGCCAGGACACGGAGCCAACTTGCACGGCTCTTTGTCGAGACCCTTTGCATGCACACGTGTGCCCCAAACCACCTCACGAGCTGCTCATGCTGAAAAAAGAGCAGAGCCTGACATTTGGAGAGCAAGGCAGAGCAGCAGGAAGGCAGCAGGAGCTGGGAAAGGGGGGGCAGAGAGGAAGGACAACCACAGAAGTGTATTTGTAAAGCTCAGTTACCCCATGTTTGCTCCATCCTGGGGGTCTGAGGGAAATACTCCAGGGGTGGGGATCATCTCCGTAGATACTCAGCATCCCAACTGTCCCCAGGCCAAACCTTCCCACCCAACATCTGAAGCCACCTCCTCCCATGCTCGCTTTGCATACTCATTCAGAAAAATAAATATGTTTTTCAAACTTCCCATAAAGCAAATGCCAAAACTAAAAACCTTGTCTTTTTTTATAACTTGAGCCAAAATTGCCTTGAACCCCCTCTATTCACTTTCTCTGCTCTCTTCATTATTCACGCTGATGAAATAAATCAACCACATTTTAAGTTCCCTCAACAATTAATGGTTGAAATTAAGTAATGGCTGCCTAATCCTGACTGAAACTTCTACTTAGATCAAATTCCTTCCATTTGTAATGAAAATCACTCCAAACTTATACAAATAGTTCAGTTCACACATAAATACTTAAAAAACTTATAGAAAGGCAGATTTAGTCCATTATTTTATCACAAAGTATGACCAGCAGTAGAAAGCTTATTATACATGACTGTCACTGACACATTACAAACTAATAAAACACAAAATGCAATTCTGAAGAAGAAATTGGAATGAATCTATTGCAAGAGTGATTTTTATGGTTCTTTTGAAATGCTATTTCTCCCCAGCTTTGCTGTCAAAATGGCAACATTTTCCCTAAATATTTCCATCTTAATTAAAAATGGTGGTTTTATTGAAAAAAAAATAAAAAGAAAGAAAGAAAGAAAAATGCCTTTGTGCTGGCTCCAGCTTCACCTTCCTGTGCTGCATGGAGTGAGGATCTAACATGTGCCAACCTCATGGATCCCTAAAATTCCATCCACCCCTCAGCACAGCACCTTCCAGCACGACCCCAATCATCCCTTAATTCAGGCACTGAAAAAGGACCCCAAACCAACATACTGCAGGATTATGTGGGTTAAAAAAAGAAAGGATTCAATGCTATTTTCAGTGACGGGTGTTTTGCTTCCTGGCACGGAGCTGTTGCCACTCTCACATCACAGTGCCTTCACCACCTGAACGTGCTAATAACCATTCCTACACCAGGCGTGCTCTGGCTGCCGACTCCAAGGGTGATGCACAGAGAGGGAGGCAAACCAAACAGGGATGTGAAGGGATATGGCTTTTGTTGGCTGGCATGAGATAACAAGTTACATCTCAGGCTTCTGGGAGAAGATGGTAACCAGAGGGAAAAGGGAGATAAAACTAATTGCGGCAGGTCACACTTGTTACCTCCTCGCTCCTCTGCCCGTAGCATGGAGCCCTTGCTCCTGCAGGGGACAAGGAAGAGACCTTGAAGCCATCTGCTGCCCAGATGTGTAAGTGTAATTATCCTGAGAGGGCTGGGCTGGAATGTCCCCTGAAAAAGGGGGAGAGACCTTTCAGCCCGAGCCTAAGCTGCTCCTGCAGCAAGAGGTGCTGGGGGACTGTGAGCCACTGCCTCTGCTCCAGAGGAACATGCCTGGGCTGAGCAAACCCTGGCCAAGAGGATCCCAAGGAGCCATCACCACTTGGCATCAGCCATTCTGAACTCAGGCAATGTCCTGACCTCAAGGACAAGACTGGGACAGAGCTCTGAAATCAGCAGATACATGGACTCAGTACTGCTGTGAAGGAACACAGTGAGTGAGGATGTTTTCCCTTGTTCCCATTTCCTCCAGAAGGAATGATTACTGATTTGTCCAGGCTACCTTTCCCCGCTTTGTCTGGGTTCTCCTTTCTCAGACAATGCTGCTGTGCACTTTCTCTTCCTCTGCCTCGAGATTATTTCCTATTTTCCCAGCATGATGGCTCCTCCACAGAGACACTGAATCTCTTGCTGCCCCGCACTGGCTTCCCTTTCAGCTCCAAATCTGCCATTTTCTCCCCCTTTCTGCTTTCCCCTGTCCCCCTCGCCCAGCCCAGCACTACACTGGCCAGAACGGCACGAGAATTTCTAATTTCCAGGCTGCCCCCCTCCTTGCTGCAGTACCCTTCCAGAAGGAGCCCAAGTTTTGCCTGGTGGAAATGACTGTTATCTCCAGGACACTTTACACATTACTTCCACGCCATTTGGAGTTTTCCGCCCCAGTAGTTTCTGTTGCATCTCTCATTTCCCTCCTTGGTCACGTGTATTAAAGGACCAGGGTCTCCTATTCACAGGTGAAGCCAGGCAAGGGATAGTAGAGACTCTCTTTCTCCCTAGGAGGCCGTCACTCAAGACCCTCTGACGTTCTCCATCTGACACCACAGTAAAAGCATCAGTGATAACAAAAACTTGCTCACAAATGACCTTCAGAGGGAAAGCTGCTCCAGGTCTCAGCACCTACTTCCATCACACCAGAGGAAGTTATTTAAAATGAGGGTGGGCAGCCCCTGGCACAGGTTGGGCAGAGGAGCTGTGGCTGCCCCATCCCTGAGAGTGTCCAAGGCCAGGTTGGATGGGGCTTGGAGCAACCTGGGCTAGTGGAAGGTGTCCCTGCCCATGGGAGGGGGTTGAACTGGATGACTTTTAAAAGTTCCTTCCAACCCAAACCATTTTAGGATTCTATGACACCTACAATGTCAGACATGCAAACCCTTTGGCCCAAACACCATATGCACTGCAGTTAGTTAAGTGCCTTTCTGCAGCCCTGGTGGAAAAGAGCAGGGAGAAGATGGCAGCTGGTGCCTGCTGTGCTTCTGAGCTCTTGCCTGAAGCAGCCAAAAGCCAGAGGGAAAGCCCAAGACAGTGCCTGTACTTCCCAGACCATTTTTGTTTTGCTTGCATATAGAAAGTGGGGACCTTTATGAATATTTATGAACTCACCCTAAAGCCAAACATACCCAACACACATGACATCCCACCCCTCAGCACAAACTCAGGCTGATGACTTGTGCATTGTTCTCCTCCCTCAGTCCCTCTCTGCTTGCTAATTCCTCAGCTCCCCTACCTTCTGCTCTCCCATGCCAGTGCAAGCCAGGAGACAGGCCTTGCACAGCCTCTCGATCACAAAGTGAATTCCCACAGCACTGTTGGCTAAATCTTGGCTTTTAAATCTTGTTTTAAATCTTGGTTTTTAATAGATTGACAGTACAGCTGCACTTAAAGACTGCTGAAGGGAAGGCACACCTTTCAAAACATATCTCTGCTTCCATGAGCTTGCTGGACAAGGCTGGGAAAGTAATTAAATGTATAACAACAACAACAATATCTGGAAAAGAGAAATATCAAAACAAATTTTCTAATAAAAGGTGTCCCTGCCCACAGCAAGGGGTTGGAACTAGGTAATCTTTGGAGTCCCCTCAAATCCAAACCATTGCCGCCTTTCTAGGAAGTTTGAAAAACAACAACAACAAAAACCATCAACAAAACATCGTAAATAAATAAATGTGCATCTGATTTGCTGAAAAGTTCAAGATGCTTGCAAATTTCACAGGTTCAAAGGTGGCGGAAGGAAAGGAAGGCTGGATTTGGGAGATAAGTTATTCACTGTAAACTACTTGTTCAGTTCTAAACTCCATGTGGAAATGGAAGAGAAAGGAGAGAAAGAAAACCGTGAGTGGAGAGAAAGGGGATGGAAAAAAAACCAGAGAGGTGTGGGGGGGAAGGAAACGAGGGAGGAAAGCAGCCAGCAATGATTGTAGCCCATTTTTGCAATGTGGTAGGAACATCTTCCTTATCAGCTCTGTTATCACCGCCTTCACTGAAAAGACTCTCTATTTAAAGGAGAGGAGGGGGAAAAGCGCCCCAAAAGGTGTCTGGGAGTGTGGAAGGGAATGGCTAATGCAGCTGAAGGGGGAGCTCAGGCTGGCTGCAGCTGCTTCGTATGCGCGGCGTCGGGCCGAGCCACGGCAATAGAATTATACGAGCCCCTGAAGACACCCGGCCAGGATGGCAGGGAAACTGATGTAATTACTGACATTATTACCGTTAAAGCAAAATAATAATTTTAATTACAGCAAGGGCTTTTGGGCTTTTCCCTGCTCCTCCCTGCCCCTGCTCGCTGAGCAGCATAGTCTGGTTCCAGGCTGCGTAATGGGACAGGGCAGTGACAGTCCCCTCCTTTCTCTCCCCCTTCCCCGCCAAATACTTTTCTGCACAATTAAGAAAAGAACATCATAAAAGCCACGATTTCAACTCCATCACCATATTAAAGATGGAAATGGTGACCAGCAGCTTGTGAAGGCTCAATCCCAGAGGCTGATCCCCGAGCAGAAGGGACTGCTGCTGATGGCAAGTGCCCGCCTGCCTCCCAATTAAAATAAATTGGTAAATCAGGGCTGAGCTTGGGAGATGAGACACCTGCAAGCTGGACTGTGGTTGCCTCAATAGTGCTGTGTGCTGCCCAGAAACTTCCCTTTCCATTTTTAAACTCTTTTCCCACAGCCCTGCCTCTTAGCAGGTGCTTGCTTGAACTCAGGATGAGATGAGCACATTCCTGAGGTGGATGGTTGTGGTTATCAACCCTTTTGAAAACAGATACTTTTTGGTGGTACAAGTGTCATTTCATTCATGGTTGGGGTGCTGAGTGGCAGTCTGGTCCAGAGCCTAGCTGAGGTCAGCTTTTTGCTGGAAGATCATAGAATCAGGCAATGGTTTGGGTTGGGACTTTAAAGATCTTCTAGTTCCAAACCCCTGTCATGGACAGGCACAGCTTCCACTAGACCAGATTGCTCAAAGCCCCATCCACCCTGGCCTCCCAGAGATGGGGGGTTGTAACCCCAAGATGTAGTAAATATTACTTCATAAATCACTCAGTGTGTTAAATATAACAGGAGGAATGAGGTGGGAAGAGCATCAAAGGAGAGAAAACCTCAATGGAAACCTCCTGAGGGAACATTCAGCAAAGAAAGCAATAATTAAACAACCTTTCTGCCATCATGTGAGAACTGCTGATGCTCCAGGGCCAAGAGAAGGCCATGGATGGTTTGAACTTGATCAGCAAGCTCAGGGTGTTGGGGGGTTATGAGGAAAAACAGCTTTTCCCAAGAAGGTACTAGACATCACAGTACAGTTTAGGCTAGAGAAGGCCTCTATAGGATCAAGTTCAACCATTCCCCCAGCACTGCCACAGCCACCACTAAACATGTCCCCAGGTGCCACATCCATACAGCTTCTAAATCCCTCCAGGGATGGTGACTCCAGCACTGCCCTGGGCAGCCTGTTAAAGGCAAATGGGAAGTTGTGTGGAGACCCCAAAAGGTCTCCTGCTTGGAACTGGGACTGGAAAGCCCAGCAGGCGCCCAGGGGGAACAGTCCACCCTGTTCTCACCATCACTCCAGGTACCACAAAACCAGCACAGGGGCTTGGCTCCATTTCGCTTGCTCACTTCACCTAAAAAGCATTGATCTGTGACAAACCAACAACTCTGAGTTCCCTACAGATCCAGTCAAATGGAAAAAGAGATCAGATAAAGCAGATTGGACTTGTCAGAAACTGAGGCATGGCCTCAATAGCCAGACCACAGGCTTGGCAAGAGATCTCTCCTTGTTTAAAAGCCAAGCCCTGAGACTCACAGAAACACAGTACCCTGGGGTTGGGTGAGGAGGGTAAAAAAGAGGGAGGTGAAGTGCAACAGATGCATGTGAGAGGAGAGCAAAGCCTGAAGGTCAGAGTAGCAAGCACATGAGTGGCTAACTAATGTCCTACAGCAGCACCACGGGGCACAGACACAGGCACACACGTCCTTGCAAACTGGAAAGCCATAAAAGTCTATTACAGAAAATCAAACAGCAGCCAGCATGACAGCCATTAGCCTGAAATGAATACACGAGAACTTAATGAGCTCTGTCGAGGCCAGCTTGGTGAATTAAGTTGCCAATTCTAGCAGGATTCCCCTTTTCTTTACAGACTCGAGAGCACTCGCGCCGCCTCGTTGCCTTTCGACAAGCAAATCACGGGGGCGCCCTTGCCCAGACGGGACGGACAATTACGCCGGAGCAATATCCCTCTCCGGACATGGGGGCTCCTCCCTCAGCTATTCCAGGCTGGTGCCAGGGATGAGATTAAGGCACAAGGAGCACAGAGGACCAGTTGCATCCAGCCTGACACCGGAGCAATGCCTGGCCTTGGGGATTCAGAGCTGCTGTGGTGCGGAGGAGGCTGCAGTTAAACCAGGCATTCTCTCCTCCCCTTCCCACGCCAGAGAGGGATCACAATCCGCAGCCCATGCCCAAATAAATTCCCATTCTCACACCAAGCGGACCGCATAAAACACCAGGATGGGTATTTAGAGGCAGTATTGTTTTTAAAGGTCAGTTTACTTCATGTTCCATTTATTTATGCACACTCTTCTTTTGACTTTCCGAGTGCCACACAACAGCAGTGAGGTTTAAATAGCCTTTCGGTTGCTGCTCCATTAGCTACGACAACTGCAAATCGATACATCCATTTATCTCAAAATTAAAAAGAGAAAAACCCTCATTAGCTGCCAAATCTGCACAGAGCCAGTCTATTCAAAGCCACACCAGCCTCTTCTCTTTCTCCAGGCTCCAGCCCCTCTTCATTCATTATCCACAGGCCCTTTGATTTGGGCTGGGTGCTCTTTGAGGCAGATTTTGGTACCTGCCCTCTCGCTGCTCGCCCTCAAGCTGCCTGAAGCCTGGGGTGACTTGGGGATACTGCCACCCCCTACCATGGCTGGTTCCCTAGCCTCAGCTGCTCCCCAGGTGTCCCCTGGCACATTTCTATGGCACATCACCTCCAGCTTTGCCAAGCAACACAGAAAACCTGTGGCTCAGCACAGGTCTCAAAGCCAAGCCATGCCACCACATACAGAGGAAGTTTACTGCTGACATCTCCTGTAGGCTGTAGCTCCCTTGGAGGGTCCTCTTTAGGTGGTGAGACCCCATCCCCTGCTCTCTGAGTGCCTGGCAAGGCAAGGCTCTCTCCCTGGCAGAAGAACAGAAGAGCCTCCAGGATGCTGGCGGAGCAACTCATTTGTGGCTCATTACCTCTGATCGGTGCCCTTGGTTAAAGATCACGGAGAGAAACTGGAAACTGGCACATGCCGCCTTATAATTAGATTAGGCCAAGCTCCAGAAGAGCACAGCTCTGAAGGCCAAGTGCACAGCAGCTGCATGGGGGGGACTAACTGGGATTGCTGTAGCCCAAACAGCCAGGTGGGCCCTGGAAATCCCTCCCAGCAGAACCACGTCCCACCTGCAAAGCAGTGTGATGTGTCAGAGAGGAGTTCTAAGGTTCAGCCTCCTGTTCTTTCATTTACTATTATCTGAAACACCTGCCTGCAATTCCCTTTCCTCAGCCAGACTTAATTTTCTACATACAAGGGCGTGCAGTGACAGAACAAGGGGGACTGGCTTTCAGCTGAAAGAGAATAAGTTTAAATCAGATATTAGGAACAAATTCTTTCCTGTGAGGGTAATGAGGCCCTGGTTGCCCAGAGAAGCTGTGGCTACCTCATCCCTGGAAGTGTCCGAGGCCAGGCTGGATGGGGTTTGGAACACCCTTGCTCTAGTGGAAGGTGTCCCAGCCCTTGACAGGGGTTGGAATGAGAAGGGCTTTAAGGTCCCTTCCAACTCAAACAATTCTAAAATTCTATGACTGTGATCCCAAACACAGCCCCAGTTCCCTGGAGGGACACAGAAAGCCATTTCCATCTCTCTTCACAAGGAGAAGGGAGGAGGAGTAGCAAAACCAGAGATGAATCTGAGGGTAGAAGAGAGGAGACTGTTCTCCTCCAGTCCTACTGACATTCCTGTTGCTTTGCAGACCTCTGCAGGCAGAGCAGCACTGAGAGCACTGGGCAGCAAGGCAGGACAGACCCCTGCCAGCTCTCAGAGTCCTGAGCAGAAGGCGAGAGTGAGGGGCATCTCGTGTGGGCTTGGCCAAGTCATTTCTGCACTGCTCATGCCTTAAAGAGCAGTGGAACTGACTCTGACCCAGTGTCATTCTCGCAGGGAGGTTTCAGATGACCTATCACAAAGATGAGATGAAGGCTCCTGGCTCCTACATCACAAGAACTCTAATGAAGAAACCTCATCCTCACAGCAGAGGGACAGGGAGGGATCAGAGCCCAGCACGGCAGGGCAGCCGCAGCTGGCATATTAAATACACCATGGTAACTCAATGCTTTGTACCTCTCAGTTACCAAAGCTGCTTGATTCCACACACACACACACAACACACACGCGACCTCATCCACACCCCAAGGCACCATCTGGGAAAAACTGGCTCTGCCCTGAAGAGGAAGAGGTTTCCTCCACTGAAGGATGTCAAATGCTCTACTAATCCCCTATTTCAAATAGAATACCCTGACCTTCTCCTCCCAGCACCAGAAACCACAGCTGTACAGTCTAAATTCACATCAGACCTTTAAGTTCCTGGCCTGTTTCTGCCAAGTTGAGCTGCAGGTGCAGAAGCTCTCCCTGCTGGAGGAGTGGATGCCACATCCTTTGGGTATTCCATTGCAATGGCCAGCACAGAGAGCAGCAGAAGGTTGTGGAAACTCTGTCCTTGGGGATATTCAACACTTGGCTAGATAAAGCCCTGTGCAACCTGATCTGACATGAAAATTCTCACTGGTTTAGTGGAACCGTGGGCCAGATGATCTCCTCTGGTCCCTTCCTACCTATTTTATTCCAGGGACGTCATGGGACAAGTCCTGCTATGGAACTGTTAAAGGAAATCACCAGCCAGGGCAGAAGCCTTTGGGCAGTACTCTGACAGAATTCAGGCATTTGGAAAAATAGTTATTCCTGCCTCAGGTCACCTCTGTGACAATAGCTGCACATCTCTCCAGCTCAAAGGAAGAGAAAGAGACACAGATTCTCATTTACACCTATTTTAAAACTCCCCATTTGTCACAGGAGAGATGTCACCAAGGCTGTACAGAGCTCCAAATCTCCTTTTCCATCTGCCTTGCACCAACACCCACAACACCATCACTTTTCTTCTGCCCATTTTCAGGCAGCAATAACTTCCAGAGTTTTAATCCTCCCCCAGTGCCACGAGGATCCAGGGCAAAAGCTCAGCCCTGTTGGCAACCAGACAGCAAGAGTGGCCACTGAAGGAAGAGCCAGGTGCCAGGCTGCAAGGAGAGGCTGTGGTGATCCCTACCTCTGGAATGCGGACGCTGTAGGGCTGGTTGTGGAACTGTGGGGCATTGTCATTCACGTCTCCCACTTGGATGTTAACTGTCCCTTTGATCACCTGTGGTCACAAGGATAAAAACAGGGTTATGTGTCAGCCTTATGTGTGCAATTAAAGCCTAAAGCCTGTGGCTGTGTTTTCTGACCTGGCTTTGGACCAAAGGGTGACCCCACTCCTCAGGCCCCCCAGGGCAATGCAGAAGGTCCCCTGGTGACCCCCACTCACCCTCCCTACTCCCCTCTGTCCGTGCCATAGACCATGAAATGAGAAGTCACACTCACCCCTTCGCTGTCACTGACAGAAAATTCAACCGTGAATTCTGACTTAGTCTGAAAGGGAAAGAGAAGAAAAAACATGTAATTAAAGATACTGCAGCGTTTATCTGCAGATGGCAGGCTTGGGACTTTTAGCCAATATTATTACACACAAAATGCTTTCAGGACCTTCCAGAAGAGAAGAGGCACTTGAGTGCCATTACCTGCTTTGGGTAGGAAAGGCTGAGAAATCTGGATGCCAGTGGGGCTCCTGTGTGCCTCACAGGCACAGAGAGATGCTCTGCCCTGGGTCAGGGGGATGAAGGGACTATGGAACTGACTCCCTGATTAGCAGCTGAGCACTTAGACAACTAGGCTCAGGAGATGAGAGGAGCCCACTGTTCAAGCTTCTGCAGGTGCCAGCAAGTCCCAGCTCTCTCTGCATACCTGCCCAGCCCCTGATGCCACAAGCTGACAGCTTGTAGCTGTGAGAAGGAACGAGTGGAAGGTGGAGAAAAGCAGTTTCTCACCCAGGGTGTGCTGTGACCCAGCACCACCTCCACCTGCAAGACACAGGGATGATGCAAAAAGGGGAGAAAGCTTGAAGAGAAAGCTCCACAATTAGCTTTTGCTCCAGATGACAGTGCAACACCGTCTCAGTGAGGACATCTAAATCTTGCTGCTGCTTTCCCAACTTGCCTACTACACTGCTGGGAACACTGGGATAAGTCCATGGCCTATAAAAAGAACTGGCTGAAATCCTATGAAAATGCCCATACAGTTCTCTCTCCCCCTTATTGCTTTAACTACATTAACAGCTTGGTCTGAAATATTAAAGCCACTGGGGTGAGGGACAAGTAGGGAAGGGGCATATTGCTAGTGGTGGCAGACCTTCTCTTCCTGGCCTTTCTTTCCCACCAGCAATTGTTTCAACTCATGTTTTACCAAGGAATCCTGCAGGGATGGACAGCAGGACTCGGGCCACCACACCTACCTGGTACCTGACCACCAATCGGTGTTTTGTTCCCCTCCAGTCCTGGCAATCCCTCCCTCCTCCCACATCCCTGCCCACCTCTGGTGTCCCTTCCCTGCCTGAGCTGCTGGAGCACAGCAACTTGGTGTTTCCAGAGCATCACGCAGGAAAGGCTGGAAAGCAAGCTTGAAATGGCTCTCCCTCCTGCAGCTTTAGCTGATTTATTCCTAATGAGATCAGTCAGGGACAGGCAGCAGCCACGAGTGCCCAGAGCAGGAGCTTTGCTTGCCCCCACATCTGCCTCCCTCCATCCAAACAGCTGGGAACCCAAGCCTTTCCCAGCTCCTACTTTGGGACAATGGTTGTAGGGAGAAGGAAGAGCTGAAATCCCAGTGGAGGGGAGGAGATGTGCTCCCTGTGACACCCCACACTGCTGCACCAGGGCCTTTCAGCCTTCTTTTCCCACTACTCATCCACGAGGGACAATGCAATAGGGAAGAAGGGAAAAACAGGAGACAGGAAACAACCTGTTGAGCATTTAAACTTTAAAAGCTCAATAAAATAATCAGAGAAAGCTGCCACATACTAATTTCTGTCTCAAATTGCTTTAACACATACTTCTTTANAAAAAAAAAAGACAAACCCAAAAAACTTTCAAAATTCATTTTGCCTCTATACATTCACTCTTTTCTCTTTCTCTATATTTCCCCTTTTCCTGCATCATTTACCTTACTGTGATTCCTTCTCCCTTTTCGAGCGTCTCTTTTTCTCCCCCACTGTACAAGAATCAATCCCATGCTTTTCCTTCCCCACAGAATCTCTCACATGGCTTTCTCTCCCCTGACTTTTTGACCGTGTGCATCCAAGCTGGTGTTCTCTGCTCCCAGCCTCCTGTCCACCTCCATTCCCTTCCCTCCCAGGTCATCCTACTTCCTCCACCACAAACTGTCATTTATACCTTTCCCATATGCATACCAAGCCATGCACTGGTCTGTCTTCACCATCTTCCGTGTACTCTTCTGACTCTGAGCCCCTGGGATGAGCTGATGGGTGCAGGCTCCTCTCCCAGCCGAGCTCTGCTCAGCTCCTTCCCTTCCCAAACTCCATGAAAAGACCCCTAAAATCTATTGATCACCCTCCTTGGCTTAAGGCTGGCATCATGAGTATGGGGAAGCAGGAGGCATTTGAATGAGGGAAGATTTATGACTCATGCCAGCAGCTGTTGGCACGGGGAGGCGGAGGGGAGAGGGGTGAAGAAAAACACTTTATTTTTCCAAAACCTCGCTCTCAATGCTGTGAAATTGGGTTTGCTCTCCCCCCACCCTCCAGCCTGAGCAGCATCCACTATCCTGCTCCTTCACATCCCAACTTCTGGCTGGCTCAGGCTGGGACCACCAGTGCCTGGCCTGAGGTGTGTTAATGGGTTTGATCTTCACTACGCTGCTGCTGGCCAAGGAAGCACTAAATACAGGGGAAATTAAGCACGTTGCCCAAGTCATGGAATATTTTCCCAGTCTTCCCAAGCTCCTGTCCAAGTGCCTGTGTTGTTCCTTGCTCTTCACTCCAGGAATGCAGCAAGGGCCAGGGATTTAGTAAAGCCGGCACCTGGATGGGATCCCATCCTTGCACACCAAAGCTGCCATGGAAAATAGGGGTGTGAAACAGCTTCAAGGCAAGAATCTTGCCAAATTTAGCATCCAGCAGCCTGAATCCACAAGAGGATGAAAAGTCTTGATGAGATTGAATAAGCAGGGACACCTCTCATATCTTCACATGCTGTTCCAAATAGTAAAGGATTTAATTGAAATAGAGCTTTAAAGAGAGAGCTGTAGATTCCCCTGACTGTAGGAGCATCCTGGCTCTTTGGCAGATCATCTCTATTTATTATTTCCTTTCCTTCCTGAGTCACAGATATTATCCTGGCATCCAGGAAAGCCAGCAAGCCAGATCAAAACAGAGCACCTTGCTTATTCCCCATGCCCTCACTGAACTGGAGACAGTGACTAGGGATGTGGGCACATCTGGATTCCCAACTCCATGTGGGAACAACACCCACCCCAGCAGCCACAGAGGGTGGAGAGCCACCACTCCTCTGAGCAGATGTGGTTCTTCCCTTCCCTTCCCTCAGCAGTGAGCTGAATTACCTCTCTGTCCAAGGGCTGCCTGAGCCACACGACCCCGGTGACACTCTCCACGGCGAAGAACCTGCTGGCCTCCTCCCCGACCACACCGAAGACCAGCGGGTCATTGTCCAGGTCCCGGGCCAGCAGCTGAGTCACTGAGGAACCTGGGAGGGAGGGAGAGGAAAGAAATCATGAGCCAAACATGACAGAGAGGAGGAAATCCATCCTGAAAACAACTCATCAGAGAATGCAGGTCTGTGGAAGACTTGAAACCATCCCCAAACTCTGTTCCTGTGGTGCCACAGTGCCTCAGGGGGAGTCAGGCTGTGCATGGTCTGACTGTTCTGTCTGGCACAGAGGAGCTGAACCACAGATCCTCCCCTTCCTTGCCCTTGTCAATAGAGAAAGCCACCTTAGTCCAGCCCAAGCAAGGCCATCTCTGGCACTAGAGACGGTGGAGGAACCCACACCTCTTCTGGGTAAGCATTGACCTGCCTCCCTCACACTCCTCCCCACCAAGGGGTGCCACCAGCAGATACAGCAACAAAAGCAAAGGATAGCCACCACACTTGGAGCTTCACTTCAGACTCAGAAGAACCTCCTCAAATCATTTTGGGACTCTCCATGACACCTCTGAGCACCTTGAAAGCCTGTCCTGTCTGGCTGACCGTGGGTGGCTGCCTGTTGCCCATCCAGCTGCTCTCTGTGACAGGATGGGGGAGCAAATAGAAGGGAAAATGGAGTGCAAAGAGATAAGGACGGAAGATCCCCTTGGCTGCCTGGCCTTGAGGATGGGGGCACATACTCTGCATGAGCCATTTCTGGCAGTACAAGAGCACTCCATACTCCAAGTCATCTAGCCAAGCAGAACACGTGCCCACATTTCACCCATCTGGGAAGAGGAGGGAAACTCCAGCAGGGCAAGAGGGCAAAAGCAGCAGCACAGTTTGGAGAGCAGAGAGAGTCGGGCAATTACCGACCGACCGGCCCGACGTCCATCACGGGGGAAAGAATGGAAAAAGCTGATATGAGATTCCATTAATAAAGAATTAAATGATAGGAACATAATTAATGCCAGTCAACATGATTTTATGGAAAATAGACCTTGTCAAACAAACCTGATTTTATTCGTTGATGAGATTACAATTTTGGCAGATAAAGGTAACTGCAAAGAAATAATAGACTCCTGTAAGGCATTTGACTTCGCCAGCCGTGACTTTCTGATTAAAAATTTAGTGCCCTATGACACTGATGAAGCACATTTGAGTGAGGAACCAGCTGCCTGGCAGGTCCCCAAGGCCACCCACCTCACTGGGTGCCACATAGAATTGCTGTTGGTACAAATTCAGGTGATAGAATGGCAAATAACAGGGAGGGCCAAGCAGTCACGTGAAGCCCTTGGTAACTGCAGCTTGTTTGGTAAATATTTGGTTTTATGACCCTGCTCCAAACACCCTCAAAAAAGGCTGGTGGGCCAGAGCTGCAAAGAAGAACATCCCAAAGCCATCCTGGGGGTCCAAAGCATGCAAGGACCTCCTTCCATGCCCTGCCTGGCAGAGCCACAGTGCTCTCTGGGAACTCAGGACTAACTTCAAGGCTGTGGAGATAGTTCTGCCCAGGCTACAATTCTACAAGCTGCTTGGCTAGCTGAATCTTCAGGACTGGATGCAAGAGGAAGCCACAAACTTTCAAGAGTTAGCAAAAGTGCTTTTCCCCATAAAAAAAAAAAAGGCTTTAAAAGTTTCATCTCTGACTAAGAAGAGTGAGATGACTCAGGTCGTCTTGGGGACAAAATGTAATACTTAGCAATGACTCTTCATGAAAGCACAGCAAGACTCAATGCCCAGACATGGAAAAATTTCTCTTTGGAGGAGGAATAGCAGTTGTTTTAAAAAGAGCAGCTAGAATTAACCACCACAAAAAATTCCTTTCACCAACATGGGTGCACAGTGAGTGATGGGTCACAACCAAAGACACTTTGGACAAAGACAAAAGCAAGAGTCTTTATCCAAACCTGCGATCAAACTGTTCATCTGCAACACTCCCATCTCTCCAGTGCAGCCAACACCATAGAAATAAAGACCCTACATTTTCTCAAACCTTGGAGCCTTGACATAAAACAAGGTACTAACTTGGTCTTATGCTGGAGGACATCCAAAGTCATCCTTAGCAAAAGTTCCTTCCCCTCAAAGAACAAGAAGATTGTGTCAGTCCCCACAGCAGTGAAAACCAGTAACAAGGACAAGGTAAATCCAGGGTCATGCCTCTTTATTCTGCTCTGCTTAAACTGAGAAACAGACTTGCTCTCTTTACACCCCATTCAACCCCCCTGGATCAACAGGCTATCTGCAGGATGACAAACACTTCAAACTCCAAAAGGTCTCAGTTGCAGCTCTGGAGGGGAACAATCTTAAAATGCCTGCTGAATAGGAAAACCACGTGTCACCCAATTCTAATCACAGTCCCATTCATGGTTTGTGTGCTGCAAACCCAGTTGTACCAATAAATAAATAAATAAATCAGCCAGCAAACAAATAATTAATTCTTCTCTATTTGCATTACAGATACTTCCCACTGCCAGGGGATTTAGTTCCTAAATTCAGGATAACCTGGAGAGGGAGGCAAGGCATTTCTGGGCAAAGCACATCATCCTACCTCCAGTTCTTGATGCTGCCAGTTTGTGGAGTCAGATCCCTGTGAAACAGCACTCTGGGATGAACCACCCCCTGCTCCCAGAGGAATAAAATTAAGGACAGATTTGGTGGGAAGAAGGAAAGGGAAACACATCAGGAACATTCCAAACCTTCTCAACTTTTCTTTGCTTCAAGAAATTTCATTAGGACATAGACAGGGCAGCTCAGAACTTTGACGTGTGAGCTGCACAGCAACAGAAGGAAATTCCACCTTAAACAAACCCTCACAAGTGAGGCCCCAAATTCTAAACGCTCTTTCAGCCATTTCCTTACCCCTCCATCAGGCAGTAAACACCATTCTATTTTCAGAGCACCTCCAGCTCATAACAAGGAAAAAAAGGTATTACAAATATATAAAATACTGCTCAAAATAACAAATTAAATAGAAGATAATAAGAAACAGAGCCCTGAAAGAAGAAGTGAGACAGTTTTTTTGCAGGCTTTACTCCAAGGGAGTGCTAAGTTTGGGAGCGTGGTATTAAACCTTCACCACTTTCATTACTGCAACAGAAGTTTGTATGAGCTGCCTTCCAATGATTTCTTTAGCACCAATTTCTTGTATTTATTTATTTCATACTATTCCCCCCTCCCCCCACTTTCTTTTCCCCCTTAACATTTCCTGCACCAAGGGCAGATGAACAGACTGGCTGGACAGCACAAGGTAAACCCCCAGCTGGAGCATCAACAGAGCACAAAATCTCCCATTTTCCAGGGTGATCCCAGGGAAGGTGCTGTTGTCCCAGACCAAGGCAGGCCCCACACCCAGCAATACCAAAGCTGGACTCCACATCCTCTTTCTCAGAAGCAACAGTGAAACTGCTCTGGGTCTCAGCATTTCCAAAGCCCTCCAGTTGTCTGAGCCACTGGGAAATCATCAGGAAGCAGAGGGTCCTGCTCAGACAGATCACACAAAGCCAAAGTTGTACCACATCTGTCAGAAACTCCTCTCAGGGCACTCACTAAGAAAAACACCCTCCCACCTCTCCCCAGGGTCATGCTGAGGATGCTGTTGAAGTCTCCTCGAGCCCAAGCACCGACCTGGCTCCAGCAAGGGCTGAGGAAACAGGGACAAATTATCCCTTCTGCAGTGCAAAGTTATAGGCTCCATTTGTTTCCTCTCAGGAATCAGGCAGGGCAGTTAAGTGTCTTGATTCCACCAGATAATCAGAATTTATCTCGTCTCCTTTTGCCTCCTTTCTCTCAATCACAGCTACTTCTCCCTCTTTCTCACACATACACAGATTTTCTTCTTTCTCCAAGTCTTGAACTTTGATTGACCTCAGAAGCTTTTCCTTTTTTTGCTGTTGTTGTCTCTTGTTTAGTTCCTGCTCAGATTTTGTTACATTTCTTTTGGTTTGGCTGCTTTACGAGGTGTACTTTTCCATCCCACAGAGGAACTCGTCTCAGCATCTCACTTGCAGCTGTGAACCTCTAGATTTTTCTTGCCCTTCCACTTTGCTAAGGAGGAAAGTGGGAAAAGGGGTTGTGCCCCTTCTCCCCAATTCCTCTCCATTACTTTTGCTTTCAAGAGGGGGGGATGAGAAAAGAGAAAAAACAAACTCAGTCTGGGAGGATCCTACATCTCCTTGAGGGGTTTGGAAACACTGAGTGTCTCAGGGTCAGGGAGGGAGCTGGAGGATGAAGAAGCTGCCCAAGCAAGATGCTGACACAGTCCACACAGGAATGGGCTGGGGTGGGATGGAGGGCACTGGGATCCAACAGAAGGGGCAGGTTTCTAATTAGTTGCTTAATAAGCTTCTCTGCTAAAAGGTCTGATTCAGACCCAAGTGGAGTTAATAGGAATCTCTCCGCTGACCGGCTTTTGGGCTCAAGACTTCAGGCATCAGCTACAGTTTAATATAAAAAGCATCTTAATCCCTGTTTTTAACACCCAGTGTAAAACTGTTTCTCCTTGACTCCTGAGACCTGGGTCATATCTTCTTGGCTCCCCACACCTCCTGCCACTGGAGCTGCCAGCCAGCACCATGGGCATTCAGATCAGAGACCAGGGGCTTTGCAGGATAAAAACCCTGCATTTTCTAAGCAGCAGCAGCAAATGGATCAGAGGCCCCAGACACATTGGGGAGGAAAGCAGCAGGGAGACAGCCCTGATGCCAAGAGCAGCATTTGTGGTCCTCCACCAAGGTTAAGAGCTGGCTCAAGGAGCCTACAGCTGGCATTCAACTTCTCAAATCATCAGAAATATAGTTAAAAATCATTTTAGCAACCATACTCCTGCAGCAAGGGGTCCCCAGACACAAAGGCCACCACCACATTTTTGCTCCAAAGTAGCTGCCACCACATTTCCTTGGCTCCCTCTCCTTCCTTGGAAAGCAGGTGGGACCACCTAGTCCTGCCTTCTTGCCCCAGTTACCCCAGCACAGGCATCTTCAGTTATACCAGTTCATCACAGCACAGCCTGGCCTCTGATGTGCTCAGTGGCAGGATTTGATGGATTTCATCTTGAAATTCCAACCCTGTCCTTCTCATTTGTCATCTGCTCCCCTTTCTTTGCTTGCAATTCTTTTTCTCTTTCAACTTTCAGGGAAAAAAAAAAAAAGAAAGAAAGAAAAGCAGAGGTAAAAAAAAGCCCTTTGCCAAAGACTTTGAAAAGAAAAGAAGAAACACCAATATATCTGTGCTGCTGAGCAATCTGAGGAAAAGGAAAGGCCAGTGACTCCCTAGCAAAATTTAGTTCCAAGTGGAAGCTGCTCCCATGTTTGGGATGAGGCTTCATCACTTTCCTGGAAAGGACAAATCCAGAGCTGGGGGGGCAGAGTGTGCACAGGAGACCCCAGCTGATGTGCAGGGGGCAATGTCAGCAAGGGGGGCTGGGAGGGCAACCAAAGTACACGCGGGCTCAGGGAATATCTTGCAGGCACCAGGGTCTCTCCATCCCCATTCCTGCACTCCTTGGGTGAATGGTAATAGCAAAGCTCTGCCCCACAGCCATGCTGAGTTTAAACCCTGGTCAGCTACACTCAGCGTGCCTAAAGCACATCATAGGTACATGGGCAACCCACACATCCACCCCCAGGCTTGTCTCCAAGCTTGTTTCACAAGCACAACCTCAACAGATACTCCCTGACCTCCTTCTCAGAAAAGGCTCAGTCCCTTGAGCCAAAACTTTCCAGCAAAAAAGTTTCCACTCTTACAATTCAAGCTGAGCTCAATGTTACAGGCTTCTCTTCCCAGGTGCTAATGGGGAGCATCAGTTTACCCCCCTGAACCAAGGCTGTCTCCACTCCAATTACCACAGTGCAGAGCGAGTCAAAGAGGGCAGGGAGACACCAGCACCTTTTTACAAGGCTCTCATAATAAATAAATAAGAAAAGAACTGTTTCTGCCATCAGAAAAATAAGAGTTCTTCACTAATGGTGGGGGCAAAAAGCCTTGGGCCAGCTGGTCCAGAAACCACGTGCATGGCTGTCGTCAGGCATGGGAGAGAGAGGAGCCAAACACAGGGGTGACAGGGAAGAGGGAAAACAAATCTGTGCAGTCAAAACCATTTTTGAGGGAGTTTATCAAGCTGGGAAGTGCAAGGCGCAGCAGAAGAGTTTTTCCTACTTCCTCAGATGCTCGGAGACAGAGCCTGTAATTTCTCTGCTGTATTTAGTTATTTAAGTGGGGAGTCAGTGTTGAGACAGAATCCATAAGCAGACCTGACAGCCAGCGGCAAACTTCAGAAAGAGACATCAGCTGCCTTTCGTCCCCCCTGCCCAAGGTCTCACAGAGGTGTTTAAAAGGGTGTTTAAAGCTGTTTAAAAGGCTTTTTAAAGCTGTTTAAAAGGAAGAGAGCAGCAGCAAATAAAGAAGAGCCAAGCAAGGGCAGCCAGACAGAGGGTTTGTTTGGTTTACTTGGCTGTTTGGTTAACTTCGTAAGACAAATAAGAAGGATATAAAAATCAATGATATATGGAAATTTCTTGACATTATCCTGAGGGTCTTGTGAGAGATTGTGAGTCATTGGGTGCTGGCATGAATGTGGGCAGAGCAGTGGCACCCTTCCAATTAAAGTCAACCCTGACACAGGTAGGACAGAGAAATTGACTCCATCAACCTTCCAACAGCAGCACAGATATCAATCTCTCCAAACCCACTTTTAAACCCATGGCTTCATGCTGGTCCTGTGTCACTGCAGGGGAGACCTCAGAGCCCCTTCCAGTGCCTAAAGGGGCTCCAAGAGAGCTGGAGAGGGACTGGGGACAAGAGGGGAGTGACAGGACAAGGGGGAATGGATTCAAACTGACAGAGGGCAGGGTTAAGTGGGATAATAGGAAAAAAGTCTTCCCTGTGAGGGTGGGCAGGCCCTGGCACAGGTTGCCCAGAGAAGCTGTGGCTGCCCCAGCTCTGGGAGTGTCCAAGGCCAGGTTGGACAAGGCTTGGAGCAACCTGGGCTGGTGGGAGGTGTCCCAGCCCATGGCAGGGGGTTAGAATGAGAAGATCTTTAAAGTCGCTTTCCAACCTCAACCATTCTGGGATCCTATGGATGGAGCTCCCAGCCTTCTCTTGTTCACCAGCACCTCCTTGGGCTGGAGACAGGGGTTTATTAACCAGGACTCTCCAACCACACTGGCATACTGCTGCCAAAAATCACTAATACACCTCAGTGTGGTTGTTTTATCTCCAAATCTGCCTGGAAAAGAGGGATCATCCCTGGGCAAGTCCCTGCAAACAGCAGCAGTCATGGGGTGCCTTGCCTCTCCTTTTTGCCCTCACTGCTCAAATTGGGATCCAGTAATTCCTGCCCTCTATTTCACTACAAAACCCACAGGCTTTCCCTGGGACAAGGGAGAACATGGAGAATTTGTCCAAAACTGAAAGGACTAATGTTTCCATTTGTTTGGGAAGGAATAGGTTGCATCAGCACGAAGGAGGGGAGTAAATACAATTGCATGAAGAAAAACCCAACAAAACACCCAAACACCCAGGAGAGTAAAATAAGGAAAGATACATTTGTAAAAAGGAGGAGTCTGAGTCTATTTAGATGCTTCTGGTCTGAAAAGGGTCCCCCAAACTTAAAAAACCCTCTTAACAATAATTTCCTCTCTAAACTGCCTGGGAGCCTCATAATTACCAACAACGATCACAGACCCATTCATTTCATCCTAAAATTAATACATCATGTTCGGAATGATATCGCATTAATTTATCACAAGATTTATGAAACTTGTACTTTTTTTCTAATGAGTTTTATGCAAATTCTGCTCCATCCGTTGTTTGCACCCTTAAAATAAAAGAGGAAAAAGTTCCCTCACAGTATCTGCTCTGTCAAAAAGTCTCCTTCACTTTTATTGATATCTGTCCTTCTCATCCCCACAACAGGAGGGGGAAGGAGAGGAGCTGCTTCCAGCCTGGATGTGATCCTGTTCCCACACAGAACTTTGCAAGGTGAGCAAACCATTCAAAGTAGTTAGTTTTTCACTGGTTTCAAAGGAAATTAACTGGTGGTTCACTCACATCTTTGTCTGAGAAGGGTCAGAGAACAAGAAAAGCAGCAGGGAACTGGGAAATTAAAGTATTTAGACTTTGCAGACTGGATAGTTTGTGTTTGGTAAACTCAGAGAATAAATACAAAAGGTGGGAAGGAGGGGAATAAACATTAAGGAAAGCATAAGCACTGAGCATTGTGGAGTTATAAAGGGGAAATCACATGAGATTAACTCAGTATTTTATGGCAAAGCTGTAAATTGAAGACTGGAATGCACAAGATGTCCAGGAAAGCACTGAGTGCAGCATCTTAAAAATCCTGAAGCTTCCCAAAGACCAGGGCAATTCTCAGGAGCACAGGCAACAAAACAGGCAAGACCCTTTCCAACTCAACCACGGCAGGAATATTGTCTTGCTTTCTGAGAGCTGGAAATCAGGCTGAGATCCACATCCATACCCAACACCAACTCCACCCAGGAGGCCTGGGAAGTAAATTCTGGAAAAACCCTAAATATCAGGTTCAGACTCGCTCCTCAGAGCTGCCCTTCCGGGACTAATGACAACATGAGACACATGTGGAGGGGTGGGAGGAGGCAGGACAGACTGGAAAAGCAAAGGAAAACATGAATCTGGGGTTTGCAGGAACATCCCAGCTGTGAAATCTACCGAGGTATTAAACAATGGCAGAAAGCCCCAACATTGCCTCAGGGCTCTTAAAACTGGCCTGGAAAAGCTGCTAGCAAACTGATCCGAGAATAGCAGCACTGACTGGATGAGATCCAAGCCCCGATTCTGGCAGCTCTGGGGAGCAGAGAGGAGGGTGCTCCCCACCTCTGAGGGCAAACCCATTCCCTCTGCATGGCCAAAGACCTCCCATGAGCTCTGCTCCACATCACCTCATGCCTGTCTCCGAAACAGCCTCAACATCCTCCCCACTAACTCCTCAAGGAAAGCCTGCTTAATGCAGTCTTGATTAACATTTCTGACACAAAGTTTAAACCCTAAATCCATAGAATATCCTTTTCTAATTAATTTTTGAAATCAGAAACAGCACTGAAAGAATAAGGAGTATTTCCTTTGTTCCTTCCTGCCTTCTCTCTGACTCCAAAAAGAAAGAAGTTCATTTTTTAACTAACTCGTAGATCAAAGGAAACCCTGGTCTCAGCATGGACGGAAACAACACCCAGACTCCCTGGCAAGTCAGAGCCAAACATGGGAGAAGGATTTGTAGCAAAGAAAGCAGAGCATTCCTAGAAGTTTCATGAAAATCATAGATAAATTAAGGAAAGTCAAGTGTTCCTCCTTAGGCACACAACCCTTTTTCTTTAAAAGGCACGGCTGACAGCTGTCCCATCCACATAGAATCCTAAAATGGTTTTGGTTGGAAAGCACCATAATCACCATCTGATTTCAACCCCCAGCCATGGGCAGGGACACCTTCCACCAGCCCAGGTTGTTCCAAGCCCCATCCAATCTGGCCTTGGACACTTTCAGGGATGGGGCAGCCACAGCTTCTCTGGGCAACCTGTGCCAGGGCCTGCCCACCCTCCCAGGGAACAATCTCTTCCCAAAATCTAATCTAAACTTCACATCTTTCAGATAAAACCTTTCACCTTGCCCTGTCACTCAATTCCTTGTTAACCCCACCCACCCACGACTACAAAGAAAGCAGCATAGGCAGGGACAAGAACATGTCTTGGGACAGCTAAGGGTCTTCATGGACATAGCAAGGAGACCTTCCCCCACCCCAGGAGTTTCACTGACTACAGACTCCCTTTCTGACCACCCAGAGGTGTCCTGTCAGCTGAAACCAAGGAGCAGTAGGGATGCTGAGCATCCGTAATTCCAGAGTTTTCTGCCAGTTGCACACAAAGCCAGCATAAGTAAGCCATTCACTCTTACTAGGAAAAACTGGACAATGCTTGCCTAGAGTATAAACTGAGCAAAACATGCTACCAAGACAGACAAGTTGTTGCCATCCCTCCCAAAAAAGAGGGTCCAGAGCAGGTGGGAGACACAGAGCTACCATATATCCAGAGAGTAACGAGCAGCTCTGCTGACTGAAACCAAATCCGAGGTCCAGGGATTACTTTCTACTTGGTGGATGCAAGAAACCAACATGAGCTGCACTGAGAATATTCAGATGGGGGTTACCTGTTACTTGGAAAAATAGGGAGATGCCCACTGCCATCTCCCCCTCAGTACAGGATGCAGGAGGACAGAGAAGATCAGAAGATGCAGGTAACCCACAATCCTCAAGCTTTCTAGAAATACACCAGGGCAAACAAAAGAAAAGCAGGACCCCAGAAATCTATCTAATGAGGTGCTTTGCTCCTTGGTGTAAATAAATGATTTATGAGTAAGGTGACACACACAGTATTTTGCATCTTAGCCAGACAAGGTAATGTAGCTTTGTGTTAATTAAAATAGAGAAGCTGTTCTGCAATTAATAAGAGGTCAGAGATAAAGCTCATTAGGTTGCAATGGCTATGGACCAGGTTCCAGGACTGCCTTGGCACTGAGCTGGACTGCAGGACACCTGTAAGGTGTAAGACTCTCCCAGAACAGTAAGGCAGCAATGTGAATGGAGAAAACATAAATTGGTTTGGGTTGGGAAGGACCTTTAAAGGTCATCTAATCCAATCATGGGCAGGGACATCTTCAGCTAGACCAGGTTACTCAGAGCCTCCTCCAACCTGACCTTGAATGTTTCCAGGGATGAAGCCTCTTGTTTCAGTGATTTACCACCCTCAGTGTAGGAAAATTCTTCCTTATATCTTATCTAAACTGACTCTCTTAGTTTAAAACCATTGCCCCTTGTCCTGCTAGTAGTCACACAAACATCAGTGCTGAACTGCTTTCCTCCACCAGCAGCCCTGTCAAGCTGAAGAGCTGATCAATATGAATGGGGAAAAGAAAAAAAATAAAAAACCCAACAACAAAAAAATCCAACAAAACAAACCCGTCAGCAAATTACACTTGCACAAGTGCGAGCGGGATTCATTCACGTCTTGTTTGAAATCTCATCTGTGCCTTACAAAAGCTGAAACATCCCCGAGGCTCTCAGTCTTATGCAGGGAATACAAACCCTTCTATGTTGCACTTGCCTATATGGCCCAGCTGCTCTGCTCTCTGAATGGTTCAGGGGAACACACAAACAGAGCCGTGCTCAGCCAAATATCACAGGGTGTTTTGCTCCAGAGTGTGCTTTGGTATGTGCAGCAAAGTCCCAAAGCCAAAGGAGATGGTACCAGCGGTCAGGTTTTTGCCTGCAGACTTCAGATCTGTAATCAAATCGGCCTTGGACTGTCATCGTAACTCTCTGAGGTTTCAAAACATGTGCTGGGTGATGAATTCTGCCTTGTTATAATGAAGATGCAGTGAAACCCCTTCTTGATTTATCTCTCCAGAGCCGAGTTAGCACCTCTTGATCTCCAAGATATGGCTGCAGTAAAAGCAAGACTTACAGTAACAGGCCAGGAATTTGAAACCCAAGGCAGCCTCAGTTTAGAAAGGCTACATTTTCTACTCCTCTCCCCCCTTGGATCATAGAGCTGAGGAATGCCTTGTGTTGGAAGGGACTTTACAGACCATCTAGTTCCAATCCCCCTGCCATGGGCAGAGACACCTTCCAGTAGACCAGGTTTCTCCAAGCCCCAGCCAGCCCAGCCTTGGACACTTCCATGGATGGGGCAGCCACAACAAAAGCAAACAAAACCTTTGAGAGACCCAAGAGAAACAAACCAGGTAGTCTCTTCTCAGAGGTGACAGCCTGAGAAATGCAACACATTCAACCCATCAGCCCCTTCTCCTTCCATCGGTCCTGGTCTTGAAGCACAACCCAACTCCTTGGGGCCAGCAACAACTGTCACAACTTGGATGGAGCATTTCCCTACCATGCCTCCCTCCTTCTCCCTCTCGAATGCCAAAGAGGAGGTGGGGAAAGACTTGGCAGGTGGTTCCTGGGTATCTGAGGCACGGGCTTATCTGCGTCCCCGCAGTAAATTGCTTGTTGATAAATGAGGCTATTTAGGAGCAAGTGGTGCCAGCGTCGCAGTTATTAATGACGCCAACGTGGAGAGACATTTAAGAGCGGCCCCTCGTTCCATTGTCCTCCCTCCTGTGAGTAATGGGGCACTTCAGCTACGGGGCTTCAAAACCAGCTTGGGCTGTTTAACAACAGAAACAAAACAAGACCGAGGGAAATGGATGGAGTGCACTGGGCTGATGACTCCAATGTACTGATAAAGCCAAGCTCCTCTGGTAGCAGTTGGGCAAAGCTCCAGTCTTTAGATGAAATTAAACTGAACCCAGTGACCAAAGCTCTTCCACTCATCCCTGCAAGCTCCACACACTGCTCTCCCAGCCTACAGTTCTGTGCAGCAAACCCACCCAAATCAAAGGGAAAAGCCAAGCCAGGACAGCCTAAACTGGAAGCAGCAGCAGTCCAGCTGTACTTACAACACCCTGGTACACCCTGGAGCACAGTGAGGGTGATATTTGTTGAAGCCTGGGAGGCTTTCACAGGGCCACTACCTCACTTTGGACGTCACAGATGTCTAAGCATGGCCAAGAGGACAATGAGTGAGAAATAAAGAGGCTGTTTATTGCAAGAGGAAACCTTGGGAACAGAGCTCTGCAGTGGCTGGTGGGAGTGCAAGGCAGAGCATGCAAGCACACAGCTGTAAACTTCTTTCTGAGTTAATATACCCACGAGTGTTTTTCTTTTCCTATGAAAGCATACTCTTTTGCAAACAAACATCTGGAGAGCTCTGTTACAGCTGGACCATTATCCCCAGTGACTAAAGCATTCAATTAATTTAGCCTTTCTCATTTGCCAGTTGTCTGCAGATAGACTCGGATTTGCAGGAATTTATTTGTTATTTGAATATATTCAGTGAATGGTTTATTAAAAACATATTTCAGGGAAAGGATTTCTCGTAATGCTCCTACAACTGTTGCTCTGAGTGCTGGCAACTGGCTGCTCACACCACGTAAATGGTCACTGTGGCCAGGTGGGAATGCCTTTGCATCTTGATGGAACGTAAACTACCTCCAGAAAGAGCTTTCCAAGGGTCTGTGGAAGCACCTGCACAAAAACATAGCCTCACAGGGACACACAGCATCCAGCCTGCCTGAATTTCCTCAAAAAGTACAAACCAGCTCGCCCAGAAAGAGTCAGAAAGAGAACAAGAACAGAGTTCGGCACCAGAATTAACTGACTTTATGCAAAACACCAGCAAAAACACCTCTCAGCTGGTTCCACAGTGCCCTGCAAGAATCCACAGGGCTCGTGACTCAGGATCCTACCTGCCCAGCTGCCTTTTGTCTCAGAACTCCAGGAAACACTTGCTGCAAGAATTTCATGACAGCAGCAAGAGAAACAGGGGGAGAAAGGAAGCAGCGAAAGGCTGTTTCCAAGACTGATATAATCCCTCGGGCATGCGACAAGCCCCGACTCCTCCTTGACAGTGCACTACAGATTGTAGGCTATCCAGCACCTGTGACACATCTGAAATCACAAATCCTGCTACAGGAACAGTTCTAGTCTTCTGCTTGATAGGACAAGGGGAAACGGCTTTAAAGTGACAAAAGTTAGGAAGAAATTCTTCCCTCTCAGAGCAGTGAGGCCCTGGCACAGGCTGGGCAGAGAAGCTGTGGCTGCACCATCCCTGGGAGCATTCAAGGTCAGGCTGGACAGGGCTTGGAGCAACCTGGGCTAGTGGAAGGTGTCCCTGCCCATGGCAGGGGGTGGAATGAGATGGTCTTTAAGGTCCCTTCCAACCCAAACCATTCCAGGATTCTATGATTCTCACAGCCAAGGTGACAGCCCTTTCTGCAAGCTGGGTCAGAGCTGCAAGGGGTGGCTGAGTCTACACATCCCTCACCTGGTGTCCAGACCAGTGCTCAAAAAAACTCTCCCTTAGTCACATTTAAAACCAAACAAAATTTTACAATCCAAACTGAAAACAAAACTCCCTGTGAAATCCCAGCTGCTGGGTTGTTGGAAGGCAAAAAGAAAGCAATCACTGAGGTTTCACAGGCTGTTCTAAAAGTGGAAATCTGTGAAGAGAAAAGTGATCCAATAACTCACAGTTTTAGGCTTTTTTTTTCTTTCAATTGCTCAGAGTAAAGACTTTCAAAGCTTCTCTTTCCCCTGAAGCCTTGATTGAGAGAGAAATGAGTATTGACCATCAAATTCAGCATCTCCTTGCTACTTGTAAACACCAAAGACCCCTCTGCCCCGACAGCTGCATCATGCACATTTGTTTTTCCAGTCCCTTTGGAGCACCAGTCTGCAATTTATGCAAACCCAGTCCATTCACAGCATCTCAGAAAACTCCTGTCCACAGCCAGCCATTTGGCCCTTTGGCTCTGCAGAAGGATCTCATGGATCCCCATGATTGAGACTCAGTACATGAGACCCAAGAGGGTGAGCAATCCTGCAGCTCTGGGGACACAGCCCCAGAGGCTGGAAATCTCCACACTGTTTGAGACACAGCTGAAAACCTCAACCCCCCCCC